>OW121744.1:55522883-56122883 GCA_933228675.1 Stomorhina lunata
AAATTTTTCCAAAAATTTACTTTTTATAGGAAATTTTTCAAAAATTTACTTTTTATAGGAAATTTTTCAAAAATTTACTTTTTATAGGAAATTTTTCAAAAATTTACTTTTTATAGGAAATTTTTCAAAAATTTACTTTTTATAGGAAATTTTTCAAAAATTTACTTTTTATAGGAAATTTTTCAAAAATTACTTTTTATAGAAAATTTTTCAAAAATATACTTTTTATAGGAAATTTATCAAAAATTTACTTTTTATAGGAAATTTTTCTAAAATTTACTTTTTATAGGAAATTTTTCTTAAATTTACTTTTTATAGGAACTTTTTCTAAAATTTACTTTTTATAGGAAATTTTTCTAAAATTTACTTTTTATAGGAAATTTTTCAAAAATTTACTTTTTATAGGAAATTTTTCAAAAATTTACTTTTTATAGGAAATTTTTCAAAAATATACTTTTAATAGGAAATTTTTCAAAAATTTACTTTTAATAGGAAATTTTTCAAAAATTTACTTTTTGTAGGAAATTTTTCAAAAATTTTCTTTTTATAGGAAATTTTTCAAAAATTTACTTTTAATAGGAAATTTTTCAAAAATTTACTTTTAATAGGAAATTTTTCAAAAATTTACTTTTTGTAGGAAATTTTTCAAAAATTTTCTTTTTATAGGAAATTTTTCAAAAATTTACTTTTTATAGGAAATTTTTCAAAAATTTACTTTTAATAGGAAATTTTTCAAAAATTTACTTTTTGTAGGAAATTTTTCAAAAATTTTCTTTTTATAGGAAATTTTTCAAAAATTTACTTTTTATAGGAAATTTTTCAAAAATTTACTTTTTATAGGAAATTTTTCAAAAATTTACTTTTAATAGGAAATTTTTCAAAAATTTACTTTTAATAGGAAATTTTTCAAAAATTTACTTTTTATAGGAAATTTTTTTAAAAATTTACCTTTTATAGGAAATTTTTCAAAAATTTACTTTTTATAGGAAATTTTTCAAAAATTTACTTTTTATAGGAATTTTTTCAAAAATTTACTTTTTATAGGAAATTTTTCAGAAATTTACTTTTTATAGGAAATTTTTCAAAAATTTACTTTTTATAGAAAATTTTCCAAAAATTTACTTTTTATAGGAAATTTTTCCAAAAATTTACTTTTGCTATAAAAAATATTTTCCAACATTTTTTGAAACAAAATTTTTCATTTTATTTGTTAATAAGTCCTATACATTTTTCAATTCAAAAGTAAAAATTTGTTCATACAAAACCAAAAATTAAAATTTTATTTGTTTTGAAAACAGTTTAATCTGGGGTTTATATAACTCAAGCGGCTGACGATTGAGTGAAATTTACATGTATTTTGTTTTTGTAACAATAACAAAACACATGTGAATTTCACTCAATCGTCAGCCGCATGAGTTATATAAACCCCACATAAGTCCCATACGAAAAATTAATATTTTTAAATGTTAGCTTTGAAAGTGGTATAAGTCCATTCAACCCGCTAAAAAACGCATTTCCAAATGGTTTTTATTAATTTAATTTTTATGAAAAAAGAAAAAATTTTATAGGTTCTGATCAAAACCTGAGATTTAATTTACCTTTATTTTTAAAACACTAAAACGCGAAACCCTTTATATCCCAATTTAAAAAATGTATAAAAGCACAATTGGAACGAACGATCAATCTTTCGGAACGAATATTCGTCGTTAGAAATAGAACATATGGGTTTACAAGAAAGTGCTCACAATAGATGCGTACGACGAAATTCGTCGTGCGTATGGAACAGTGCGATAGGTTTATTTCTATTTCATACGCAGACGAACGACGAATGTAGAGTGGCTGTATTTCCTTTTTGCTGTAAATATTAAATATTGTATGAGTTCTTGTTAAATATGGTCATCTATAAGTTTGTAAACAAAACATATTTATTTGAAATAAAATTAACTAAAAATATTTATCTTGTAAAATAATCAAAGAATAAAATGTAAAAAAAATACAAATGGTATAAGATCGCGATATGTACGATAGGGTGATTAAAATTCGCAAATCATAAATTCAAAAAAAAATGGCATCAACAACGTTTATTCGTCCCAAATGTGTTCAATAGACGAATGTACAATACGAATTTTTAAAACCGAATTCGTCGTGCTGGACGAAAACAGTCGTTCGTCCCAATTATGTTTCTACCTTAAAGTTTTTTGTTTGCAACCAAAAAATTTTAACTTTGGAAAAAGTTACATAACTTTTATAATTGTTAAAAGATATTAATAAGTAATATCTCGTTTTTTTTCTATATAGAACTAGCTTAAAAAAAAACTTTAAATCAAGAAAATCGGTTTATATATAGATCAGATATTAGTAAAAAATCGGTACAGTATGGACAAAAATTGAAATTTTATTTTTTGAAGTCGAATATCTCTTAAACCGTAAAAGATAGCATAGGCATTTAGCAATGTTTTTTTTGTAGATCTTTACCTTTATATTTGTTATATAGTATGATTTTTCAAATCGTTTGGGAAATTACAATTATATATCGTTTTAAGTGATTTATGAGTCCAAGGTGCCCTACTTTGCGGGCCGATTGTGCCGCGCCAGTACAATGTAGGCTTAACAGGTTCGCAACTTAAGCTCCCCAACTGCTATATTCAAATAAGATTTTGTTAAAATCCGCTCAACAGTTTAGAAGTTACAGAATTATTTTCATTCTATTTTTAAACCATCCCACTGTGCATCGTGTTATTCGGAATTATTATAATTATCGACTTTTTTCAAAAGTACTTCCATTTAAGATTTTACAGTTGCTTATGTTACCTTTTTAGAGGTAACGCTTTTAATCGTTCTTCAATAACTTTTTTACAAGAGCCCAGTACCTTTCCACAGGCCGAAGTTCTGAACAGGCCGAAGTTCATGTAATGCAAAGACTTTTGTTTTGGTCCAAGTATAATCCCTATACTTTTTGGCCAAAATCGGATAACTATTTTGCCTACCATGGGGTTGCCATCTCGGAATAGAGTTTTTGGTTCTTTACCTAATTTTGTAGGAATCGGTATATATTTGACCATAGACTTTATACGCCATTTACTTCAGAAGTTATTATTTTTAGACAGCTATATTAAGGAATCGAACACTGTACGTGGCCAAAAGGTGTCTAGTCCACGGACAAAATGTTTGCCTTTGATCGAAGTGAAATTAGCGATGTTATATTGAACCTCCTTAAAGTATACAATACATTTTTCTACTTATCGAATTAACTGCGGTAACCTGCTCGATGTGGAAATTTCGAAACGTATCGAAATCTGAAAGAGCTTTTAGAAAATCGAAAAACATATAAACGACTTTTTTTAAAGTCTCAGCGATATAGAAATCGAAAACATTTCGAAGAAATGTGTGTTGTATACTAAATAAAGTTATAATTATCGTAAATCAAATTATAAGCGAAACGAATTCAAAAAAACACATTTAACAAATTTACAGATTTACAACCAAACGTCGCTTAAAAGAACATTGTGATCATCATGATCCCACAAAAGACGTGATGTGCGATCAATGTGGTAAAATAGTCCACACTGCAAATACCCTCAACAAGCACAAGAAGGCAGTACATGGCATTAAACAGCCCAAAATAAAAATGCAGTGCGAATTTTGCGAGAACTGGTATACAGGAAAAGCGAATTTACAGCATCATCTCCGTAATATGCACAACACCAATGAGGACAAGAGGAATGTGTGTGAAATTTGCGGTTTTATATCCACAACCAGAGAGGCCAAAATGAAGCATATACGTTTTAGACACAAAAATGAAAAAAAGTTTCAATGTGCCGTGTGCAAGAGACCCTTCAAAACGCCCCACCTCTTAAAAGTGAGTTTTTACGAAATTGTATTAAGAACAATTTTGAGCCTTTACTAATGATGTTATTCATTTTTCATAGGAACACATGGCTACCCATACTGGAGTGGATTTGTACAAATGCTCATATTGTCCAACGACTTTTAAGTCTAAATCGAATATGTATAATCACTGCAAACGTTTGCATCCTATTGAATTTGAAAACAGAACTAAACGCATGCGTATTCCAAAGACTATATCGGATGTTGCTAATTTCGAAAATGACATTTCTTTGTAACTTTATTAAATATTATTTTAGAGTTTGAATGAATTTTTTATTATAACAAATTTTAATTGTGCAGTCAACTTTGAGGCATTTAAATACTTTACCTTGTGAAAGACATTTTTAATAATGATTGTTTTGTAATTGTTTAATAAAATTTGCTGTACTTGGTTAACTTAACTAAAAATTTTATCAAATATAATTTAAATTCTATTTATATTTTAGGATGAATGCCTTTAATAAAAAAAATATTGTTAGTTCGAGAAATTATATTTAAATCGATACCTAATCTAGATTATTAAGAAAATTCTACAGTATACTTTAGGGCATTAAAGAATTTATTAACTTTTGTATATTATAAAATTTTGGTAATTTTTTTTATGCTAAATGCATTTCAAATTGATCCAATAAATCATAAAATTTCCGTTAATTAAATTTAAACAAGTAAGAGTGTTATATTCGGCTTTGTCGAATCTTAGATATCCTTGTTGACATAAACCAGCGACTTCAAAAAGCCCCACAAAAAGAAGTCTGCAGCGGTCAAATCAGGCAATCTTGCTGGACAGTGCAAATCGCTAAAACGGGAGATTAGGCGCCCGGGAAATGCATCCTTCAGCATATCGGTTGTGGCACGTGCAGTGTGTGCCGTTGCACCGTCCTGCTGGAACCACATGTTTTCCAATCCCAATTCATCAAGTTGCAGCAAAAAGAACTCGTTAATCATTGCTCTGTAGCGCTCACCATTCACAGTAACCGTTTGGCCCGCGACGTCTTCGGTCAATAAACACCTGAGAAATTGCAAAACAAAAAATCAAATAAAGTTTTCTCAAAAATTTTGAATTTGGCAATTTGCAATACATCGATTTTACTATTTTAACCATATCTTAGGTGTTTGTTGACCAATATTCATTTCAGAAAGTCTGATATATAATTTATGTGGGCCCATCGTCCAGGAAATTTTTTTTTTCTTATTTTTTGATTGTATTTTTTAAAAAATGAGCTCTTTGGGGAACATCAAATGTATTGTTTTAGTGATATTTCAGGTGTTTATGGGCCGATTTTGATGAAATTTAACAGAGAACTTTGCGGATTTCCTATAATATGATGTATAAATTATGAAGGCTAGCCCATCATGAGTATGTTTTTTTTTCTTTCTGAAATGTACTTTTCAATGAAAAATTGTATATGTCACACATAAATTTTGATATTTTAGCAATATCTTAGGCGTTTTTCAACCGATTTTGATGAAATTTAATGGCGTGCTGCGTATGTCGATACGCTCTCAAGCGGCTTTAAAAACTTGATTTCAACAGACAGACGGAAATCGCTGAATCGATTCTCCTGCCGATTCTGAGTCGATCGGGTCTGCGACAAATAATGAAAAAAATACAAACTGAATGACAAACTTATAATACCCTTTCATCTATTTGGTGAAGGGTATAACAATTATGTAAATTTATTGTTGTTGTACTTTTTTTGACAAAAGTCTTAAGCCAATTTCTTTATTGTGAATATTTTTAACCTCACTTAAAACTATGTACAATTTCTTTTCCATTGATTTTATTGATGACCATTGACCATAGGTGGAAAGGGTATGTTTGGTTTTTGCTGATGTTTGTAACGCATAGAAATATTGGCCTGACCATCCTTTTAATATACCAATCGACTTATAATCACTCCCTGAGTTGTTTAACGATGTCCGGCTGGCGGGCTGGCCGGTTATCTATGTAAGCTTGTTATCAATGTACAGGATGTAACTTTAAAGATAATTTGATGAAATTTTTCGGTCCAAGGACGATCCCTATACTTTTATTTCAAAATCGGATTACTATCTCGGGTACCTCCCGGTGCTTTACAGCCCCAAATTTAGGTGTATTTTAATAATATTCAGCACAAATATTGCTTATCTTATATTCTTAAACGAGCAATAATTGTATATATATATATATATATATATATAGAATGATTATCTCGAAAACGGCTCTAACGATTTTGATAAAATTTGGACAGTGGGTATCTTTTTTGATGTAAAGGTCGAAGAAGAAGGGACTTTTGGAACCTTTGCCTCTAAGAGGGTAAAAACGGGTAAAAAGGGGAAAAAATCGAAAACGCTATATCTCCTTAAGTAATAGGTATAGAAACAAAATTTAAATTACGTTTTAAACAGCTATGAAAATAAACGGGTAGGTGTTTGGTACTTTTTTGAAACTATGTCCGATAAGGGGTAAAAAAGGGTGAAAATAGTTTTTTGGTACCTTTTTAACCCTCTCTTATATTTTAAACTAAGGAATATAGAAAAAAACTTTGTACTGCAGTCAATAGATGTGAAAGAAATATTGAACACGTATTTGGTACTTTTTTGATTTTGTGGCCAAAATGTGTAAAAAAGGGATAAACTGATAACTTAACATCTACAAAAGTAATATGAATAGGAAAATTATGTTAACTGCTTTCTAATAAAATGTACCGAATTCAATTGGTACCAAAGAAGTACCAATTATGCATATGGAACTTTTTGAAATTAGGGGATAAAAAGGGGAAAAAATTAGTAATGTTATAACTTTAAAACAAATTAATGTTTGTCTGTATGTATGTTCTTTTTAGAATAGTAAACTGTAAGTTTGATCATGTTATGCTCTTTAGCAAAGATGTTGCGGATAAGCCGGCGGAGGTTTTTAAGTTGGTAAACCGAATTTCCGACAGGTGGCGCCACTGAAAATTACTAAAAATTAATTAAATCGTAAACTGTACATTTGATCATACTATGATCTTTTGCAAAGTTGTAGCGCATGAGCCGGCGAATGCTTTTTAATTGATATGAATAATTTCCGACAGGTGGCGCTACTGAAAATTACTCAAAGTCAATTTAATCGTAAGCTGTACATATAATCATGCTATAATCTTTAGCAATGTTGTTGCACATGAGCCGACGAAGGTTTCTTAGTTGGTATGAAGAAATTTCGACAGGTGGCGCCACTGAAATTTACTTAAAGTCAATTTAATCGTAAACTGTACATTTAATCATACTATAATTTTTAGCAAAGTTATTGCGGATAATCCGACGAAGGTTTATTAATTGGAATGACCAAAGTCCAACAGGTGGCGCCACTGAAAATTACTCAAAATGAATTAAATCGTAAAGTGTGCATTTGATCAGACTATAATCTTTAGCAAAGTTGTTGCGCATGAGTCGACGGAGGTTTCTGTTGGTATGACCAATTTTCAAAATTATTTAAAATGAGTTAAACTGTAACTGTATAAAATAAAATATATAAAAACTTTAAAATTTGCCTCAAAGTGCTTATCATAAAGCCCCGAGCAAGGCTCGGTCAACCAGGTACTAATAACCTTAATTAGTGCACCGAATTTTGTAGGAATCGGCCCACATTTGACCATATCTCCCAAACAAGAAACATTCTCAAAATCAGTTTAAATACCCATAAAAACACAAAAATGATAAATTTAAAGATAAATGCATTTTATTACTAAAACTTTGCACAGATAAATATTTTGTAAATGTAAACCAATAACCGAAATTTGCTAACAATCGATCCACAATTGACCCTAGCTCCCATATCTGGCCCTTAGCCGGAATTGACATAAATCTACTTAAATCTTGAAATTTTGAAAAAAAAAAAAAAAATACCACATAGTATATGTATATATGTATATATGTATGTCTCAAAGACTTAAGGAAAACTTGTTCAATTGTTGGTCCATATTTGACCTTAGTAGTAAAGCGTATCATATAGTCGAGCTTGACCGACTATAGCTTTTCTTACTTGTCTTATTTTGATCATAACTTTTTGGAAATCCTAATTTTTCCTACACTATATTTGGAAAAATTGTAGCCACGGTAAAGCTAAACAACTTTTGTGAATACACCAATATAATCTGAAAGTGTTTAGATACCAAGTATAGGTCATAAAGACTCCCTTGTGCCAACAAATTAAAAATTTTAATTTGTTGGCACAAGGGAACTCAAAATTTATAATTATAAAATAAATAAATTTCTGGAGTTATAAAAATAATATTTGTTCTACAACTTCTTTGTTTCTGAATTCTGTTAAAAGATGACGCTATTTTTAGGTTATATACGAAAATCGCACTATTAATAATTAAAATTAAAGAATATGGTTTGACAATGTACCGCAACTTTGTTCAGGAGTATTTGGTCTAATTTTTTCTGAATGAATCGAAAAAAATCCAAATAAAATGTATGTGATACATTTGTAAGAAACATGTCAATACCGCCATCTTGTGGCAATTTTTGGTCAACCTTTTTAAAAACGAAAAAATAGTTACTGTCACTTTCAAAAGACATGTCTGTGTTTCGATAAAATATGGAATATAGTGGCAAAAGTAGTAAACGTGCTTAAATTTGAGTAAAAAATTTTAATTTGTTGGAACAAGGGAGTCTTTATGATCTTTTTTTTTTTTGGTATCTAGATACGTTCAGATTATATTTGAAATAAAATACATTTTTATCATAAGATTTTAGCAAGAAATATTCGCCATACTCTTGGCTACAGCTTTGCCGAACATAGTTAAGCGATGTTTTTAAGTGCTGATTAGCTATTTGGTAAAAACTGATGACACCTTTTTTAGGGATCATGGTAATATTGGGAAACTTTGAAGACCCATAAAAATAAAACGGTCACTAAATTAGAAAAACTGAGTATAGGGTTTTACTACAATTTGATAGTAGAACAGGGCCCATATAGTCACGACCTTGCACTTTTCAAAAGATGTTTATTTGCTGTGTAGTATAATTATAGTATGTATGTATGCCAAATATGAAAAAAAAGCATTTTATATTAAACTTTGTTTAAAAATAATCAGGTATGTGATGGAAAACGATCGTTTTCAAATCGATTTCAGATATATTTTTGACATAATTTTCGGTTATTTTCCCAAAAAATTCAAACCAAATGAAAGATAAAATATCAGTCAAAAGGATTAAAGCCAAAATTTTCATTTTTTTTTTTGGGGAAATAACGAAAAATTACCTAAAAAATATGTCTGAAATCGATCGATTTGAAAACGAAAAATGTCCATCACATACCTGAATATCTTTTTTATAATGACAAAATAATTAAATTTTAAGTTTTGAAATAAATCAATTATAATAAAAACAACCACCGCCGGAAAAAAAACCATTCTATTTTATATGATATTCTTAACATTTTAGATTTCCAACGGCTAAATGCTTGGGTAATCATTCCACCACTCACAATCCCCAGAACATAGTGATTTGCGATAAGTGCGGTAAAACATTTCGTAGTAACTGTCGCCTGAAACTTCATCACAAACACGAACATCTTAACCAACCGAAACCCTCAAAAATACCCAAACAGTGTCCATTGTGCAATAAATGGTATTCGTCAAAATGGAGTGTCCAAGATCATATTCGTAATATGCATACGAATAACGATATCGAACATCGGTGCCCGACTTGTGGTTTTGTGTCGACCACGGCGAAAGCTTTAAAAAAACATATACTCTTTAATCATGAGGTGGTGCGCAGACATAAATGTAATTTATGTGAGAAGGCCTTTAAGAGACCTCAGGATATAAAGGTGGGTTCTAAATTTGTTTTTGAAATCTTTGAGATTTAGCCAAAAAAAAAAAAAATGTTTTACTTTGTTTTTTAGGAACATATGGCCACCCATACGGGGGAACCCTTGTATACTTGTGTGAATTGTGGTAAAACATTCAAGTCTAAGGCGAATTTGTTTCATCATCGTAGACGTTTCCATCGAGCGGAATGGATCGCTGATCGCACTAAACCGCCAAAAGAGAAATATTCAAGAAATTAGTTATATAACATTGTGTATAATTTAATAAATTTTAACACTTATTTGTGTTAAATAATTTGATTTTGTTTTGTTTTTAATTTTTGGCAATTAATTTAATCATTTCGATGTCTTTTTCAAATTTTAGTGATTGTGTAGAGAACTGTTGTTTAACTTAATTGTTTAATATTTTATTTTCTATAAAACAATTTGTAAATTTAAATTATTAGTTGCATTTCCGTATGATAACGAAACTACCCAAATAAATCCGAAGTTACCCAAAACTCACCCAATTGTGTTCCCGTACTCTGTTTTGGTTTGAGTCCTTACAAAAATGAGACACATCTTTTGGCATCGTTAATAGTATGACTGCACGTTTATATAATGTTTGAAATAACCGGAACAAATAATAACCCAAAGGCTCCAATATTTGATGAATATGGTGGGCGTGGCAGTATATTAGATTTAAGCTGTAAAATCTTCTTGATCTTTCTTCTTATAACACTTAACCTTGGCCTAAGTCCACTTCAACTGAACTTTATCGATTTTTAAACATGTTTATACTCTTCACCACCATAGGTGGAAAGGGTATTATATGTTTGTGCTGTTGTATGTAACGCATAGAAATATTTGTCTTAGGCCCACCTTTTAGTATACCAATATGCTTAGAATCACTTTCTAAGTCGATTTAGCGATGTCAGTCAGTCCGTCCGTCTATCTGGCTGGCTGGACCCCCATGTAAACCTTGTAATCAAACTGCAGGTCGCAATTCTAAAGATAATTTGATGAAACTTGGCACAAATTATTTTTTTGATAATGGGGCCATGGCTATTGATATTCGTCAAAATCGGTCCATTATTTATGGTACCTCCCATAGGTCCCACTTCCAGAAATTGATATATTGGCCACAAATATCAATATTTTTTCATGAAGTTTAAAACAAATACTGCTTATGTAAACTAAATTTCGTTGAAATCGCTCCACATTTGACCATAGCTCCCATACAAACTCTTCTGTCAAAACGCACTAAATGAGACAAAAATCACTAAAACGCTCGTAAATCTAAACATAATTTAACAACTCTATATATTTTTCTTTTTCTTCGACCTATTTCCTTTTTCGCAAAAATAATAAAAGATTTTTTCAAGCTTGAGGTCTTATAGTTGTTTTTTTAAAAATTAAATATATTTATTTAATTATTCATCGATATTTCGCTATCCGTTGGATAGCATCATCAGGATTAATGAGTACAATAAAAGAGTACAAGAAGTCTTACGTCTATTTGCTCTTAATATTAAAATTGCACAACTGTAATCAATTTGCCAAATTTCGAGATAATCGGTCCACATTTGACCCTAGCTCTCATATAAGTCCAAATTACGGAAACAGCTTAAATATATAAGTTTTGAGAAAATGTTTGTATGATGGCAAAATTTAGCAAATATTTGTCTTTATACAGCAAAAATAACACCTTTGACCTTAGTGGTGAAGGGTATCGTATAGTCGGGTTTGACCGACTATAGAACTTTCTTTCTTGTTTTTTTGCCAGGACCTTTAAAAAGCTTTTACTTCAAAGCTCTTTTGAGGGCTACAATCTTTTAAAATTTATGAATTTTAAAGTTCTGAAATATAAATCGTTATATATCTCTTATTTATTTTAACAAAATGCGATGTCATATTAGTATCTTTAAAAGGAGAGGTATCTTATTGCCTGAATCGTCGTGGTATAGCGGGTTAGTCATCCGCCTAGCATACCAGAGGTCCCAAGTTCAATCCCTGGCCAGACCTACTTGAAAAAAATAAATTTTCAAAAAAGCGGCGGTTCACCTCATAACTTAGCTAGCCACTGGTTATTGAGTATTAGGCTATGTAAAACTTATCTAACTAATGCATTTGCCATTCAGAGCCGGAGCTGTTAAAATTTCAGAAAAATCGGTCCGATCGGTTATCTATATTTGCCCTTGCCTATTTTAACCACCGGTCACACCTTACCATACTGTAAAAATTTCAGAAAAATCGATCCGCTAGGTCATCCATATTTGTCATTTTCAATATTTTACTTATATGGGAGGGGTCACGCTCATATGAGATTTCAGAAAAAAAGCCTAGGTTATTTTAACCACCGGTGACACCTTACCACACTGTCTAAATTTCAGAAAAATCGGTCGGTTTGATCATCCATATTTGTAATTTTTAAAATCTGACATATATAGGAGGGGTCACGCCCACTTGAGATTTCAAAAGAAAATCTGGCCTATTTTACCCGCCTTAACATACTGTCTAAATTTCAAAAAAATCGGGCTTCATTATCAGCTATATTTGTCAATTTTAATATATGAGTTATATAGGAATAGAAAATATTTTGATATCGAAAGTTTTCTATAGAAAATCTTTTAATATCAAAAGTTTATTATGGGAAACCTTTCGACATCTAATTTTTATTTTTTTAAATCTTTTCATATGGAATGTTTTTAGTTTAAAGCTTTTTATATCAAAAGTTACCTAGAAAAGCTTTGATATTAAAAGTTTTATATAAGAAATCTTTTGATATCAAATGTTTATTATAGGAATCCGTTCGAATAAGAATTTTTAATATAAACAGTTTTTTTTAGAAAGCTTTAAATATTAAAGTTATCTATAGGAAAGCTTTATATAGAAAGTTTTCTATCTGAAATATTTTGACGACAAATGTTTTTTATAAGAAAAGTTTTATATAAAAAAAACTTTATCAAAAAATAACAAAATAGCCGTGATGTAAATATTATTCAAAAAGGAAGAGTATTCGCATTTGGCTTTTATTGATAAAAAGCCAAAATATGTTTGCGGAGAAACCAAAATTCCTCGACGCGTTTCTTTTTGAAAAAAACTTAAGACAAATAATGGCAGTTTTTTAATGGAAAGCTTTCGATGTGGAATGTTTTTAGTAGAAAGCTTTAGATATTAAAAGTTACCTATAGGAAAACTTTTAATATTGAAAGTTTTCTATCCGAAAAATTTTGTTGACAAAAGTTTAATATAAGAAATCATCGAACCGAAAGCTTTAAGATTCGAACGTTTTCTATTTTTTGTTGATGCAAAAAATTTTTCGAAATATGGACAAATTTGAAAGAAACCAAAAGGTAAAAACTCAAAAACGATTATTTTAAGGATATAGGCTTTTCAAATGCTTTTTGCTCCATGATCTCTTGCATTTGACAATGTTATATACGGCCCAATTTTTTGTATCTTACAACAATTTCTCTCTATGATGACATTGGGAACTTATATATCGAGCTTTTAGAATAAAACCAGGTCTTTCAAGTAATCATAAACAGATTAATTTGATAAATTTAACCTAACTGATCTCTCAAGTGTTGTTACTTGCCGATTTGTATCCACTTATGCCTTTATTGTGTCTTTATCAGCTTCAAAAGGCGCTCTGAAGCGTGATGCATCTTGGACATTAAAATTAACGGATTGAAATTTTACAAAGGAACTTCGGCACTGTCGTATTGTCAACATTAGGGTTTGCAGTTCGGTTTTAACCGAAACCGAAACCTCGGTTTTTTATGCCTCAAAACCGAAACCGAAAACCGTAGAAAAAAACCGCGGTTTTAGCTATTTATTTTTCATAATTTTTTGTTGGTATTATTCAGAAATAACATTAGCTTATCATAAATTTGCACGTAATTTGTCTATTTAATGAAGCAGAAGAATTAAACAAGCAAAAGGTGTTTACAATGGACGAATGGACAGATGTAAGGGGAAGACGGTATATGAACGTAAATATTCACGATTCTCATGGTAAATTTTATAACCTGGGCCGTATTTTAGGAACGTGTAATTTCAAGCAAACGCAAGGAACCATTTGACAAAGGCTAATAGAGTTTAATATTTCACTTGATACAAACATCGTAGCATGTACTATAGATGGAGCAGCAGCCAATATCAAATTTGTATCTGAAAATCAATTTTGAAGACGGCGACGTGGAACTTTGACTCATTTAAAACCGATTGCCCATATACATTTGAACCTAGAGGCTGTAAGGAAAACTGTTCGGTATTTAAAAAATTCGTCAGTTCGTTATAATATTTTACAGACAAGCGTTAAAAAGCATCATAATCTTAGATTTCTGCTTCTAAAACAAAGTATTCATGAGAGTTTAGAAATGCTGTCGACCTTAGATTTGCTTCATTCTATCGACTTTGAAATTGTAAATTCTTTAAAATCGTTGCTATTTGTAAAAATTACTATTCAAGCAATTTGTCGCTCGGATGCAAATATTATTCACGCTAAAGGCGCTCTGCAAATTTCTCCAAAAGAAACAAGACTTATTTAAGAAATCCCTCATATTAAAAAAACCTGAAATATTTTCCTGAATTTTAGTATTAAATTATAATATGTTTTAATGAATTTATCTAAATGTTCCTACAAATTTAAACTGAAATAGTTTTATTAAAAAAACCGAAAACCGAACCGAAACCGGCCGGTTTTGGGTGTTTTAAAACCGAAACCGCGGTTTCTCATTTTCACGGTTTTTTGCAAAACCTAGTCAACATATTCACATTTTCTATAAAAAATGCTGTTTATAGCTCTTCATATTTAAAAGGACATCATTTCAAGCACGAGCCTTCATATATCATCTCTAAAACATATAAATATTGTACAGCTTTAGTGTGAACTTGGCTGATAAAAAGTAGTAGTAATTTCTCTATCGGGGAACATCAAAATTACTTTTTTTAACAACTCATTTATTAAACTCTCAGATTTTGTTCTTATACTTTTGAATGTATCGATATCGCATCTTTCTCGGGGACCGAATCGAAAATAATTTGATAACTTTTAATATTATTCTAACAATTGTTATAAAACTTTTCGAATTTCATTAATTTTAAAGTGAAATATAAATACTTACGTAAAGTTTTTTAAACACATACTATACACCCCAACTGGGCCACAACCCAATAATGTATTGTCCATTTGCTTCTTAAACAATTTTTAGATACCCAACCGGACGACACTTAACAGCACATCTTCATCACCACGATCCGAAGAAAGCCATTCAATGTGATGAATGTGGCAAAGTTGTCTTTAGCCTAAATACATTTCTGAAGCATAAGACAGTGGTACACGGCGTAAAGCCTCCCAAAGAACAGATGCAGTGCGAATATTGTAACAATTGGTATAGGGGCAGAAGTGGCCTACAGCATCATATTCGCAGTGTCCATCAAATCGATGCTAAACAGAATGTTTGTGAAATTTGTGGTTTCGTGTCCACAACTAAATCGGCCAAACAGAAGCATGTCATCTATAAGCACAAGTCAGATAACCGACATCAGTGTTTGGTATGCAAGAAATTCTTTAAAGTGAAGTCTTTATTGAAGGTAAGTTTTAAAAAAAGATTAACCCTCTAATTAATAAACGAAAAATAAAGTTATGACAAAATAATAAATAAAGTTTTCCATACAAAATATCTTTGGATATGACGTTGATAATTTTATAGATCGTTTATGAATAAGGGATTAAGCATTATTAAATAATCATTGTTTATATATATCTCACAATTTATCTACTTTTAGGAACACATGGCTACCCATACTGGAGTGGATTTGTATAAATGTTCTTATTGCCCCAGCACTTTCAAATCAAAATCCAACATGTATACCCACTGCAAACGTTCACATCCTGTAGAGTTTGAGACCAGAAACAAGCGCTTTCGGGTTAATAAATTAGAATGAGAAAGAAAATTCTTCTTTTCTTATAAATTGTTCATAAAATAAAATCAATTTGTTAATTTTGAATTATTTTTAGTAATCAAATGTTTTTTTTTAATAAATAATAGGTATGTTTATGTACTTTCTGGGTGAGTTCGGACAAATGAGTGTAATTTAGGAGTTACTCTTTCAAACAACAAAACTTACACAGAAGTAGAGGAATACAAAATAACAAAATTTAAGTCCACAATTTATTTAACATGAAAAATATTCAAACAAATGTTTTGAAACTGTAAAATTTTTTTTTGTTTTTTATTAACATTTATGAAAATAATTGGTTACCCAAACTTACGCAAAGAAAGTCAGTGTAGTATAGAGCGGTTCGCCTTCCAAACAAAAAAAAAAAGTTATGTCAGTCACCCCCTAGGATTAAAGATAATGTTAAAACAATTTCAAAAAATATTTTTTTATTTTTTTACCACGCCTATTTTAAATCCGATCATAACATTTTATATATCGGTTTTCGCTACTCTGTAAGGACTACATTTGTCTCTTTGATAGTTTTTTACTACCACGTCAATTTATAGTCATAACTTTAAAAAACTAGATTTTTATTCGATTTGATTAGGGTGGGTACGACTCGAATTTTAAAAAGTTATGACTAGAAATTTACGAGGTTGTAAAAAACTATCAAAGAGAGAAATGTAGCCCTTACAGAGCCCTGAAAATCGATATATAAAATGTTATGATCAGATTTAAAATGGCGACACAGTGAACAAAATAGTAAAAGGGCGGTATTTGTAGGCGTGGTAAAAAAATAAAAAAAATTTTTTTAGAATTATTTTTACATTATCTTTAATCCTAGGGGATGACTGACTCAACTTTTTTTTCGAATCACTCTAGTGTAGTAAGAGGAGAAAAGAAATAACTCTCTCGAATTAGTAAAGCCTCAAACCAAATCCGAGTACGGATGAGTTTTGGGTAGATTCGGATTGGTTTGGCTAGTTTCGTTATTGTACGGGATTACAACTATTAATTTGTTTAAAATTATTATAAAACTTTTCTAGTTTCATAAATTTTAAAATGAAAAATAGGTACATATGTATGTACATTAGGGTGCACCTTATATTACGAAAGTGCGAAATTGAACCGTAACTCCTCTTAGAAATGTTCTATGTAACATAAAAACATGCCGTACAAATTTTTTTCAAAATTGCATAAGGTGAACACGTGCCGCATCCGCCCACAAAGTGTAAAACTATTTTGTATGGAAAAAATTGGTATTCTCGGTTATGTCCAAATTTTTACCACTTAGAATTAATTTATTTAAGAAGATTTACTGGAATATAAAAGAGAACTAAAGTAGCTTTATAATTACCCAATTTTGTTGAAAATGCAAAAATATATTAATTTTTATTAACATTAAGACTTTGATTAAAAAAATATATATTAACCCTAAACAGACATGGAGACCAAAATGACAATAAAATGAGCTTATAAAATGACTAAAAATTGTATTACATTAAGGTACGAAATAAAATTAAAAGAAGAAAAAAAAATTATTACAAAAAATTCACATTTTTGAAAAATTTCACGATTTCAAATCACAGGTACGACGAAACGGTTTAAGATATCTATCTCGTTTTTCGGTATTTTATTCTCAAATTTGTTTGTTTTATGATACTGAAAAGCAAATTTATTATTTGTAATATTTGTTGAACAAAATTTTCAAAAAATTAAAAAAATGATTTTTGAGAAAAAAGTATAATTTTATAATATGAAAAAAACTGAGTAAATTCCTTTTTATTTTATCGAAACTCAACTATTAAGTACTTACAGGTCATAGAATAGTAAATCATGTCTTACTTTGAACTTTACTTATCCTTAAGTAAAATTTTTGGCTGCATATCCTTAGGCGTTTCGTCAAGGACACGAATTTTCGGGTAAAAACTGCAATAACTCCGAAACTACTTCATGGATTTTTAATATTTATGACTTAAAATAAAGCTACTATAGTGCTCTTTTATATTTTTTTTAAATACATAAATTCTTAGTAGTTAAAATTTGGGACAAAACCGAAAATATTCCCAATTTTTTCATACAAAAAAGTTTAACACTTTGTGGGCGAATGCGGCACGTGTTTCCCTAATGCAATTTTGAAAAAAATTTGCACAGCATGCTTTTATGTTAAATAGAACATTTCTAGCGGGAGTTACGGTTCAATTTCGCACTTTCGTAATATAAGGTGCACCCTAATGTACATACATACGATTAATGATTACGACTAGTTAATCAAAATAAATTCTTACGATTACGATTAAATATTTTTAGTTGTTAATCACAATAAGGTTTTTAATAATTAGTTTTTAATCATTACTCGAACTAACATTTTGCCAACTCTGGTACATACATAAGTAAAATTTGTTAAACACATCTACACCCCAACTGGCCCACAACCCAATAATGTATTGTCCATTTGTTTCTTAATCAATTTTTAGATACCCAACCCGAAGACACTTAACAGCACATCTTCATCACCACGATCCGAAGAAAGCCATTCAATGTGATGAATGTGGCAAAGTTGTCTTTAGCCTAAATACATTTCAAAAGCATAAGAAAGCGGTACACGGCGTAAAGGCTCCCAAAGAACAGATGCAGTGCGAATATTGTAACAATTGGTATAGGGGCAGAAGTGGCCTGCAGCATCACATTCGTAATATCCATGAAATCGCCAATAATAAACAGAATGTTTGTGAAATTTGTGGTTTTGTGTCTACTACTAAGGCGGGTAAACAAAGGCACGTCATTTATAGGCACAAATCAGAGAAGAAGCATCAATGTTCGGTGTGCGAGAGATTCTTTAAAGTGAAGTCTTTGTTGAGAGTAAGTACAAATTTTTACTAATTTTTGAAAGGTATAACGTTTTTTTTTTTTTTTTAATAATTTTTGTTATTTTACAGGAGCATATGGCTACTCATACTGGAATCGATTTGTATAAATGTTCATATTGTTCAACGACTTTCAAGTCCAAATCGAATATGTATAATCACTGCAAACGTACACATCCTATCGAATTTGAAAATAGAAACAAACGCATGCGCCTACCTAAAATAATTCCGTATTCTGTTAATATTGAAAAATAAAAAAATATATATTTTTAGTATTTGTTTTATCTAATAAAGGAAATGTGAAATTAAATTGTGATAATTCAGTGCTTTTACTCGGACACCCAATAAATCCATTTGTATGGCGAGTAATAATATATTTTGACTTAACTTTAAGCTAATATGTAACTACTTTTAGCTAACAGGAATCTGCTACTTATGTTATCGCACGGAAACACAACTAATATACATATCTAAAAGGTTTTGATAAAATATTACCATATTTTTCTTATCTTGAATACAAAAATTTACATATCGTAAATTTTCTAAAAAATCTTTATATGGATCTCTAAATGATACTTTTGTAGAATTTGTGAAAATTTGTGAAAATTTCCTTAAAACAAAAAGAAATTTTTGAAAAATTTTCTTTAAAAATAAGGAACTTTTGAAATTTTTTTTTATAAAAATAAGAAAATTTTGAAAAAATTTGCTATAAAAATAATACATTTTTCAACGATAAAATTTTTCTACATTTTTCTCGTATAAAATAAGAAACTTCCTATAAAACTAAGAATTTTTTTTTTAAATTTCCTAAAAAACTAAGAAATTTTTTACAAATTTCTTATATAAATAAGAAATTTTTGAAAAATTCCTATAAAAGTAAGATATGTTTGAAAAATTTCCTATAAAAGTAAGACATTTTTAAGCAATTTCCTATAAAAATAATAAATTTTTAAAAAGTGACAAAAGTCTACAATCTAATATTACAAAGTTACCTTCTTTTTTTCTTCTAATTTCCAGATACCCAACTCAAAACCGTTTAAGATATCATCTTCTCTATCATGATCCCAGTCAAGCGCTCCAATGTGATGTATGCGGTAAAGTTGTCTTTACCCAAAACACTTTACATAAGCATAAAAAAGCTGTTCACGGCGTTAAGGGTCCTAAACCTAAGTTGAAGTGCGAATATTGTGACAACTTGTATACCGGTAGAAATAATTTGCTGCATCATATTCGCAATATCCATCATACCGATACCAAACAGAATGTTTGTGAAATTTGTGGTTTTGTGTCCACAACTAAAGCGGCCAAACAGAAGCATGTTATCTATAAGCATAGGTCAGATAACCGACATCAGTGTTCGGTGTGCAAGAAATACTTTAAAGTGAAGTCTTTATTAAATGTAAGTTTTTCAAAACAAATAAACCCTCTAATTCATAAACGTAAAATGAAGTTATAACAAAATTATAAATCAAATTTTCCATACAATATTTTTACGATAAAACTTCTTTGCATAAAACGTTGATAGTTTTGTAAATTGTTTATGAATAAGAGGTTAAGAATTTTTAAATAACCTTTGTTTACACCAATAACCTTTGTATATATCTCAAAATTTATCTACGTTTAGGAACACATGGCTACCCATACTGGAGTGGATTTGTATAAATGTTCTTATTGCCCCAGCACTTTCAAATCAAAATCCAACATGTATACCCACTGCAAACGTTCACATCCTGTAGAATTCGAGACCAGAAACAAACGCTTAAGGGTTCCTAAATGAGTATGATTTACTTTACTTTTAAAATTTTCGTAAAATAAAATCAGTTTGTTAATTTTGAATTATTTTTTACTTATCAAATGTTTTATTATCTTGTGGTATATCTATTGTTAAATTCATATTGGGTTCCTTGTGCAACTGGGACCATCTTTTTGCCACTCTCGAATCGCAAGCCTTGCGATAAACCATACACGTGATGTGAGGTAATTTCTCAAACTTTATGCGAGTAAAACCCAATGTGCCTAAGGTGTAACGCCAATTTTTCATAATGGCAGCATTTTTACCCACATGTTGAGAGTCGGGTGTTATTATAATCAATATACCTTCAAACTTGAGTAAATCGTAAGCCTTGTGACAACATTCCAGCCTCAGGTCCGAGCTGGGTATATATTCGAGCAAAAGGCTAAATACCACACACTCATAGTAGTTTTTGGGTAAAGCTAAAACTTCATTACCTTCATCAGACATCTTTGGAGAACTATTTTCCTTTAAATCCTGCACTTGTATTTTCAAAAAATCACCCTTGAGCACTTCTGCTGTGGCGGGACATAAATCAATGGCTGTCACTTCAAAATGTGGAGATTTACCAAAAGGATTAAAACAACTACCCACATCTAAGACCTTAACTCTTTCAGGTACATCTTCTAGGTATTGGCATTGAGAACAATCATAATCTTCCCATGATTCCAGCAGTCTCTGTTCCCTCAATCTCTTTTCCAAATAAATGCGTTCGGAAAAGAAATACGCCATACAATACTCCAAGGTCCATTTAATACGACTTTTTGCCATTAAATCTTGATTTGTTGTATTCTCCTCCCATATATTGGCCAATTGATGCATTGCGGCAGCGTATTCCTTAAGTCTTTCAGTATCTTTTATGTGTTCTTGCCAGGCTTTGTCTGGTCCATGTTGTTGGGTTAACAGACGTAGGGAATCATGACAGGATTTTATAATATTAGCTAGACGTTTATGTTCCTCAGTGGCCATATTTAAATTGTTAAAAAAATTTAACAAAATGTTTAAAATAATCTATGATAGCTCAGTTCTGTTAGCAGCGCAGCAGACTTTTGTTTACTTTTTTTTTTTGGATTCTTATTTAAGTGGCCAGATTTCATAGAAAATAGCGGCCAGGGTATCAGGGTTTGGTTCACAAACAGCGACCTATATCACAAATTATGCACAGATAGGACACTTAAAAAAAATAAGTCTGGCAACCAAGTTGTCGTTAACCCTTTATTTGAAAAGAGATAGCAAATGTTACTTTTTACATACCGTTGTCTCTTTTTAAATTCTGGGTAATGTTTGTTTACATTTTAATAAGAAAATTTTTTATTAGAAGCAACAAAATTAAGAAAAATTCTAATTTGCGCCAAAATTAGAATTGTTTCTTTAGTTTTGTTGCATCAATTCAAAGGGCACAGCACTCTAACAAACACTGCAACATGTAAGTATTAGCAAATTATAATTTTAATATAATTATTAATAAATTTTATTTTCAGGTGTCTGTCTGTTGAAAGCATTTAATTTCTTTTGGAATTGAAATTAGAAGAAATCGGTTTACATTTGACCATAGCTTCCGTACAACCTCGTCTAGGCCAATAAATAACAAATTATCACAATTTGGTAGGTATATAAAAGTTTTACATAAGCTCTAAAAAGGATATACATCATCAAAATCGGTTTTTATTCAACCATAGCTCCCATACAAAACAACAGCATCAAGAACATCATCAACAACAGCAACAAAGAAGTCTTATGTGAATGCTAGCCAGTGTGCAAAATTTTGTCACAATCGGTCACCATTTGACCATATCTCCCATATAAAAACTTTTGGAAACACAAAAATACCAAAAAGATAGGGGGTTTATGTCCGTCTGTCCATTGAATGAAAGCACGATAGCGCCTTAAAAAAACAAATTGAGGGAGAAAACTTTGCAAAAGTATTTTCGATATCTTGAGAAAGTTGTGTATTGAAAATGGACGAAATCGGTTCACATTTAGTTAGAGCACCATAACCCCTCCCCGGGAATCACATTAATTGTAATAAATATGAATACAATTGCAATAGCTATGACGACTTAATTTAAAACAGAAGTTTAATGCAACTATTGGTCAGTATATCAAATAAAAAAAATAAATTAAATCTTAAACTGTGCTTCTAGGTTAGGTTAAGCTGGAGGTTGACCATAATTATGCTATGATCTGTAGTAAAGTTGTTGCGCATTAGTCAATGAAGGTTTCTAAGTTGGTGCGATTAATTTTCGATAGATGTCGGCATTGAAAATAGTTTAAAATGATTTGAATCCGAAACTGTGCATATGCATTTGATTATGTAATGATCATAAGCAAAGTTGTTGGTTTTAGTCTGCAGAAGAAAATAACTTAATCTCGTATAGTTTTTTAACCGAAAAATTTTCTACAGAAAAATTTTTTTAACTGAAAAATTTTCTACAGAAAAATTTTTTTAACCGAAAAATTTTCTATAGAAAAATTTTTTTAACCGAAAAATTTTCTATAGAAAAATTTTTTTAACCGAAAAATTTTCTATAGAAAAATTTTTTTAACCGAAAAATTGTCTATAGAAAAATTTTTTTAACCGAAAAATTTTCTATAGAAAAATTTTTTTAACCGAAAAATTTTTTATAGAAAAATTTTTTTAACCGAAAAATTTTCTATAGAAAAATTTTTTTAACCGAAAAATTTTCTATAGAAAAATTTTTTTAACCGAAAAATTTTCTATAGAAAAATTTTTTAACCGAAAAATTTTCTATAGAAAAATTTTTTAACCGAAAAATTTTCTATAGAAAAATTTTTTAACCGAAAAATTTTCTATAGAAAATTTTTTAACCGAAAAATTTTCTATAGAAAAATTTTTTAACCGAAAAATTTTCTATAGAAAAATTTTTTAACCGAAAAATTTTCTATAGAAAAATTTTTTAACCGAAAAATTTTCTATAGAAAAATTTTTTTAACCGAAAAATTTTCTATAGAAAAATTTTTTTAACCGAAAAATTTTCTATAGAAAAATTTTTTAACCGAAAAATTTTCTATAGGATAATTTTTAACCGAAAAATTTTCTATAGAAAAATTATTTTTTTTTTTTTAATTTTTAAAAATACAGTATGTATAAAAAACTACTGTTTAGATAAAAATAAAATAGAATATATTTTTCACGGGCTCTTTTATTACATTTTTTTAGTAAATTAATAAAAACACTACATTTTATAGTTATTATTCAGATTTACACTCATTGATCTCTAAAAGAATGGTTACAGTCCAAGCCAAAGTCCTTAGCAGTGCCATCTCCAAATTGAGGTTTTTCATCAGAAAAGTTAAAATGAACCTATATGAAAATAATTGAATATAAGTAATAAATTAATGATTTTTTCTTTCCTAGAGTTAATTGAGGATATTTACGATTGATCCCGAGAAGATTTGCTCCAGACCAAGCCAAAGTCCTGTAGCAGTGTCAGGTCCAAATTGAGGTTTTTCATCAAAAAAAGGTAAATTGAAACTATATGAAAAAAACTAAATATAAACAATAAATTAATGATCTTTTCTTCCCTAGAGTTAGTTGAAGATACTTAAGATTGATCCCGAGAAGATTTACACCAGTCCAATCCAAAGTCCTGTAGCAGTACCAGGTCCAAATTGAGGGTTTTCATCAAAAAAAGGTAAATTGAAACTATAGGAAAAAAATTGAATACAAATAATAAATTAATGATTTATTCTTCCCTATATATAGTTGAAGATACTTACGATTGATCCTGAGAAGATTTGCTCCAGTCGGTGCTAAAGTCCTTAAGCAGCGCTAATGTCTAAATTTAGTTTTTTGTTAGCCAAAACGATTTATGATATGTAAATAAAAAATGTATGAGAAAAACCATTAGAGTATTTATTTTTTTCTATAATAGCTTGATGTAAGGAAAATTTGCCTAAATTCCTTTAATAATTTTAAAATCCGCTTCTTATTATTCTGCTTCTTCCATTCAGTTCTTGCCTTTTTCGTCAGATTCAATCTGATTAAAATTCTCACTTACTTACTGTTTGAAAAAAACATCTACTTACATCTGCCGGCTACAACAACTTTTCGCTGCAATAGAAGAAACTTTTGTTACTGAAATATTCTTATAAATGCAAATATATAACTTCAAACACATTACTTACCTTTAGACATTGCCTTTTTCCTTCGTTTAATAAGCAGTTTTTTACATTTTTATGAACTTTTCATTCATAAAAATAAGGATTAAAATTTGTTGCCTCTAAATTTTTTTTACAAAAAGAAGCTGAAAAGAGAATTTTTAGTTTTAAAAATACACCTCTTAGCTTATAAATAACACATTGAATTTGCCACTTACCTGTTCCAATTTTATTGCTCTAATATTTTAAACACTTTTTGTTTGATTATTTTTATATTTTAATTTATAATTTTAAAAAGAAAATTATTGTAAAATGTTCAACCCCCAATTGTTTTGTTTTGATTTTTTATCATATGGTAAATGTTGTACCATATAGCTGTTTTCACTAGCACATTGTTTTTAAGGCATGTAGTCTATTACTTGTTTTTCAGATAAAAGGGTTAAGATGGCGGCACAAACTGCTGTTAATCCACTTTTTGAAACGTCACAAGTAAGGTGTCTGCTTAGTTTGTGACCTATATCTTCATACAGGAAGCCAGAATCCTCGAACCAATATTTAGTTTGAGTTATATATGGTGCTCCACCAGTAAAGTTGATAATGTGTAATAGTTTTTTCACAATAAAGTTGAGAACTTGTATTCCAAATTGATGATTTTTTTTTTTTTTTTTGTTTTGTTAATTTGTAAGCAAGTGGCAACCTAAGCACATATGCAAAGTTGCCGTGTGTGGCAAAATATAAAGATGAGAGGATAAAGATGGGCATTGAAAAATGCCTACTTCTTGCACATAAAACGCTGTGACTAACGGTTGAATATTAATAATTTAGCTAAAAACGATCTAAAATGTTAGCCTCCTTAATAAAGTTGACTAACAGAGTATATATACCGACATCATGAGAATTAAGTAAATCAAATAAGTTTGTGAATTTATTAAATAACTGATGTTTGATTCTGATGTGATTAAATTCAGAACAATGGAAAATTAGATGTTCTGAGTTATCTACCATGTTACAAAAATCACACTTGTCTGATGATTTCTTACCAATCATGTGAAGATAAACCCCACTATAACAGTGACCACATAAGAGTCTATTAATTAATTTAATATCAACAGGCGTCATTTTAACATTTTTGAACCACGGTTTACTCGGAATTTCAGGAAATAAAGAGTGGAAAAAACGTCCAGATACTTGAGATCTAGACTGATAGCTCTCCAACCATTCTCTATTTAAGGAGTTCCTAATTCTTAAAAGAGCGTCTCCATACGGAAGGTTGACCTCCAAAGAAGCTCCAACTGACACAGCTTGTTTAGCTAACATATCGACTTTTTCATTAAAACTAACTCCAACATGTGCAGGAACCCATACTACATGTACTTCTAAGACACCTGATTTTGTAATAGAATTTAATATATCTAAGACAAGAAAATTTTTTGTATTAGCGCTCTTAAGTAAGACGCAGGCATTTCTACTATCTGTGTAGATGACAAGATGTGATACATTGTCTTCAATAGCAATTTCTAGAGCCCTTCTTATGGCAATTAACTCACCAGTCAGTGAAGAAACCTTTTTGGCCAGTTTATGCAAGAAAAACCGACCTGTAAGAATATTAAGAACTGCACACCCAGTGCCAGAATCTGTGATGGAGGCATCAGTGGCAATTAGTGTAAAATTTTGGGATATATAGCCAGAAACAGAGTGACGATAGTGAGCAGAGAGAACATCCGGTGAGATACCTTCATTTTTGTTAAAGGAAGTCTCGATAAAAATTTTAAGTTTTGCTGTAGGTTTACATTCACTTATAAATTGGGAGGAATCAAAGACATCTTTAAATTTCCTGTAGACAAAGGAGTAACTATTGATGAGCTGAGCAGGAGCTGATCGTATTAGTTCCATAAGAGATGGATTAAAACAAGCTATTTTTAAAAGTTCCTTGGACGCAAGGTAAACTGACCTAAGGCTAGGAGGTAGCTCATTAGCTAAGACATAAATGGCTTGAATTGGTGTGGGTGGACATACACCCAAACAACGTCTAAGGCTAGCATTTTGAAATGTTTGAATTTTTCTGTCTATATACATTGGTGCATGGGCGGTAGTAGCTCTAGCATATTCAATTTTACCCCTAATAAACGACCTATAGAACTTTAAACTTGTTTGAGGGCTTAGACCTCCCTTTATGTTGGTTAATTTTTTCAAAAGATTGGTGGCCGAAGAGGACTCTCTAAGGACACGACTGTAATGGTCATTGACAGTTAAGGTATTTTTTATGGTTACACCAAGAAATTTTAAGGAATTAACCTGTGTAATTGGACAGTTATCTATTTTAAGATTCATACGACTGATACTTCTGCTAAAGTCCATGCATTTAGTTTTGGTCGGATTGAAACTAAGGTTAAGAGATGAACAGATAGAACCGAATTGTCTTATTTTACTATTAAGATTGGAAAGGGCCAAGTCAAAAAAGTTATCAAAGGATACAATAAGGAAGTCATCAGCATACTGAAAAACTAATGTTTTGTCATCCTCAAGGGAATGAAAACGAGTTGTATAAAGATTGAAAAGAATTGGACTGAGGCAGCTTCCTTGCGGAAGACCATTGAAAACTCGGACAGACGATTTACCCATACACAACTCTCTTTCAGACAAAAAACTTGAGACCCAGTCGATCAAATTTAACGATATACCTTGACTGATAAGAATGTTTCTTAGAATCGAAACATTGACACAATCATAGGCACTGCTGATATCAATAGCTGCCAACATGACTCTCAGTCCATGAAACTTGAGATATGACACCCTGAAAAGAAACTCGTTTAGGCAGGTTGTCGTTGACATCTTTCCTCGGTAAGCAAATGAGCGTGCCGGTAGAATCCTAAGTTCATCTACAACCTCTGTTAACCTTCTTTTAACCATCATATTGATCAGTTTTAAAAAAACTGAAATTAGCGCAATGGGCCTAAAATTTCTAAAATCATCAAGCGAACCATTTCTTTTAGGTATGGGTACAATCTTAATTTTCCTCCAAGGCTCATGAATCATACAGTTCTTAAACAAATTATTGAAACCTTTCAAAAGTGTCTCCCTGGAAGAAATGGGTAAAGATTTGACCATGTCATAAGTCACACGATCCAATCCTCCCGCAGATGCACGCTTCCTTGAGTTCAAAACAAGAGTAAATTCTTCATTTGAAAAAGGTATGACAGTACCATTTGAAAGTTTAGGAAAAACAATTTTTATATTAGACGGAACTTGACTTGCTAAAAAATTTAAAAATGTGCTATTGTTATCATCATCCCAAGACGAGGGCCAATTGACATCGGAGTTTTTTAAACTTTTAATAAATCGCCACGCAGCAGATGTGTTCGGTTGTTCGTTAATCTCTTCAATTTTTTTCCTATAGCTATCTCTTTTAGCACTCTTCGCAGCAGTCTTCCAGCATTCTGTTGCCCTTAATGACTCTTCAAGATTTTGTTGAGATGAAAATTTTTGGGCTTTTTTTCTCGCAGCAGTGTGCAGTCTAAACAATCTTTGCAACTTATCATTCCACCAGGCTTTTGGAATGAATTTCGGAGACCTAAGTGTAGCCTCAGAAATTTTTAACGAAAATGAATCGACTATGCTGTCGATATCTTCTATTAACTCCATTTTAGAAATATTGTCTAAAAGCAGACGTTTGGCCAGAAATTTAGGCGGAGCAACAGCTACAGATCCAATATCAATAATTATTGGAAAATGGTGAGAACCACCCAAACACATAGGATAAGTATGCCAATTAATTGACAAAGAAGAGATATTCACAAAAGTTAAGTCCAAAACTGAACCTCTGTCCTCGTTCAGACTAGGCTGAAAGGTGATGGAACCATCATTTAAACAAATAAAATCTGAATTATTGAAGATTTCCGTTAGTCTGCGCCCACGAGGAGAGTCAACTCTATCACCCCAACTGGAATGACGGGCATTGAAGTCTCCCCCTAAGACAACATTGTTCATGCCGTCAAGAAATGATAACAAACGTATTAACTCATTAGCACAAGTTGTGGTGGATAGGTTAGGTGGGAAATATAAAGAGACAAAAGTGAAGTTTGGACTTAAGTTGAGAGTTTTGACAATAATTACATCAAGATTGGAAGTAAATCCAATCCGTTTGGCCCGTATGTCTTTCCTGATACATATGGCGCAGCCACCATATCTATCAGGACGTACTTTAGAAAATATATTATAGTTAAGTAGTTTATACGTCGGATCCGTATCGTCAATGTTAAAAATTTCTGAAAAAAGGCAGACATCAACATTATAATTGTTGATGTAAAATTCTATAGAAAGTTTGTTAGAAATAAAACTCTGAACATTGTGCTGAAGAATCTTCATGATTATTCCGTAACTAAGTTGGAAGACGAGGGATCACTTACAGTACGAAGATTAGAAATAGCATTAGATAATTTATTGTTTAAGTCATTAAATACACGAATGTGGGAACCACTACCCTCCTTCGTGATAATTGCATTAATGAAAGAGGAAAATTCAGCAAGAATCTTCTCAAATTCAGAAACTCTTGCATTGTTTTCCTGATAAATTACCGGCCTCAAGGGGTCAGTATTTGTTGGTTGAAGTTGTGAAAAATTGGGATCAGGCCTAGGAGGAGGGGGTTTTGTATAAACAACACGAGTATATTTTCTTGCGGTGAGAATTTTGTTGACCTCATGATCTCTGTCTTTCACAGGTTTAGACTTATTCTGGGGGAGAGAAGGGAAATTTTCTTCATAATCATTAAAGATGTCAAATCGATTAGTTGAATAAGATTTTATAACTTCAGTTCTAGATAAACGTTTGATGGTCATAATTTTCAAAATATCATCTTCTTCGCGCCATTTAGGGCACAATTTTCTTTCCTTACTGGAGTGAGCAGTACTGCCACACAAAAGACATTTTTTGATGCAATTACCATCACAAATTTCTTTGGAGCAATTTAGACATCTCTTTTTAGAACGACACCCCTTTGATGTGTGTCCAAGACGACCACAATTGTGGCACTGACGTAAGGCTGGGTAATAAATGTTCACTTTAACTTGGCAATAGTCCAAGGTTATGTGTTCTGGGATGTTACCAGAGCGAAATGCAATTTTAACAGAAAGGGTGGGGACCTCTGTGTTGTTTTCTCTGTTCTTTTTTATAAAACGACAAACAGAAGCAATTTCACAATCAGACACTGCTGATTTCAGAATATATTCATCCGAAAGTTCTAACGGAATACTATGAATGACACCATAGGAGTAAATAAAAGTATCAGGAATAAAAGACTTTAGACCCATTTGACTTAAATCCTTAGCAACGAAATCATTGGCATTTGCACCACAATCGAACTTGATACGATACAACGTTCTGCCAATAGGAGTAATAAGACGAATTCCACAAACCTTAACTTTCCTAATTTTTTGATACAGAAAAATAGAGTTTCGTACCTTTTCACTACTTTGCTCAGCACCAGAAGAGTCAACTAAAACCAAAGCATCACCTTCATGATCGTCTGGGTATAAGTTTTTTCTTGCGACTACAAACTCACCTTGAGACGAACTAGTATTATTTGGAGTATTCTCACTAGCAGAAGAAACCTCTGGAACAGCTTCCATTCCCCTGCCAATGGATGCAGACATTTTTCCTTTCAGGTTAGCTAGAAACTCCTCTGTACCATGGTTCAAATCAGTAAGAGAAGCACTGTGATCTATTAATTTAGAAATTTTGTTAGTTTTTGCCTGAGGGGCAGTTACATCGGGGTTTGAATTGGTCCTCTTCACATTACCACGCTGTATTCGAATTTCAGAATTGATATTATTGTCGAAAAATTTTTCGAAATCCGGCTGTGATGATGAGAGAGAAATAGGGGACGGCGGCTCGTCCCCCATTCTCGAGATTTTAGAAACACTAAGACTTAAATATAGTTATTTAATACACACCAGAATGAGCACCTTGAATAAATTCAAAAACTTTGACTAAATTTAGCCAAAAATACTAGTCACCAAGAAAAACGGTAAAAGTAACGGTAAAAAATTTTAAAGCTTCACTAAAACACGAGTTGAGGAAAAATACAACCGTACGCCACGAGCGAATATAGAGAAGTGACTTTTGTTTACAAATGTCGTTCAGCTGCTGGTAAAACATGTGTTCATTTTTAAAGTTACCATATTGTTGGGAAATTCTTTATAAGTTCAAACTATACGGCTACCCTAAAGCACTGAGAAAAATAAAAAGGTAAAATAACATAGACTACCGCATAGAGTGCCATGAAATAAATACTAAAGGAAGTGCCACTTCAAAATTTTTGACTATAAAGAATATCTTTGAAGTTTGTATATTTTGTCAATATTACACAGATCGTTGCCACACTCGAAGATTATTTTATGGAAATTTGTGAACTAAAATGTGTAGTTTGAAAAAAAAAAAAAAAAAAAAAAAAAAAAAAAATAAAACTTCAAATAACTAATATTTTCTAATCAATAAAATTTGTAGTTTGTAGCTTGTTTGATTCTAAAACACATAAGATCTCAATTATACCATTAAATTAAAAAAAAAAAAAAAAAAAAAAAAAACTCGTGTGTGTTACTGAATAACGAATTACGGGCAAACTGCTGAGGCGTTTGAGATAATATTCACAGCTTGTGTTCCTAAATGTTTAGGGAAGGACTCGATAGACTTTGAAAACATGACTGACATGAAAACACCCACTAGGACCAATTTTGTGGATCTCAGTTCAAAAACTTTACTTACTTAGTTTTCCCAAACTCTACAAGTAAAATAGAGGGGACTTCTTTCAGTCAAGGACATGTACTAGATTCTATTTTTAGACTAATTGAAGAAGACCTACAGTTTGATGCTGGCTCCTAATGGCAAATAACTTAATACTCAATAACCAGTCGCTACCTGTATTACAGACCTTATAGTCCACACAAAATCTTTAACATTCCGATATAAAAGAGTGGTTGAGGCCCTATGCTCCACTGGGAGTCAAAGATAATAATGAAAAAAAGTTAAGAAATATTAAAAATTACCAAACAATTTTGATACTTAAATTGGATTTTTTTGAAAAGTAAGGTAGCCTCATTTTTTGAGTAAACTTCAGATATTCTTTCTTGTCAAATGGTTAATGTTTACAAAATAAAAAGTAAGTGGCACTTCCTTTAATATTTATTTCATGTAGAGTGCGATCATATATATGTTCTACTAAGCTACAAAAAAGTAGAAAAAATAGCAAAAAATGTATGGTGACATTTCTTATATGTAGATGACGTCTCTTAAATGTATCTTGACGTCTCTCAAATGTACTTTGACAGTTCGCCCTCAGTCTAGTTGTGGTTTATGTAAAATAAAAAGAAATGAATTTCAGTGCCACATAAGGTTCAACTGATAAACTTTTTATATCCTGTGCCTAGTTTTTGTAACTTTCGCATCGATAAATTATTCGAGTGGGACAATGAAAATGAAGAAGAAACTAGTTGAATTGAAACAAAGTGTTTCTGCAATTTATTTTTGTGAGAACTGTCATTCAACAACTTACGTCCAATTTATTGGAAATGTGCGAGTAAAACTGCTTCTGTAAGCGAATGATGCGAAAAGTTTTTCATTTTATCTGTCAAAACAATTCGCACGTATTAAAGTCGCCGAAAAAGAAATATTTGAACTAAAAAATAAAAACAGTACATAATTAAATAAAATGTAAGCAATTGCTTCATTTGATTTATTCAAATATTTTTCATTTTAATTAATTTCAGAAAATTGAAAGAATATCAAAAATATGTCGGCGATTGTTTTTTTTTCGGCAACTAAGAACACCATACTAAACATTTAAAATAATATATAAAAATATATGTCTATGTATATATCTATTTTTTCTTATTTTTAATTAAATTTTTTATATCTTTTTACTAAAAATTTTTTTGCACCAACTTTTTTTTTTGATCATAAATTTTTACTTTTTTTACCTGCTGTTTTTTTTTTGATAAATGTATTGGAAATTTCCAATAAAAGCGTAATCACCCTGTAAGAACAGTGACCCGTCATATGACTGATATTAGTGACAAAGTTTCCATCATCGCGTAGAACAAAGTTTCTATCATTTTATTAAGCCAATGTGAGAAATGTGACCGAAACTTTTGTGTACGTGTGATTTTGCATCTCTCTCTAACACACACATTTTTTCGATCACAGATAATATATCTGAGCTGTTCACTCTAATGTTTTTTACTAGTCAACATTCCTATATAATTGATCACAGATGACCGGTAAAGTTTGATAAATACTTCGTAAGCAATGAAATAGCTTTAGTCACAGGTGACCAGTAGTGCTCGATGATTACGTCGCCACTGTTGATAGACTTCAATTTTAAAGAAAAACACATAATTTTTCATCTCAATATTTATATTATTTAAATAATAAAATAACAAAAAGATAACAAAATACAGTAAAAAAAAGTATAAATAAATATATAACAAAAATGTGCATTTAATTGAACAAAAAGTAAACAACATAAGAAACTAAATTAAACAAAATGAAAATAAATTAAAATTACATTTGATATTTTTCACTTTTTAATTTCTTCACTTTACTTTATGTTTTTAAAACACATAAAAATAGTTTGTTTAATTTAATTTTATTATCAGGTATGTGATGGAATTTCAGACATATTTTTGAGATAATTATCGGTTATTTTCCCAAAAAATTCAAACCAAATAAAAGATAAAATATCAGTCAAAAGGATTAAAGTCCAATTTTTAATTTTTTTGGGGAAATAACCGAAAATTATCTCAAAAATGTATCTCAAATCGATCGATTTCTATCACATACCTGTATATTTTTTCTTAGTTCTTTTTTTCGAAGTTAATGCACGCCACAAAAATAATTTTCAGAAAATGTCAAAAATTCAACCCTGCAAATAACTTGTTTAACGATGATAGAAACTTCCTCACGAGTGACGACCATATGTTTTGTCAAGATTAAATGTGTTAGTAAATATGTTTTGTGTGTATTAGTTTCGGTCATTCGTTTCTTGTAGGGCAGTGTTGCTAGTTCTCACTTAGAGTTACAGAAACACTTTTTTCTTCCAGGTCGAGAAACGGTGGAATTTTATGTTTCATACTTTTCGCTGTGAAAACTTTTCACTTTGAGTTACAGAAACGACCTACTGGTTAGCAGAACTAATACGGTCAGAACTAATTCAGGATACCTTTGAGGGATTCTTCAAATCCCACCCACAATTTGAGAACAATAATATTTTGAAAGAAAAAATTTTCAATGAAAATGATGTTAGTCCCATTTCATACGAATTAGCTTTACTTGATCAGTTTTTCTTTAAATTTCTTTTGAACCTGCATTCACGTTCACACACGAACGTTATCTTCATCAGTTTTCATTTTATTTTCCTTAAATTTCATACAAATTTTCAAAATTTTCGTAAACTTGATTCAGTTTTTTCTCATACAAATTCAAGACTTGATAAGCCAAACCATGTAAAAGTAGACTTAAGGATAATTTTATTGAAAAAATTATTGAACGATGATTCCGAATGCAATAAACTCAACTTTGAGGGACCCTCCGGAAATAACGTTGTTCAAGAGGTGCACCAACAACAACAGCGACGCATGTTTTAATAAAAACTCTAGATATGGCACTCTAACGTACAATGATGTTTTTCAACAGACATTGGGATTTAAGGATCATAAAAGGAAAGCTAACAAAAGCCACATGGGACTTGGTAGAACAACATAAAATTAAAAAATATAATTTTAAATTGAAACGGAGATGCTGAAGTCCTACGTACAACATATCGCGATCTGTGCAATTAAATAAAAAAAATCTGCAAGGAGGGACAAAAGAATGTGGATTGATGAAAAAGCGAGCTAAGCTGAATCAGCTGCCAGTAAAGTCGAAATAAAGGGGTTTTCAATAAGAGCGCTACAAAAGTTTTTTTTTTTAAATAAACAAAAACGGTTTTAGGTATCAATGAAATTATTTATTACTGTAAAAGCACGTTTGATGTCATTATGTATGGAACTCGATTTCCACGGGCACGCTTGCAGAAGTCCAGACGCCGAACCCAATTTTCAAGCATAAATTGGCCGATACTGCTGCAATTTCACGTTCGAAATTCTTACGAAGTTCATCAATTATCGCTGGCACATAAACCGCACCAAACCGTAATTTTTTTTGTGATGCAATGATGACTCATGGAGTACGTGTGGATTGCTGCCTGACCAATTACGCATATTATGTTTCTACATTACTGAAGATGATTTGCGCTCTCAACGCTGAGGCCACTGACTCTGAATTTCGGTAGTAAATTTTAATAATTTTGACTCGTTGTATCGTAGATCTTTCTATCATGAAATGGCAAACCTTACTAAAGAGAAATGTCGAAAGAGCAGGAAGAAATATGGTGTGGTCTGTTGTCCCTGTCTCTATACTTTTGTAGCGTCCCTGTTGCAAAACCCGATATATAAAGGGCGTTATGTGGCAAACTCACTAACTCCAACAGTCCCATCTTTAGTAGCTTTAAATGGCATTCTTCACTTCTTACAACTCCTGATGAACAATTAATACGCTTAATGGAACACTTCAGGTCAACGTTAAACAATCATATTGGATTAACACCACTAAAAGAAGTGCATAATGAAACCAACCAAGACAATATATTCAATGGAATTTCAAGAAGTGAAGAACGCTATTTAAAGCCTTAAACGTAACAAGTCCCCAGGCAATGACAATATCTCAGCGGAGATGTTTTTATGTGATGTTGAAGGATAGGCGAGACTGTGGCACCCATCTGTGCGTAGGAGGAAGAAGCACCAAAAAAGGGTGACTTCTTCCAATACCGAGCAAAATAATAAGTCGAATAATTTTGAACAGAATATCCGATGTAGTTTCCTCTACACTCCTCAAAAATCAGTTTGAGTTCAGAGAGAACCGTTGTTGTGTTGATCTAATCAACACAGTAAGATTAGTACTGGAGCAATGTAATGAATTCCGCACCCCCCCCAATTACCTATCATTTATCAACTTTATAAAGGCCTTCGACAGTGTCAATTGGAGCTATCTATGGAAAATTTTAGGAAATCGTAAAATGCCAACGAAAATTCTGAATGTATGTGGATTTAAATGTCAAGTCCTACACAAAGGTAAATTGTCAAATCCGTTCGAAGTTACTACTGGGGTAAGGCAAGGATGTATCTTGTCACCTACACTTTTTATGCTCGACATCGACAATATAATGCGCATGGATCTAAATGGTAGACACGGTATTCAATGGACACTCTTTGAACAACTCGAGGACTTGAAATATGCTGAGGACGTATGTATGTGTTCTAAGCCAAAGCTCCGGTCACCTTCAAGAAAATACTAATGCTATCACTGTTGAATCTCGGGCAGCTGGGATAGAAATCAATATTTTCGAGGCTATGGAGGCTATGGTGCAAACCCGTCGACACATATCAATGTGAATATCTAGGTTATGTGAATATAGGTTATTATGTGTAACTTAACTATCTTGGAATCTTTGGTATCTACAAAAGTTGGCGCCGACGAAGATATTAATAAAGTAAAATCTGCACGGCTGCCATCGATAAGCTCCTACAAACCTTTGCATCGAATCGCATAAGAAATTTAGATCTACTAAAAGTGACAAACCAAATTCCTGCTTCTATAGAAGTATGTCAACTTAAATGGCGGTGGCTAGTTCACACACTTCGAAGGCTAAATACCAACATTGCTCGACAAGCGCTTCATTGGCATCCACAAGGAATGCCGTGCACCTGCTAGAACGTGGAGGAGAATTGATGCGGAGTTGCAAGCAGCAAACTATTCATAGAATGGCGTTTGCCTAACATCTCGCAATGGAGTTCGATATAAAAGGATGGTTGAGGGCCTATGCTTCAATGGGATTTAAAAATAGAAAAGAGGTGCCCTAAAGCTTTACACGATTTCCTTAATTTTCAAAACGCTTTGTCCTTGTGCTAATACAATATTTCGTGTCTCATGAAATGATCTCAAAAATTCGTCTATACTTATTTGTTTTAACACATCACATCGAGCTCCAGTCAGTAAGAAATCAATTTTTGGAATTACACAAGGCGAATTCATAACAGGTAGTGGCAAGAATACAACAAATACAACATGACAAAATGAAACCCCACGTTGTTTTTGTAGGTTTGCTTACATTTTGTCAAATTTTTGTTTGTTAAATTTCTAGCCGAATTCATCAGCTGGGCTCTTGATATCACTTGTATTATTACACTACGGAATTACATATAAATTTCTATTAAAATTATTAATTACCCAGCATTCTTCATGGACGGTAGGCCTACAGCATTAACACGCCGTCGATGTAAACAAAATACAACATTTAAAAAATTAAAGAAAAATACATTTTTAATTTGCTATTTGCCCATTTTAATTTCCGTGGTCTAGGGTATCATATGGTCGGTCTTGCCCAACTCTGTTACTTTCTTACTTGTTATACCCTTTACCACCATAGGTAGTGGTGGATTCTATTATTAGACTCAATGACAGGGACCTACGTTAACTCCGGCTCCGAACGGCAAATGCAGTAGTTAGAGAACTTTTACATATCATAATACTCAATTTTATTCTTTTCAAGTAGGTCTGGCCGAGGATCGAACTTGAGACCTCTGGTATGCTAGGCGGATGACTTACCTGCTATACCACGGCGGTTCATCACTATAGGTGGAAAGGGTATTAAAAGTTTGTGCTGATTTAGATAACGCATACAAATATTTGTCGTATACCTACCTTTTAGTATACCAATAGGCTTAGAATCAGTCCGTCCGTCTGGCTGGACCCCCATGTAAACCATGTAATCAAAGTACAGATTGTAATTCTAAAGCTAATTTGATGAAATTTGGCACATATAATTTTTTTGATAGTGGGACCGTGGGTATTGAATTTTGTCAAAATCGGTCAATTATTTGTGGTACATCCCATGGAATTGATATATTGGCCACATTTATCAATATTTTTTCATGAAATTTGAAACAATTATATAAATTATGTAAACCAAAATCATTGTACCAAATTTCGTTGAAATCGGTTCACATTTGACATCAAAATGCACAAAATTCAGTAAAACGCTCGTACTTCTAAAGATAATAAGAATTTTGAGCTTATTTTTTGTATACATAATTTTTGTAATCAATTTGTCAAATTTCAAGATAATCGGTCCACATTTGACCCTAGCTCTCATATAAGTCCAAACGACGGAAGCAGCTTTATATATATAAGTTTTGAGAATATGTTTGTATGAAGGCAAAATTTAGCAAATACTTGTCTTGATACAGGAAAAAGAGCATCTTTGAATTAAGTAATGAAGGGTATCGTATGGTCGGACTTGACCACCATAGCACTTTCTTTCTTGTTTATTTTATGGAGCTGTGGTAGAAAAGAACTCATATGCAAATTTGAGATTGTCTGATAAAAGCAGAGAAAATTTAAAAACTTATAGCAAACATTTAAATTTGTTATATGTGTATCGACAGAATTTATTTTCCTATAACTAGTAAAGGCAAATAAATTCGTTGCCCATAACTGTTATAGAGTTTTGACATTTTATTAATTTGCAAAAACTATTTGCTAGTAACTGCAAGTATTTGTAAGTTAAAACTTGTTAACAATTCATTTTTTATAATAAATCTCAAATGGAATTAAACAGATACATTCGTGTACTTTTAGATACTTTTATAAACAATTTAACCGGTTATTTTAAACTTGTCTTTCGTAACCTACATTTGAGTTACATGTAAATTTTCTTAATCATTTCTTGTACCCTACAGCACTATCAATTGGCCGCTAGGATTATTTTTTCTGGGGACATTAAAAAAGCCGAGATTATTTGAACAAGCAACAAATAACTGTCGCAGACGTCTCCCGACATGAGAGAGGTGGACGTTTGCCCGAAGTCATATCCAATTATTCTCATATTTGTTGTTGTTGTAACTGCGATATTATTAATAATATCGCAGAAGTGGCAGTCCTTGGTCGAAACCTTAAGATCTCCGAGTCGTTCCGGTACAAAGAACCGAATGACGTGGGAACGTTCCGTACTTGTCAAAAGTGTACTTTTTAGTTCATCTACTTTCTAACCTCAAATTTGCCAAAACTTTAAAAATAGGGTTGGCAATCGGCTTATATTTGTCCATACCTTTCATTAAAGATAGTAAAGGGTTATCCATTTTGCGGTTTCAAAAGTGAACGAAAATAAAACACATATAAAATATTTTTTTCATGATATTTCTTTTTTATTATAAAGTTTAAACGTTGACATTATGTGTGAAACTCTAAATCATTTAAATGACCACCACGCGAAGTGTTGCAAGCATTGTTTTGAGGTAATGTTCGACCACTTTTTGACACATATTGGGCGGTAATTCCGCCATAACTTGACGAATGTTGGTTTTTAAGTGCTCAAGAGTTAAAGGTTTATCTGAATAAACACGGTCATTCGCATAGCCTTACAAAAAAGTCTTATCGTGTCAAATCGCATGATCTTGGTGGCCAGTTGATATCGCCACGACGAGAAAGTACTCGAACAGGAAATGTCTCTTGCAATATAGCCATATTTGTTCGAGCTGTGTGGCACCGTCTTGTTGAAACCACATATTCTCCAAGTCGTATTCTTTAATAGCAGGCAATAAAAAGTCGTTTATTATATGACCATTCCTGAGAACAATAAGGAATCGACACATTCGGGTCTTCGGCAAAACTTTCACTTACAGCAGCGGAACGAGCGAAACGATTATGCACAGGCCTTACAATATTTGTAACCAATTGCTTACGTAGTTGGACAATTATGTAGAATTTGCTTTTGCAGAATCACCATTTTTGTAGTATGTTTTGATAATATTTATGCGTTGTGTGATACTTAAGCGATCCACTTTTGTCAATGTCAGACTTTCAACTGAAAAGAAAAAATTTGGTTTAACAACTTAATTTGACAGATGTCGAATTCCAGTCCCATACTCTTGAAACCACGATTACCCTATATGTTAAAACTTTGTAAAAATAAGTTTAGCGCAAATATCAAGTCATTTGTTTAATTTTGGGACAATAGGTTCACGTTTGACCATAGGTGTCATATAAGGCGAAATGTCGGAAATTATGTCAAAATCCGAAAAAAATATTTTATTTGGTCGAACTTTATCGTTTTTTGAAGGCACTTTTCTTGTAGATAAGTGTATGTTCAATTTTTTAAACTCTTATATAAAAGTTTCGTGTGAAATGTGTTAAACGGACAACATCTGATCCTATTTTAGACCCACTTTCGGAATTGATATACAAAACATAGATAAAGCTTCGAAAATCTAAAATTTAGTACATATGTAAAACTTAGTAGTGTATGATATCATGTGGTCGTACTTGACTGGCTATAGTAGTAATAGCCTTCACCACCATAGGTGGAAAGGGTATTATAAGTTTGTGCTGATGTATGTAACATATAGAAATATTTGTCTAGTACCGTCCTTTAAGTGTGCCAATAAGCTTAGAATCACTTTCTGAGTCGATTTAGCGATGTCAGTGGCTCCGTCCGTCCTTCTGGCTGGACCCCCTTGTAAACTATGTAATCAAAGTGCAGGTCGCAATTTTTAAGATAATTTGATGAAATTTGGCACAGGTAATTTTTTTTGATAGTGGAACCATGGCTATTGAATCTCGTCAAAATCGGTCCATTATTTATGGTACCTCCCATAGGTCCCACTTCCCGGAATTGATATTTTGGCCGCATAAATTAGTATTTTTTTAATGAAATTTAAAACAAATACTACTTTGGTAAACTTAAATCACTGTACCAAATTTTGTTAAAAACGGTTAACATTTGATCATAGCTCCCATACGAACTCTTCTGTCAAAAGGCACTAAATAAGACAAATATCACTAAAACGCTAGTAAATCTGAAGATAATGAGAATTTTGAGTTTATTTCTTGCATACATATTTTTTGTAGAAACTGTAATCAATTTGTCAAATTTAGAGATAATCGGTCCACATTTGACCATAGCTCCCATACAAACTCTTCTATCAAAACGCACTAAATGAGACAAAACTCACTAAAACACTCGTAAATCTGAAGATAATGAGAATTTTGAGTTTATTTCTTGCATACATATTTTTTACACATAATTTGTGAAAACTGTAATCAATTTGCCAATTTTCGAGATAATCGGTCCACATTTGACCCTAGCTCTCATATAAGTCCAAATGATGAAAACAGCTTAAATATATAAGTTTTGAGAAAATGTTTGTATGATGACAAAATTAAGTAAATATTTGTCTTTATACAAGGAAAAGAACACCTTTGACCTTAGTGGTGAAGGGTATCGTATGGTCGGGCTTGACCGACTATAGAACTTTCTTACTTGTTTCTAAATGTTTTGAAATAATATTGTACGAAAACCTTGTTAACCTTCAATATCAGTTATAAGATAATATATACATACATACATTGTACATAAGTGTACTTATCACCCCTTTTTTTAATTGATTTTCAAGAATAAATAAAGTTCATAAAACCCATATCAGAATTACTTCACAATTTTTTGAGATTATCATGCAATTCGAAAGCACAGGTGTTAAATCGTGTAATATCGTACAATCAGTTTTCAAGATATTGTGACTTAAAATTTCTTTATTTGGATCGTGCTCTGCTCAAACATATTTTCTAGAGACATACATTTTTGTTTAACCATTGCAATCAAATAAAGAAGTTTTATTGATACTAATCAGTCTGATAACTGAAGTCGCATGTTAAAAATATAATTTTTTTTACAAAAATAATAATAAATAAAAAAGTTTATTGATTATTATCGCTAGACCACAAAAAACAATAAAAACTCATGCATTCTTATCTTTTTTTTTCAATAGTTTTTTCTTCAAAATTTAAAAATTGTTTTTTATTTTGTTTAATTTTAAGTGTGAAAGTATTAACACAAATTTTGACACTAATAAAATATAACAAATTAATTCAAGGATAAGAAATTTGACTTGTTGCTTGGAGAGATTTGAAAATGCTTTTTGAAAAATAAATCTTGTATTTCTCACACCGTTTCCAGATTTAAAGATGTTTACAAGTTAGAATTTAGGTCTTGATAAAATTGATTTCAAGTCAGGATTGAACTGACAATTAAAAAACTTTAAAACCACACATTTTTTATATATAATATCGGGTGGTTAAATTTCAAGGGCCGATGTTGATTTTGAATAAAACACAAACTATTTAGGAAATTATTGTAATTTTATTTTATTATGATGTATTGGTATTACTCAATTATGTATGAAACAAAATATCGACCAAATGGGCGCCGCGACCACAGTGACACACCTCCATCCGATGGTCCAAATTTACGATGACCCTGAGGCATAATGGAGGTTCTATGCCGTTAATGTTATGAATTATCTCATCCTTTAGCTCTTGAATTGTTGCTGGAATATTGACGTACACCTTTTCTTTCAAATAACCCCAAAGAAAAAAGTCCAACGGTGTCAAATCACATGATCTTGGTGGCGAATTGACATCGCCATTACGTGAGATAACACGGCCATTGAATTTGTTGCGCAAAAGAGCCATTGTTTCGTTAGCTGTGTGGCAAGTGGCACCGTCCTGCTGAAACCACATATCGTCCACATCCATATCTTCCAATTTGGGCCATAAAAAGTTCGTTATCATCTCACGATAGCGAACACCATTCACAGTAACTGCCTGACCGGCCTCAGCTACACTATCGCGAACAGCAGCAATATTTTCTGCAGTACGAGCTGTACGAGCATGCACTGGTGTTCTCACATCTTCTACAGACCCGGTTTACTCGAATTTTTCCACGTTTTTTGCGATTGTACGCACATTTGGACGATCAAATTGACCAAAAAAATCACGAAGTGCACGATATGCATTTTGATTTGAACGCCCATTTTCATAATAAGTCTGGATAACTTTAACACGTTGTTGGATTGTGTATCTCTCCATGGTTCAAATTGAGTAAGTCTGAAATAGAGAAATGTCAAATAAAATTCGGAAAAAAACTTGGCGTTTAGGTGTGGTTCACATTCAACATCGGCCCTTACAATTTAACCACCCTTTAGTATACATAAAGGGTTATCCATTTCATGGTTTCAAAAGTATAGGACATCTGTCAATCTAAGTTGTTAAACCAATTTTTTTCTTTTCAGTTGAAAGTCTGACATTGATGAAAATTGATCGCTTAAGTATCACACAACGCATAAAAATTATCAAAACATACTACAAAAATGGTGATTCTGCAAAAGCCACATATCGTGCTTTAAGAGGAGATTATGATTTACATAATCGTCCAACTACGCAAGCAGTTGGCAAAATTGTGAAGAAATTTGAAGAGACTGGAGCGGTTACAAATATTGTAAGGCCTGCGCATGGTCGTTTCGCTAGTTCGCAAAAATATCGCTGCTAGAATTGAAAGTGTTGCCGAAGACCCGAATGTGTCGATTCGTCGTCGTTCTCATAAATAGTGATCGAAGAATCCTTTAAAAGTTATACGGCAAATATTCCTTCTATTTTGTCACACGGTTGCTTTTACGATCTTTCAACATTTAAACCTCTGATCCATGTGAGATGCCTTAAGCTTCCACAATCTCTCTCATTTTGAATCACCGAACGGCTAAAACCATATGGAGAACTTTTTCAATTGCTTCGGGTGTATAGACTAGAAAATTCTTAGGTCACCCGACTATAGACCCATCTAAAGCCTCGAGTATAGTTCCGCCTATAGCCTCGACAATAGTCTTTTGCCTCGACTATAGTCCCGTCTAAAGCCTCGACTATAGTTCCATCTATGGCCTTAACTATAGTTCCACCTACGGCCTTAAGTATAGTCCTGTCTATATCCTCGACTACAGCTTGGACTATAGTTTCGTCTATAGTAACGTCTTCAGCTTTGACTATTGTTCCGTCTTAAGCCTCGATTATAGTCCCGTCTAAAGCCTCGACTATAGTCCCACCTATGGCCTCAATTATAGTCCCGCCTTTAGCCTCGACTATACTCCTGTCTATATTCTCGACTATAGCTTGGACTATAGTTTCGTGTTTAGCTTCGACTGCAGTCCCGTGTTTAGCCTCGACTATAGTCCCGTCTTTAGACTCGACTATAGTTCCGTCTTTAGCTTCGACTATAGTCCCGTCTTTAGCCTCGACTATAGTCCTGTCTTGAGCTCGGACTGTAGTCCCGGCTACCGTCTCGACTATAGTCCCGTCTATAGCCTCGACTATAGTCCCGTCTTTAGCTTTGACTATAGTCAAGGCTATAGACGAGACTATAGACAAGACTATAGTTTCATCTATAGCCTTGACTCGACTATAGTCCCGTTTATAGCCTCGACTATAGTCCCTCCTATATCCTCGTCTATAGTCCCGGTGTAGCCTCAACTATATGTTCGTCTATAGCCTCGACTATACTCTCGTCTATAGCCTCAACTATAGTCCTGTCTATATCCTCGACTATAGCTTGGACTATAGTTTCGTCTTTAGCCTTGGCTATATTTCCGCTTACAGCCTAGACCATAGTCCCGTGTTTAGCCTCGACTATAGTAACGTCTTCAGCCTTGACTATTGTTCCGTCTTTAGCCTCGACTATAGTCCCGTCTAAACCCTCGCCTATAGTCCCGTCTTCAGCTTCGACTGTAATTTCGTCTTTATCATCGACTATAGTTCTGTCTTTAGCCTCGACTGTAATTTCGTCTTTAGCATCGACTATAGTCCTGTCTTTAGACTCGACCCCGTCTAAAGCCTCGACTATAGTTCCACCTATGGCCTCAACTATAGTCCTGTCTATATTCTCGACTATAGCTTGGACTATAGTTTCGTCTAAAGCTTTGGGTATATTCCCGTTTATAGCCTCGACTATTATCCCGTGTTTAGCCTCGACTATAGTCCCGTCTAAACCCTCGCCTATAGTCCCGTCTTTAAACTCGACTATAGTCCCGTCTTGAGCTTGGACTATAGTCCCGGCTATAGCCTCGACTATAGTCCCGGCTCTAGCGTCGACTATAGTCCCGTCTTTAGCTTTGACTATATTCAAGGCTATAGACGAGACTAAAGTCTCATCTATAGCAGGCGCGACCACCGCGAAGCAAGTGCTTGCCAGAAGTTTTCTTATTTTCATTTATTTAGTCGTCATTCAACCCTTGACGGATGCACACGCGTGGAGGCTGTTATAAGTTTTGTTAATTTTTTTGTATTTTTTGTTATTGTTTTTTTCAGATACACTGTGAGATTGAATGTTAGAATAATTAATTTTACGCTAAACATTCAATCGTTTTTATAGAAAATATTTGATTTTTTTTTAGTAAAAAATACGTTTATATTTTCTTTATAGAAAAATAAACTTATATTTTTTTCTAAAAAAGAAAAAACGTTTTGTAAATAAAAAATACATATTCTAAGGAGTATGTAAGTAAGTTTTTCTAAAGAAAAAGTAAGTTTTTCTATAGAAAAAGTATGTTTTTCTATAGAAAAAGTAAGTTTTCTATAGAAAAAGTAAGTTTTTATATAGAAAAAGTAAGTTTTTCTATAGAAAAAGTAAGTTTTTCTATAGAAAAAGTAAGTTTTTCTACAGAAAAAGTAAGTTTTTCTATAGAAAAAGTAAGTTTTTCTATAGAAAAAGTAAGTTTTTCTATAGAAAAAGTAAGTTTTTCTATAGAAAAAGTAAGTTTTTCTATAGAAAAAGTAAGTTTTTCTATAGAAAAAGTAAGTTTTTCTATAGAAAAAGTAAGTTTTTCTATAGAAAAAGTAAGTTTTTCTATAGAAAAAGTAAGTTTTTCTATAGAAAAAGTAAGTTTTTCTATAGAAAAAGTAAGTTTTTCTATAGAAAAAGTAAGTTTTTCTATAGAAAAAGTAAGTTTTTCTATAGAAAAAGTAAGTTTTTCTATAGAAAAAGTAAGTTTTTCTATAGAAAAAGTAAGTTTTTCTATAGAAAAAGTAAGTTTTTCTATAGAAAAAGTAAGTTTTTCTATAGAAAAAGTAAGTTTTTCTATAGAAAAAGTAAGTTTTTCTATAGAAAAAGTAAGTTTTTCTATAGAAAAAGTAAGTTTTTCTATAGAAAAAGTAAGTTTTTCTATAGAAAAAGTAAGTTTTTCTATAGAAAAAGTAAGTTTTTCTATAGAAAAAGTAAGTCTTTTCTATAGAAAAAGTAAGTTTTCTATAGAAAAAGTAAGTTTTTCTATAGAAAAAGTAAGTTTTTCTATAGAAAAAGTAAGTTTTTCTATAGAAAAAGTAAGTTTTTCTATAGAAAAAGTAAGTTTTTCTATAGAAAAAGTAAGTTTTTCTATAGAAAAAGTAAGTTTTTCTATAGAAAAAGTAAGTTTTTCTATAGAAAAAGTAAGTTTTTCTATAGAAAAAGTAAGTTTTTCTATAGAAAAAGTAAGTTTTTCTATAGAAAAAGTAAGTTTTTCTATAGAAAAAGTAAGTTTTTTAAATTGTATTTATAAAAAATATACTATGCTGAATATACATTTCTAAAAAGAAATGTTTTCTTTATAGAAACAAAAGAAAATAATTTTTGTCTTCTATATATCTCCATTATAGTCTCGACTATAGTCCTGTTTAGTTCAGCTTGCAGCCACGACTATAGCCTCGACTATAGTCCCGCCTATAACCTCAACTATAGTCCCGGTGTAGCCTCTACTATAGGTTCATCTATAGCCTCGACTATACTCTCGTCTATAGGATTAACTTTAGTCCCGTCATGACTTTAGCCACGTCTTAAGCTTAGACTTTAGTGCGGACTAAAGTCTTGTCTAAGACCTTGATTAAGTTATTCGAATCGACTATAATTCCGTCATAAGGTTTCTGGTTATTTTAAAATTTTAAACATAAAATAGACTGGACTTTTAGTGCTTATTTAACTTGCTTTTCAAATTTCTAATTTCACAACAAAAGTCTCATTAAATCAATTTTTCTTATCAGCGGAAAAGCGCATAATATTATTCATAAAACGCATTTCACTACAAAATTCATGTTATCGCCTTTTTTATTTTCAAGAAAAAGTAAAATATGCACTAAAATTTACAATGAAGATATCAATCGATAATAAAAAGTTATTTTGGATACAAGCAAAGAAAAAGTGATTAGATGAAACTACAAAGTAATTTTTAATAAAATTTAATAGATACTTATCTAAGACGTGTTCAATTACTAAAAACTAGTACTAATTAGTAATAAATATTACTAGTAAAATGTTCACGTACTTAAAAATTTATTAAAAATTAAATTTGAGGTTAAATTACCTTCTATATAATTTTTACTATTTAGTACAATTTCCAGCTAGAAGAATAAATTTTTAAAATATTGAAAAATATTGTATGATAAGTTCACATTTTAAGTAAATTGAGGTTTTGATGTCATATAAAAGAAAAATATACGCGTCGTCAACCGGCACATAAGTTTTCTTTAATTTGAGTCTTGAAGTGCGTACAAAGATTCGATAAGAAAAACTGCTAAATCCACCAATAGAAAATTTTTGTAAGAAAAACTGTATTGCTAGTATTCTATACTTCAATTAAAAATCTTAATTTGTACTTATTATTATATTTTGTTTATAAAGTGTTTCAAAGTACAGGTTAATACCCTCCTGCTAAAAATAACCAAATGCACGTGTCCAAACAATTCACCTGCTAAAATTAAGCCAAATCAGTTGAGATCTGGTTTTTATTGCAACATTTGAAATATATAAAATGATAATATATAAATTGATAAAATAACTTTAATACTCAAGAGTACAGAAATCCCTCGATTAACATTGCTTCGATTTAAATTGTCAATGTTTCAGTTGCTAGTGGTTTCGGTTTATGTTTTAAAAAGCAATAGCGTCATAAATGTAATATTTCAATCTCTTTGATTTATATTAAAGGTTATAAAAAGAAACTGCCACTTAAAATATTGGGGTCCATAGTCTTCGAATTAACTTAAATGTACAGTGCAATCGCAATAGAGTGAACACTTGGTAATATGAACTACTTGATACTACGAACTCCCGATTTTTTCCATTAGTTACTTTATAGAGTGAACAGTACCCAACTCAATAGAGTGAACTTTTGTTTTTTTATACATAATTGAATAAACTCAATTATAGAAAACATCTTCTTCAACGGGCCATTAAAAAGGACAATTTAAACGAGTTTTTTAAACAATTTACACTCAAAGACGCCATTTGTATTCTAATGCTAACTTGGCATGAGTTGGAACCGAACATTATAAAAAAATGCTGGTCAAGTCTTTTGGGTGATTCTGTGCAGATAGAAGAAGATAGTGACGACGACGAGGAAAATATACCGTTAAACATATTACACAGGTCACTTCGGCAACAACATCTGGAAGAACTAAACGTATATGTATTAAATTTATTATTTGCATGAAGTTTTTACCATTGATGACATTATAGAATGGAACAATGCTGAAAGTTCATTTCCAATTTCTGCTGAAGGCGTTTTCGATGCCATTTCTGAGACTAATACTGAGATCGAGGAAGTAGCAGTAGCCAAACCAGACATTACAGCAGCGCAGGCCGTGCAGATTTTTGAAAAAGCTATTGACTGGGCAGAAAATAACACAAACAATTACGAAAATATTTTAGTTTTGCATAAATTCCGCGATTTAGCGGTGCAAAAAGCAAAAAATGCTTGTACAAAGCAAAAAACTCTTGAAAATTACTTTACTCCTTTGTAATTATATAATAATATTTAATAAATATAGATGTTTTTTGTATAAAAAAGTGTTTTTTTATAGACTCTTTAGAGTGAACTTTTTCAATAGAGTGAACAGGCCTTGCACGAATTAGTTCACTCTATTGCGATTCCACTGTATTTAAATCTTAATTCTTGACTATTAGGTATGTAATTTCGAATCGATCGATTTCAGATAAATTTTTAAAATAATTTTTCCCATTTTCACAATAAATTCAAATCAAATGAAATATAAGATATCAGTCAAAAGGGTTAAAGCCCAACTTTTAATATTTGTTGACATAACCGAAAATTTTCTCAAATATATATCAGAACTCCATCGCTTTAAAAACGATCGATCGATTAAGAAGGATCCATCACATTCCGGTATATCTTTTAAATATATTCTAAATATTCAATCATAGTCCATAGTCGATATCATAGTCCACATGGTGACAAATATAGCCACACCTATTTGCCACATATATGTATATTGGTATCAGGTTCTGAATAATCAAGGAAATCTGATGTAATATGGAGTCGTGCAGACTATCTAGGTCTCTATGACCAAAATTAAATATAGGCAGACCAACATTTTGCGGGGGGTTAGTAGACTTAAGAAGATACATATGCATAAAATAGGTCTGATAGAGGTAGAATGAAGGGATTCCGGACACACAATCCGACGAACATATTATCTGTCATTGTCCCATGCTTCAGAATCAGAACCTTAGGTTTCTTTGCAAAAGATTCCATGTGGAACTTAAAGCAGTATAATCTGAATGATATATTAAAATCCAGCTGGCTTTGATAAATACTCTAGCATTTACCTGTAATACTCAGATTTACCTCTATTATGACCTCTATTAGGATTATAATGAGTCCAAAGGGTCTTCGAATAAAGATGTTAGACTGAAACCGCATTTAAACCTAACCTAGCTTTAGCCGAGGCTGTAGACAGTAAAATAGTGGATTCTTAAAACGGGAATATAGTTTAGGATATAGACTGGACTATATGCGTGGTTATAGACTGGAATGTAGTCTAGACTCGACGATAGTTTTTTATATAATCTCGACTATATGCGTGACTATAGTCTGGTCTATAATCTCGTCTAAAGCTTAGACTATAGTCTAGTCTAAAGTCTCGATTATTATTCAGTATATAGCCTCGACTATAGGTCAGCCAATAACCTCGAATATACCCCTGTCTATAATTGATAATTGCCCCGACTTTAGTCCAGTCTGCAGATTATTTAGACTTTAGTTCAGTCTGTAGCCTCTACTATAACGCAGTCTATAGCTTCGACTATAATTTAGTATAGCCTCGACCATAATCCAGTCTATAGCCTCGTCCACATTAAAATCTATAGTCTTGACTATAGTCCAGTCTTGACTATGTTCAATTCCAAGATATATTTTATAAGTAGGCTAGTCTATAAGCCAACTTTTGAGATATATGGTATTCATATTATAGGGTATTTCAAGAGCTATATGATATATATAAATTTGAATTCTTTTTGAAACAAATATACGAGGGTAGGTCAATAAGTCAGTGTATCTTTGAATTATCTAACACTTCCCCTGTCAATTGACTCCTGTCTAAATTTAAACAAGCTACGTCATTAGTTAGTGTTTGTCAGCAGTTGATATCAGGCTACTTAAGGGCTTGTAAAGAAAATGGATAATGTGAATCTCATATGATTATTAAGAATTTCGTTGTGGCAGTACAAGTATGAACGGCCGAACGTTTTGGACGACCAGTTGAGATCTCTACATCCGAAACAATTAATTATGGGTTAAGCCCATCGAAGATTAAATGTGAGAGAAATTGTGGACGTCATAGAAATCTTACATGGTTGATTGATTACTTGGGTATGAGAAAGCTTTCCTCAAATTGGCTGCCGAATTTGCCCCCATATCCGCCATATTCTCAAGATTTATCCCCAAGTGACTATTTCTTGTTCCCAAATTTCAAAAAATATCTCGGCAGAAAGAGATTTGACGTTAAAGACATCATCTCACAAAAAAACATCATATTCTCCACATTAAGCCCTTGAAGAAATGTCTCGGCAGTAAGAGATTTGACTCTAACAAGGAAATCTTACTTACTTAAATGGCCTATACTTAATAATGTAAGGGTCAAAGGTCTTGCATATTTTAGAAGTCCATGCGCTTTAATCTTGTGCGAAAATTGCGTAGGCCAAGGTTTGAAAGATTTTCCTCTAATTGGTCTCTTCATCGAAGTTTCGGACGTCCTCTTTTAAAAGAGGCCGTTTTTATTCTAAATTTAGCTTTTTCATAGTAATTGTTTTTTTCCAGGAGTGGGTTACTAGCCTGACGTCCTAACCCATTTTTTTTGTCGTTCTTATTAGAGAATTTGCAGAACATATTAGCTTGCTGCTTTACTGGATGTAACGTAGTTACCCGGGTGATACCATGAGCATGCAGAATAACCGAGATAAATCCGGGCTTACCAAGTTAAGACCCATTAGAACCGATGCTTGGTATCCAACATCCCCTACATTGCCCAACAAGGAAATCATCTCACAAAAATTGCCTATTTTGATGATCTTGACCTTTTTATTTTTTGAAAGGAATAACAAAAAAATGAGAGAAACGTTGGACTCAATGTATAAAGCAAAAAGGAGACTTTGTTTTTCATAAAAACCTGTCTTGAAATTAAACAAAAAAAAAATCGGACTTATTGACTTGCCCTCGTATTTTTACACCGTTCACCACCATAGGTGTAACGCATAGAAATATTGGTCTGAGATGCATCTTTTAGAATACCAATTTGAGCTGATTTAACCGTGTTTGTACGGCTTGCAGGCTAAGCGGATATCCATGTAAGCTGGTTATCAAAGAACAGGTCGTAACTTTAAAGGTAATTAAATAAAATTTGACACAAACTCATATTTTGGTCCAAGGATGATCCCTGTATTTTTTGCCCAAAATCGAATTATTATTACCGAGTAGTAGTAGTACCTCCCATAGGGATGCCTTTCCGGAATACAAAAAGTCCATTACAGTCACAAATTTAATTGTGTTTTAGTAATATGTAGTATAAATATTGCTTATCTTAATCAGTGTACATAATTTTGTACGAATCGGTCCATATTTGACGACCATACAAAACACATTCTCTCTTTCAAACGCCCAGAATAGCACAAAATATGCACAGATATATATTTTGTGAATTTTAACCCATAACCGAAATTTATTAACAAGTGGTCAATTGACCCTAGCTCCCAAATCAAATCTTCAGCCGGAAATGACATAAATCTACTGAAATCACGAAATTTTGAAAAAATAGCACATACGGATATCTTATATTCTTCAACGAGCAATAATTGTATATATATGTGTATATATATATATATATATATATATATATATATATATATATATATATATATATATATATATATATATATATATATATATATATATATATATATATATATATATATATATGTATATGTATATAGAATGGCTATCTCGAAAACGGCTCTAAAGATTTTAATAAAATTTGGACAGTGGGTATCTTTTTTGATGTATAGGTCGAAGAAGAAGGGACTTTTGGAACTTTTACCTCTAAGAGGGTAAAAACGGGTAAAAAGGGGAAAAAATCGAAAACGCTATGTCTCCTAAAGTAATAGGTATAAAAACAAAATTAAAATTACGTTTTAAACAGCTTTGAAAATAAGCGGACAGGTGTATGGTACTTTTTTGAAACTATGTCCGATAGGGGGTAAAAAAGGGTGAAAATAGTTTTTTTGGCACCTTTTTAACCCACTCTTATATTTTAAACTAAAGAATATAGAAAGAAACTTGGTACTGCAATCAATAGATGTAAAAAAAACATGAAACACGTATTTGGTACTTTTTTGATTTTGGAGCCAAAATGGGTAAAAAAGGGATAAAATGATAACTTAACATCTCCAAAGTAATATGAATAGGAACATTATACATTATGTTAAATGCGTTTTAAAAAAATGTACCGAATTCAATTGGCACCAAAAAAGTACCAAATATACATATGGAACTTTTAGAAATTAGGGAATAAAAAGGGGGAAAAATTAGTATTATTTTAAACAAATGAATGTTTGTCTGTATGTATGTTCTTTATAGAATAGTAAACTGTGAATTTGATTGTGTTATGCTCTTTAGCGAAGATGTTGCGGATAAGCCGGCGAAGGTTTTAAAGTTGATAAGACTAATTTCCGACAGATGGCGCCACTGAAAATTACTAAAAATTAATTAAATCGTAAACTGTACATTTGATCATGCTATGATCTTTAGCAAAGTTGTAGCGCATGAGCCGACGAAGGCTTTTTAGTTGGGATGAATAATTTCCGACAGGTGGCGCTACAGAAACTTACTCAAAGTCAATTTAATCGTAATCTGTACATTTAATCATGCTACAATCTTTAGCAAAGTTATTGCACATGAGCCGACGAAGGTTTCTTAGTTGGTATGAAGAAATTTCGACAGGTGGCGCTACTGAAATTTACTCAAAGTCAATTTAATCGTATGCTGTACATTTAATCATGCTATAATCTTCAGCAAAGTTGTTACGGATAAGCCGAAGAAGGTTTATGAATTGGAATAAGCAAAGTCCGACAGGTGGCGCCACAGAAAACTACTCAAAATTAATTAAATCGTAAACTGTGCATTTGATCAGACTATAATCTTTAGCAAAGTTGTTGCGCATGAGTCGACAGAGGTTTCTGTTGATATGAATAATTTCCAAAATTATTCAAAATGAGTTAAACTGTAAACTATGCAAACTATGTGTTGGTCGGACAAAATAAATCAAATAATTCAAAATTAACTGAATATTTCTACAATGTCTTTCCTCTAAATTTATTTTAGCACTTTATAATATAAAATATATAAAAACTTTAAAATTTTCCTCAAAATGCTTATCATAAAGCTCCGAGCAAGGCTCGGTCTACCAGGTACTACATATTATATATCCAAGACAAAGGAAAACTTGTTAAACTGTTAATCCATATTTGACCTTAGTAGTGGAGGGTATCATAAAGTCGGACATGATCGACTATCTTTTCTTTCTAGTTTTTAATTAAATTTTGTTTAACTTTGAAACAACTAACGAGTAGCATTAGTTTAATTGTTTCTCTCCACATAATTGCCTTTTTTTTTTTTGCTTTAAAAATCCGAATTTCCTGCACTATTTGTCACTGAACTAGACTCGAATATGCTCATAGACCCAAAGTTCATTACTTTATTTATATTATTTTGTTTGTAAAAAAAATTCTTATCTCTGTTAAAATTAAATAAATGAGTAAAATTAACTATAACAAAATGACAAAACAAAAAAATTATACATTTAAATTTTGAACACTTGGAATAATATTTAATGACGACATTATAATCATTATTTTGAAATGAATTGAATAAATACTAAATGAATGTGTATGTTTAGAAAATGGATGAATAATCGACAATGGGAATCTCATTTTGATATTACGACAAATTGGTACGTTTTCAATGAATTGCAGAATTTGAATGAAACTAATTTCTTATCAGAGGATTACAAGCCGGTGTTGACCAGACAAATTGATACTTAGTGGGGGAAATGAATATTAATAATAGGTTTATTAAGATCGGAGGAGTTAATGTTTTTTATGATAACTAAATTTCAGTTTATAAGATAAGCCAAGATTACGTTCAGTAAAATAGAAAACGTTTCAGCTGTTTCCACACAGACTGACATTTACATCTTACTTTGCAACTTTAAAAGTCATATGTAATTGTACATTAGGGAGGAGTGCAATTTTTTTTTTTTAAATTCGATACTCTTGTATTAAAAATTGTTGCTCGTCATCCTAATGTGGACAAAAAAAAAAATTCTTTCTAGGTCAATGTCCTGAGGTCGCACACAGGTCATTTATTTCTGTAGGAAAAAATATAAGTATTTTTTGTTTTAGCGATATTTATACCAATAAAGATTTGTTTTTGCAAAAAAGGTAATAGGATGTAGAACAGAACTAAAACAGCTTTAGTTTACAGAGAAGGTGCTTTGATCCAATTGATGTATGTTCTTGATGTATATAAGTGTGATGTGACTGCTCTTCAGCAGTTAAGATGGAATGGCCACGGCGTCGCCAAGCACCAAAAGTTGATCTGCATTAGCTGCCACAAGAGTAGGCATGAATTTAGTTCCAGATTCATGATCAGCAAAATAATGCGAAACCTAGTCTCCAGATTTAACCCATTCAACAAAGGATTAGCGACAGTACGTGTCAAAGCAAAATAAAGGGTGTCCCAACTAGAACGCAATTTTTAAATTTTAAATAAAACACAGATATTTAAAAAAAAAATCGTGAAACTTTATTATATCGTAAAGTAGACAGAATGAGGTTATGTATGTAACAAGATATCATGCAGATGGCCGCCGCGGCTTTGCTGGCACACACGCGATCCTCTTTTAAGGCTTGAGTCGTCGTCGACTTCAAAAAACCCCAAAGGAAAAAAAACTAAAGGTGTTAAATCGCACGATCTAGGCGGCCAATTCTGGTCTCCAAAACGCGTAATAATACGACCGGGAAATGACTGTATGATATGTGGCGCCGTCTTGTTGAAACCACACCCTCCACATACATTTCTTCAATTATAGGCAAGAAAAAACTGGTTATCATTTCACGATACCGAACACCATTGATTGTTTGCGCTTGACCTGCCTCATTTTCATAAAAAAAGGTCCAATGATTCCTCCAACCCAAAAACCACACCACACAGTGATACGTTGAGGATGCATTTGCTTCTCGTGAATCACTCGAGGATTTTCCTCACCACAAATGAGACAATTGACGGATCAAGATGGAAATGGGTCTCGTCACTGAAGATGAAGATCGGCAAAATCAGCATTTTCATGTTGTCTCTCCAATACCCAATGAACGAACTCCCTTCGCTGTCCATGGTCATCTGGCTTCAGTTCCTGAGTCAATTGAACTTTGTATGCGTGAAGATGCAAATCTTTCGTCAAAATTCGCTGCATAGTGGATTTAGAGACACCAATTTGCTGAGCTCGGTATCGAATTGAGGTGGATGGAGTTTGAGCGACATCATCACGTACAACTGCGACATTTTCGGTCGATCGACCTAGTCGAAGGCGCGTTGTTGTATTTACACACTAACAGACTAAGTTTCGGTAAATTTATCCAATAATCTCTTTACAGTTGACTCTTTTGGAGCATTATTGTGACCCCAAATTGATCGCAATTTGCGAACTGTGGTATGATGAAGAGTGCTGCAATGCCACTGCTGAAAAAATGCAGCCTACAGGGCAACTCTACAATCAGTAGTTACTCGTCGAACTTTGGAAAGAAATCGAGAGAAAAGAAGGGAAAAGAAACGCCTATTCCGAAGAAAAAAGAGAGAAATGGAGAGAAGTGCGTTTGAGGAAATTAAGATATATTTATAAGAGTTTTAATGAAGAGCGTAAATTTAACCAAAAAGTTAACACCAATCGGATGGTTTTGACAGTTGTATCTTCTCCTGTAAGAACGACCAAGGAATCCTGGGGACAAATACAGAAAGCGTGCTGAAACTATGGAAGGATCACTTTTGCAAATTGTTGGTATGAGATGAAAGCGATCAAGCGGGCGTCTTTCTCGGATCGAGCGGCTCGCTTTAAAAACGTGGCTCTTGTCTTTGGACTCATCATCCATAGACTTACACTTACGATGTTTAAAGTATGGAAAGAAACAACATTACAGAATATACTACTCCAAGGGGTAATCATGCCAGAAATCCCCCTGCTACGGCAGCTGGCAAAAGGATTTTGGAGGTGCCTAATTTATGCAAGAACATTCTGATGAATGAAACCAATTCTATCCGAAGAAATCGGACTATAAAACCTAATATAGGCATGAAAGAAAGTTTAAAGTTTGCGACATGGAACGTACGCACACTATTGAGGCCCTATGATCCACTGGGAGTCAAGAATAACAGAAGAAGAAGAAGATGCCAGACGATTGGAGTCTCAGTGTTCTTTGTCCAGTGCACAAAAAGCAGGTATAAGCCTCTTTACAATTGCATTTACGATTATATCTGCAATACTGTGTGAAAGGTTAAAGTCCAAAGTTAACGAAATAATATAAACCTACCAATGTAGGTTTAGACCGTGTAAATCTACCACTGACCAGACCTTCACGCTACGTCAAATCCTGGAGAAGACCCAAGAGAAACAAATAGACACTTATCATCTATTCGTTGACTTCAAAGTTACTTTTGACAGCCCGATACGAACGAAGTTATTTAAAGCAATGTCTGAGTTTGGCATCCCTAATGCAACTTTATCAGTTAAAATAGGTAAGAACCTATCGGAGTCCTTCGTAACTAAACGGGGATTCAGGCAAGGCGATAATTATCATGCGATCTCTACAATTTTCTGGATACATTTGCAATTACTCCAAAATTATGACAAGGATTTTTGGTTTTTATGACTCTAAGGAAAGGTGTTTTAGCAATCTTCTATCTTCCTCTTGTTTTTATTATTAATGGTTAAAATTTCGCTACAACCAAAAAAAACTCCAAAAGAGACACATTTTATTTCTGTGCACTTTAGAATGTAGAGCATCGATTCTTAATACAGGAGAACCGAATTCATAAAAATGTTTTCGCTCTGCCCTAATGTACATTTTAGATATTTAATGCGAATGTAGAGAAGATACATATGGTAATACAATGTAATCCCGATTCCAAAATTTCAAAAGGTAGAGTGTTTATGAATTCGTTGCCTATCTTTTAGAATTACAAAAGAGTATTTGTATTAAAAATTTAAATATATGTATATTTTTTGTTTTGTAAATAATCATGGAAAACTCGAACATTTCCACATATCCATATTTAACTAAATACATACGAATATATTTATTTACATATTTGTTTGTGTCTACATTTTAAAAAGTGATAGTGACAGTGAATCGACAACTATTAACTAAACATATAGTAGATATAGTATATTTACAAAAGCATTACAAACGATTTAGTTAAACTGTAAGAGAGTGAGAACTTGCAAGTCTCAATGTTCATTATCGTGCCAAGATATCTTGTGGAGGTAACGACATCAAAATATGTATGTAATCAATTTTGAAAATAAAACCCAGCAAATATATTAGAAGTTTTTTTTCTATAGCTTCTAAACGCCATCGTGGTATCTATCTAATAGATATTATGAACTGGTTATTATTATTATTATTATTATGTCATTTTTTTGTGGGTTATCTAAGGTCGCAGGTCCTTAAAGCGAACACATGGTTAGGTTTTAGAGGTAGTGTCGAAGCGACACCTTCACTCGGAGAACCATGGGGTCCATTGTGATCCTTCAACAATAAATAGAACTAAAGAAAATCGAGAAAAGAAATAGACAAGGGAAGAAGAAGAGTACCTAAATATCTAAGCCAACTGAGTTTAGTAATAAACCCTATAATGAAGTTCAACATGGAATCTACTGCCTATATGTCTGAGCTCTTGGTTTTGGAGAGTTGGACAGTGACAGAAAATGTGTTCTACCAATTCGGGCAAATTATCCCCTAGACATAGTCTGCAGAGGTCCGCAATGTTACCATCCCACCTGTTTAGCCTAGAATTTAAGGCACAGCGTCACGTCAAGATCCCTATTCATTTTCTAAAGCTTGTCCTATATAGAAATAGAGTTTTGGTTTGGTTTAGACCATAGAGACTTAGATGTCCTTCACATTGACATGTTTTCCCATGCCCATGTGGTTTGCTTGCTGATCAAAGACTTGATGCCAAAATAAAAGTGACAGATAGGTATAGCAATGTCCGTCACCTTTTGACTCGATGTCCGTCACTTTTGACTCCGTCACCTTGGTTCTAGCGTCGTCAAACGACTTCGTCCGCAAATGCCATCGATGTCATAATGACCCGGAACCCAGCACAATCAAATCCTATAGCTGAATGATAGATCAAATAGAGATAATCTATATTTATACCCTTCACCACAATAGGTGGAAATTATAGGTTTGTGCTGATGTATGTAACGCATAGAAATATTTGTCTTAGACCCACCTTTAAGTATACCAATAGACTTAGAATCACTTTCTGAGTCTATTAAGCGATGTCAGTTCGTCCGTCCGTCCGGTTGGCAAAATTTAGCAAATTTTTGTCTTTAAACTGGAAAAAGAACACCTTTGACTTTAGTGGTGAAGGGTATCGTACGCTCGGGCTTGACCGACTATGGCACTTTCTTACTTGTTTTTCACTAGTTTGGAGGTGATGCCAAGTCATCGTAGCGCCTTGAGCGCCGCCTGGCAATCGACGTATATGGTCACCTCACTATTTTTAGCTATAGTACCCGAGATAAGCTCAGTAGCCTTCCAATTGCCAAACATTTCTGTCTACTGCACTCCTGCTCCCTCAGGAAAACACCAGATCTAGTAGAGCAATTTATTTTGGATTCATCTGTAAAGATTGAACTGTCTTGAGAAAGCGATGTTTGACCCTTCCAGTCGGTTCTATCAGGGATTACGACTTCTGGTGCTGTGCTAAAAAGTAACTCCTTAACTAATTAGTCAGATATTGGTAGGTCTGACTCCAAGCCCAAGGAGCCTGTTAAGCTCGGTATACTGTTGTGTGGTGTATCCCGCACGCCGGTGTCTAAGTATAACCGACTCGTATAGCCTTACTAGAGTTCTGGTGAAGATATCAAGAGGGTACAAGATAATATTTAGGGCTGCTTGAGCACCAGTTATACCAACAGAGTTTCTTCAGCAGTAGTAAGTATTAAGCCCCTTTTGCATCTAGAAAGGATGCGTGTTCCTCTTCCAAGCTAACTTACTGTCTAAGATAATCCCTAAAAATTTTGCTTCAGACTACAGTCTTAACTCTACAACCTTTAGCACAGAAAGTTTGAAACTGTCAACCTTGTACCTTCTGCTGAAGATGACTAACTCCGTTTTGTCAGGACTTACTCACAGTTCTTCAGAAGGAAAGCTCTACTGGAGCCGACTGCAACTGCATAATATCACTAATTGTATGCAGGAATTTGAATGATAATATTACGTCATCGGAGTAGGCTACGACCTTTCTCCCCAACTGATCAAGTCTTCAAAGGATGACGTTGACAGCCAGGAACCGCCGTAATGGCGATAAAACCCCTCCTAGGGCAATCAGTCGCTCTAGTGTTTTCAAAAGAAAAGACGACAGACTAATTGGCCTAAAATCTTTAGGCTTTGAGTGATTAGCCTTCCCTGCTTTGGGAATGAAGATCACTCCTACCTCCCTCCCCCACTAGTAAAGCCCTAACGCATGTCATTGGTAAAATTCAGCCTGACTTGTTATGGGAAATTTTATATTTTTAATGCTCATTACCCAGAGAAGCCACGGCGGAGTTTTGAACGTTATTATATTTAACATATAATTGTAGAGGTCTCAGATTTTAGAGGTCTTAATTGGTTCAAAATTTTGTAGTTGAAAAATTTGCTACTGTGTAATAGTCCTATTTTGTCCATAAAGTGTATGGACCAAAGAAAATATCCATTTTCTCTTATGATGACGAATGCACAGAGGAATGGTAGAAAAATAACATGGAAGTAAGTCCTTACTTTCTAAAACGTTTTCCGGACTTAAACAAATTTTGTGTGTATATAGCAAAAGTGTTGGGGAACTTAAGTTTAGATTTTACGCTGGATGGAGCACTTCAAGTCAACACTTAACAGACCCATTGGATTAACACCACTGGCTGAAGTGCATAATGAAACCAACCATGATAGTATATTTAGAGGAATTTCCGACAGTCCGCCAACAATACAAGAAGTGAAGAACGCTATTAAAATCCTTAAACGCAACGAGGCCCCGGACAATATTTCAGCGGAGATGCTTTTATAAGGATCGTCGAGATTGTGGCACCCATTTGCGCGTAAAATATGGGAAGAAGAAGAAGCTCTGCCAACCTCTTGGAATGAAGGTATACTAGTCAAAATACCAAAAAAGGGTGACCCTAAAGACTGCAATAACTACAGGGGTATAACACTGCTCCCAATACCTAGCAAAATACTAAGTCGTGTAATTTTGAACAGAATATCCGACGCAGTTTCCTTTACACTCCGCGAAAATCAGTTTGGGTTTAGAGAAAACCGTTCTTGTGTTGATCTAATGAACACAGTAAGAATAGTATTAGAGCAATGTAATGAATTCCGCACTCCTATTTACCTAGCGCTTATCGACTTTATGAAGGCCTTTGACAGTGTCAATAGAAGCTATCTATGGAGAATTTTAGAAAATCGTAACATGTCGACGAAAATTCTCAACTTAATCCGGGCAATGTACGTTGATTTTAAAAGTCGAGTCCTACACAAGGGTAAACTATCAGATCCGTTCGATGTTACTACTGGAGTAAGGCAAGGATGTATATTATCACCTATACTTTTTATCCTCGTCATCGACAACATACTGCGCACGGCTCTAAATGATAGACACGGTATCCAATGGACACCCTTTAAACAACTTTAGAACTTGGAATATGCCGATGACGTATGTCTTCTAAGCCAAAGCTCTGGCCACCTTCAAGAGATTACTAACGCTATTACTGCTGAATCTCGTATAGCTGGTCTTGAAATAAATATTTCTAAGACAAAGATTATGCCTGGAGGCTATGGCGCAAGCCCGTTGACACACATCAATGTGAATAACGGGGTTATTGGGCGGGTAGATACTTTCAATTACCTGCGAAGTTTAGTAACTACAAAAGGTGGCGCAGACGAGGATATTAAATCGCGTATTAATAAGGCAAAATCTGCATTCGGCATTCTTCGAGCTATTTGGAAATCTCGGCAAATATCAACAACAACTAAGTTACGAATATATAACTCGAATGTCAAGTCCATACTGTATTACGGCTGCGAAACATGGAAACGCACAAATGCTATCGATAAACGACTGCAAACCTTTACAAACAAATGCTTAAGACAAATTCTTAATATATGATGGCCGAATCGCATAAGAAATGAAGATCTACTTAGTGCAACAAACCAAATCCCTGCTTCCACAGAGGCATGTCAACGGAAATGGCGATGGATAGGCCACACACTTCGATGGCCATATACCAACATTGCTCGACAAGCGCTTCGTTGGAATCCACAAGGAAGCGGCCGTCGTGTTGGTGCACCTGCTAGAACGTGGAGAAGATCAACTATTCATGGAATGATGTATGCCTAACATCTCGCAAAAGAGTCCGATATAAAAGGATGGTTGAGGCCCTATGCTCCACTGGGTGTCAAGGATAACAGAAGAAGAAGAAGAAGAATATTCGACCACTTTGCGACACATATTGAGTGATATTTCAGCCATAACTTGATGTATGTTGGTTTTTAAGTGCTCAAGAGTTAATGGTTTACCTTCATAAACACGGTCTTTCTCGTAGCCCTACACAAAAATACTAATGATGCCAAAACTCATGATCTTGGTGGCAAGTTGATATCGCCACGACGAGAAATTACGCGGTCAGGAAATGTTTCTTGCAATAAAGCAATATTCGCTAAAGTTGTGTGTCATGTGGCACCGTCTTGATGAAACCACATATTCTCCAAGTCGTATTCTATAATAATGTTCGTAACATATTCCTAATTTCCGAGAACGACGAGGAATCGACACATTCGGGCTTTCCGCAACACTTTTCTTTATAGCAGCTATATTTTCCGCGGAACGAGCGAAACGATGATGCACAGGCCTTACAATATTTGTAACCACTCCAGTCTCTTCAAATTTCTTCACAATTTTGCCAATTGCTTGAGTAGTTGGACGATTATGTAATCCATAATCTCCTCTTAAAGCACGATATGTGACCGTAGCAGAATCACAATTTTTGTAGTTTGTTTTGATAATTTTTATGCGTTCTGTGATACTTAAGCGATCCATTTTCGTCAATGTCAGAGTTTCAACTGAAATGAAAAAAATTGGTTTAACAACTTACGGTCTTATGCTAAAAAAAATCTTAAATATTGCTTAAAGAACACGTTAGTTACCAAATACTTTAAGGCTAACAAACGATTGTTAAAAAATAGTATCCAAAAACAGTTCTTTAACTAATGAATACGTCAAGTCAATTTTACATGTTAATGCTGGCAACATCGTCATTCTCTCTTGTCTCTTTATAGTTAAATATACAAAACAACGAATTAATTATTTATTGTTTTCTCCGGGTAGTCGAATTTCTAAATAATGTTTTGTATGTTTTTAATATAAAATAACATTTTTCTTCTTTTCTTAATGTAAACCGATTATTTAAAAATCGCTTTTAACTCATGTTGAGTATATATACATCACTATAATGTTTTTTGTAAATTTCATTGACCGATGTCTGTTTTTTTGTTGAAAACACGAATTTTTTGTTAAAAATTAGAATTTTTATTATAAATTTCTTTGAAAAGTTTGATTTTAGTATGAAATACGTATGTAAAATAGAGTATGAAATATAATGGAAATTAGATTTTATAAATTAACCACAACCTGAAACCTTTTATATGATAAAAAAAAATAGCAAATTACAAAAAATATGATAACGAAATTTAGTAAAAACATTATTTTTATTAGGTAAGTCTGAAAACTTAAATATTTTCTTTAAAAGTTTTCACAAAACATTATTTGTCAAAACAGTAAAATATTTAACGTAGCTTTAAATTATGTAGACAGCTACTTTAAATTGTTTGATGTTAACAAAAGATTAACATCGGTTTGTTAAGCTAACAATCGTTTTAGGATAATACTTTGAGGAATTTTGCCTAACTTTAGTTTACCAATCGTTGTTAAATTTTTTTGCATAAGACCGTTAGTTTGGGAGAAGTCGAGTTCCAGTCATATACTTTTGAAACCTCGAAATGGATAACCCTTTACTAAAAATAACTTTTATAATCCATACGGAACTAAATAGTTGGAGGACTCTTATAAATTTTTTTGCTGGGTATTTTACATATTAATTTATATGAAATAGAAACGACTAAATATTTATTTTTATAAACAAAAAGATAAAACAACTTTAACAGAAAAACAATTTTCATTAATATAGAATTAATTTTTGTTAATATTTTTTTTGCAAATATTTAACAAAATTATGAAAATTCACACACAAACAAACCCGAATATATTGAAGATAATGGGAGGTTGATAAGGTTAGAACTAAATTGAACCCAACTATAAAAAAAGTGAAGTGAACTGAACTGAACTGAACTGAAGTAAAGTGCGAACGAACAACAAAAATTATTTGTTAAATCGAGCAACAAACAAACTCTAGATCGATTTAAAAATACAAAAAAAAAATAAAAATACATGAACATTTTCCATTTAAAACTGAAAATCAGTTGTATTCAGAACTTGAGTCAGAACGGACGACTAATTCAATTGCAATTCAGTTTTTTTTTCTTATTATTACAAATTTATAATAGCGCGAGTATTTTTAATAAAAAATTAATTTGTGTGTGTGTTATTTTTGTTAGTTTCAGTTTTAATTGCAAATAATTTTATATTAATTGTTTTTTTGTGAACTTTAAATAAATGTTTTAAAAAATTCTGGTTTAAAAAAAGTTTAGAAGAATGGAGAATTTTAAAAAACAAACAAATAAAAAAATAAATGATATTAAAAAAGAGATATCGGACGATGTCCACGAAACTGTGGAACATATAAAGGAGACCATTAAGAAAATTGAATGGGCTCCCGTGAATATACCGCCTCGCAGACGTATACAAACATTGGCCACTGGCCTCTATGTTTACATATTCATGGTCTTGCCCTTTGTATCCCTCTTAGCTTCAGCTCTGATAATGGTAATTTCCTGTTCTACTAAAAACCGGTTTTCAGTATTAAAATCTATCATTCTTCCTGCCTTTCTTAGGCCTATTTTAGCTATTTAGGTCGTGCTTTACTGCTGTTGTACTTGGCCTATATCTATTATGATCATAAAAATCGTAGCTCATCTGTGAGAGGCAATGGGTGGGTATTAAGAAAACATATCGTCATCTGAAGTCTAAAAGGCTTTTTTTCAAATAAAAAATTAAATTTATTTGTTTTCCCTCTTACCTTCATAAAAGACATAAAAAAATCTATGAAAAACTATTTCATAAATTTGGTTGTTAGCACCTTTTACATTTTAGATGACGATATGTTTCTATATTTTCTATTTTATTATTGTTATTTGTTGTAGAACATGTTCAATAATAATTTAATTTATTGTTTACTTTCGTTTACAGCTGGATGTTTTTGCGTGATAATTTTATGACGAAACATTTACGAGACTATTTCCCCGTTGAATTGGTTAAAACGGCTGAATTGAAACCAAATCGTAATTATTTAATCGCCAGTTTTCCTCACGGTATCATTGGGTAAGTTCACATGCACATGGAAAGTGCAAGTTTAAGCACATATGTAGTAAATCTGATCGATCTTGAAATTAACAAGTCGATCTTGGATGGGATTTAAAGTTCTAGATAATATAGAAATAATTTTTTTTTAATAAAATTTAGTTTTACTATTCTATATAGTTGACTTTATGGGCAATATAACGATTAAAGCGGACATATAATTTTTGATACCACTTTTATAACCTTAACCACCAACCATAGGTGGAGGGTACAGTGTCCCACCTTTGTATGGAAAAGATTAAACTATGTAATACAGAAAGACGTACCCCCGTACCCCCAATATTTTTAAATTTGTCCCCAATAAACCAAATATAAAGTTTCATTAAGATCGGATAACGGAAAAGCGTGCCGATTTGACGCCAAAGTTTGGAAATGACAGTTATATAGGAAATATAAATGTTTGAAATGTTTGAAAAATAAAATTCCACTTAGAATACACTCAAAAAAGTGTTTAGCATCATGATACAAAGAACTAAATGGGCTTTCCAACGAGGTATATTACATTCAAATCGGTTAAAAACTTTTCTAACTATTAGGGGTTTTCCAAAATATTCTACATCTCTGAAGACTCTCCTGAGCATTTGCAATAAAAAATTTATTAAAAAGGTTTATCAAGATTTGGGACATCAAACATTTAATTAAAAAGTTTTACTGTAGTGTATTGCACTAAGAATCCCAATTTATTACAATTATTTATTATTGTAATAAATAGTTTTTTGATAAAACCAAAAAATGTTGGTGGGGAAACCTTTCCTCGACGCGTTTCGATGGTTGGTTAGACCATCTCATCAGGAGGATTATCCCTAATTCTAGACAGAGCGAAAACCTCACATTATGTATAATTTGAGGGACTGAATAAATACGAATTATTATTATTGTGTCCAACAAATATCAACATAAAGCGCAGATTATCATCCGAACAGAAACACACAAACATTTTTCAGTTTTATCATTTCTTTATTTCTTTATTCAAATTATACATAATGTGAGGTTTTCGCTCTGTCTAGAATTAGGGATAATCTTCCTGATGAGATGGTCTAACCAACCATCGAAACGCGTCGAGGAAAGGTTTCCCCACCAACATTTTTTGGTTTTATCAAAAAACTATTTATTACAATAATAAATAATTGTAATAAATTGGGATTCTTAGTGCAATACACTACAGTAAAACTTTTTATTTAAAAAATTTATTATTTTTAAAAATTTTAATAAATTCGACTTCTTTTATTTTTTTGAGACCTCGAAATATTTAAATATCCATTTTTGTTACAATGGGCTAACGTTAAGTCACTTTTTCATAGGACGAAAAAAATAATTTTTTCATACCGTTTTCAAAACTACTTTTTTGTATTTTTCAAAAGTTTGTTAAACGAATTCAAAAAAAGTAAAAAAAGTTCCAGAGTGATAGTAAAAACATCCCGAAGATTACCTCAAAGGAAAAATTATATCGATATCTCTAAACGCTTCGCCGTACCAGCGACTTAAAATCAAAGGATTTCAAAAAACTCTAGAATTATTAGCTTAGTTTTTTTTTTCATTTGTGAAATTTTTGATTTTAGGTGGATTTTAGTATAATTTTTAAAAGCATTTACAGAGCTTTAAGTCTATATTTCCTGAACTATTCGAAATATAGATTCTTCTCTTTACCAAATTTGACCCATTCATTAGTTTTCAAAATTTTGTTTTGGAATAAAATCAGAAAACAACAAAATCTTAGTATTGCAAAAAACGTGAAATTTCGTCATAGATTTTTATTTTTGATGATGAAAAATATAAGGACACTTAAATATTTTAAAATATGTCTATTTTGAACTACCAAATTTTTTTTCTAAATTTATACCGAAAATTTTTTTTAAGACAAAAATTTATATCGAAATTTTTTCCATAGAAAAAATTTACGGAAAATTTTGAAACTTTTCTATAGAAAATAAGTTATACCGAAAGTTTTTCTATAGAAAAAAATTTCCACCGAAAATTTTTCTATAGAAAAAAAATTCTACCGAAAATTTTTATATATAAAAAAAATTTCTACCGTAAATTTTTCTATAGAAAAAAATTTCTACCGAAAATTTTCTATAGAAAAAAATTTTTACCGAAAATTTTTCTATAGAAAAAAATTTCTACCGAAAATTTTTCTATAGAAAAAAATTTCTACCGAAAATTTTTCTATAGATAAAAATTTCTACCGAAAATTTTTCTATAGTAAAAAATTTCTACCGAAAATTTTTCTATAGAAAAAAATTTCTACCGAAAATTTTTCTATAGAAAAAAATTTCTACCGAAAATTTTTCTATAGAAAAAAGTTTCTACCGAAAATTTTTCTATAGAAAAAAGTTTCTATCGAAAATTTTTCTATATAGAAAAAAATTTCTATCGAAAATTTTTCTATATAGAAAAAAATTTCTACCGAAAATTTTTCTATAGAAAAAAATTTCTACCGAAAATTTTTCTATAGAAAAAAAATTTCTACCGAAAATTTTTCTATACAAAAAAAAATTTCTATCGAAAATTTTTGTATAGAAAAAGATTTCTACCCAAAATTTTTCTATAGAAAAAAATTTCTACCCAAAATTTTTCTATAGAAAAAAATTTCTACCGAAAATTTTTCTATAGAAAAAAATTTCTACCGAAAATTTTTCTATAGAAAAAAGTTTCTACCGAAAATTTTTCTATAGAAAAAAGTTTCTACCGAAAATTTTTCTATAGAAAAAAATTTCTACCGAAAATTTTTCTATAGAAAAAAATTTCTATCGAAAGTTTTTCTATAGAATAAAATTTCTACTGAAAATTTTTCTATAGAAAAAAATTTCTACCGAAAATTTTTCTATAGAAAAAAATTTCTACCGAAAATTTTTCTTTAAAAAAAATTTCTACCGAAAATTTTTCTATAGAAAAAAATTTCTACCGAAAATTTTTCTATAGAAAAAAATTTCTACCGAAAATTTTTCTATAGAAAAAAATGTCTACTGAAAATGTTTCTATAGAAAAAAATTTCTACCGAAAATTTTTCTAAAGAAAAAAATTTCTACCGAAAATTTTTCTATGGAAAAAAATTTCTACCGAAAATTTTTCTATAGAAAAAAATTTCTACCGAAAAATGTTTCTATATAGACAAAAACTTATAACGAAAATTTTTCTAAAGAAAAAATTTTCTACACAAAAAATTTTATACCAAAAATTTTTCTGTAGGAAAAAATTTAAATCGAAAAATTTTTATAGACAAATATTTATACCGTAAAATTTTGTATAGAAACAAATTTATACATAAAATTTATCTATAGAAAAAAAAATTTACTAAAAATTTTTCTATTGAAAAAATTTTATACATAAAATTTTTTATAGACAAAAATTTATAAAGAAAATTTTTCTATATAAGAAATTTTATACCGAAAAATTTTTTTAGACAAAAATTTGTTCCAAAAATGTTTCTGAAGAAAAAAATTTATACCGAAAATGTTTCTAAGAAAAAGAAATTTATACCGAAAAATTTTCTGTGTACAAAATTTATACAGAAATTTTTCTGTATAAAAAATTTCATACCGACAATTTTTCTGTATAAAGAAATTTTATACCAAAAATTTTTCTATATAAAAAATTTTATACCGAAAATTTTTTTATGAAAAAATGTATATCCTAAATTTTTCGATAGAAAAAAATTTATACCGAAAACTTTTTTATAGAAAATAATTTATACCGAAAATTTTTTTACAGAAAAAAAGTTAAAGCAAAAATTTTTCTATAAATGAAAATTTACACCGAATTTTTTTTTATATACAAAACATTGTACCGAAAATTTTCCTATAGAAAAAATGTATACGAATAAATTTGTCTATAGAAAAAAAATTATACGGAAAATTTTTCATTAGAAAAAAATTTATACCGAAAATTTTTTTATACAAAAAAATTATACCGAAAATTTTTCTGTAGAAAAAAATTTATACCGACAATTTTTGTATCAAAAAAAGTTATACCGAAAATTTTTCTATATAAACAATTTTATTCCAAAAATTTTTCAATAGAAAAAAAATTATAACGAAACTTTTTTCCATGGAAAAAATTTAAAACCGAAAATTTTTCAATAGAAAAAATTTACATACATACAAAAAAATTATACTGAAATTTTTCTAAAGAAAAAAATTTCTACCGAAAATTTTTCTATGGAAAAAAATTTCTACCGAAAAAAATTTCTACCGAAAATTTTTCTATAGAAAAAAATTTCTACCGAAAAATGTTTTTATATAGACAAAAACTTATAACGAAAATTTTTCTATAGAAAAAATTTTCTACACAAAAAATTTTATACCAAAAATTTTTCTGTAGGAAAAAATTTATATCGAAAATTTTTTTATACCGAAAAATTTTCTATAGAAACAAATTTATACACAAAATTTATCTATAGAAAAAAATTTTACTGAAAATTTTTCTATTGAAAAAATTGTATACATAAAATTTTTTATAGACAAAAATTTATAACGAAAATTTTTCTATATAAGAAATTTTATACCGAAAATTTTTTTTAGACAAAAATTTGTTCCAAAAATGTTTCTGAAGAAAAAAATTTATTACGAAATTTTTTCTAAAGAAAAAGAAATTTATACCGAAAAATTTTCTGTATAAAAAATTTATACCGAATATTTTTCTGTATAAAAATTTCATATAGAAAATTTTTCTGTACACAAACATTTTATACCAAAAATTTTTCTATATAAAAAATTTTTTACCTAAAATTTTTTTATAAAAAAATTTACACCAAAAACTTTTTTATAGAAAATAATTTATACCCAAAATTTTTCTACAGAAAAAAAGTTAAAGCGAAAATTTTTCTATAAATGAAAATTTATACCGAAATTTGTTTTATATACAAAACTTTGTACCGAAAATTTTTCTATAGAAACAAATTTATATGGAAAATTTTTCTCTAGAAAAAAATTTATACTGAAAATTTTTTTATACAAAAAAATTATGCCGAAAATTTTTCTATAGAAAAAAATGTATACCGAAAATTTTTGTATCAAAAAAAGTTATACCGAAAATTTTTCTATATAAAAAATTTTATTCCGAAAATTTTTTAATAGAAAAAAAAAAATTATAACGAAACTTTTATCTATAGAAAAAATTTAAAACTGAAAATTTTTCTATAGAAAAAATTTATATACATACAAAAAAATTATACTGAAAATTTTTAAATAGAAAAAATTTACATGGAAAATTTCTCTACAAAAAAAAAAAAAAAAATATACCGAAAATTTCTCAATAGAATAAATTTATACGGAACATTTTTGTATAAAAAAGAAAATTATAACGAAAATTTTTCTATAAAAAAAAATTTATACCGAAAATTTTTCTATAGAAAAAAAAATTATTTCTATATATTATTTATTTATTTTTCTATTTAAAAAGTTTTACACTTAAAATTTTTCTATATAAGAAATTGTATACCGAAAATTTGTCTATATAAAAAAATTTATACGAAAAATTTTTCTATAGAAAAAATTTATACGGAAAAGAAGAATTTTATACAGAAAATTTTGTTGTAGACAAAAATTTATAAAGAAAATTTTTCTATAAAAAAATTTTTAAAGAAGAATGTGTAACAGAAATTTTTCAATAGAAAACAATTTTTAGCGAAACTTTTTCTATACAAAAAAATTATACCGAAAATTTTACCAAAAGTTTTTCTATGGAAAAAAAATATTTTTATAGACAAAATTTAGACCGAAAATTATTGTATAGAAAAATTTTTATAGTAAAACTTATTCTATAGAAAAATTTTTATACAGAAAATTTTTCCATAAAAATTTTTGATGCAAAAATTTTGTATAGACAAATTTGGATACCGAAAATTCTATATGTATACAAACATTTTGATACCGAAAAATTTAGTACTTCCTACTAAGTACTTATTTACTTAGTAGCGATAATGATAATCAAACTTTAGCAATCATTTCTCAATAACAATTTTTTAATAACCTGTTGAAATTTGTTGTTTTATCACGCATGAAATGCATTCAATATCAGTTTAAATTATTGACTAAATATAATTAGATAGGATTAATGTTTAGTTTTAAGATTAGCCCCGTGAACATGTGCTTTTAGCAAAAAGGAAATTAATGTTATTAGACTCCTTGATCACAGCTGATTTATTTATCTAAGAATGCAATAAGAATCAAAAATACATAAAATTTATAACACCTCAGGTTCCTTTTTTCATTTATATATATATCAGGTATTTTATTGTTAAAAAGTCGCTCAAGTTTTAAACTATAGTCAGTTTAACCAAAGACTCTATAAGATAAAGTTGTTGCACTTCCATGCATTAATTTGCCGTATGGTCCATTTGAAAAGTCCCATAAAAGTTTACCACTTTGACTCTAATTCGAAAAAAAAACTAATTGAGACGATTGTTCAATGGGAGAAAGCTAAGACTCATACACGTGCTCATGAAATATATGTTTGTTTGTGCGTTTATGTGTGTTTCATTGTTCTTTATCCACTTTAATTTCACTTTTGACATTAAACAAATGTATCGAGTTTAATATATGTGACCCGGCCTATAAAAAGGGAAAAGGTGGCTTATGACTCAATAATAAAATTTCGAAAAATTTTGAAAAATTAGCTAATTTTTCGAAATTTTGTTTTTGAGTCATAAGCCACCTTTTCATAGACCGGGTCACATATTTATATTATAGTTTTTGGTTTTATAGGTAAACCAAAAATTAACTTTTTAACTGATCAGACTTAGAGCTGTGTAATAATTTAAACTTTGTTACTATAAATGAACTTGGCAACCGATTAGATAAAATGTTTTTAACACGTTTTAAATCTATGAGTATACTCTTATAGTGCATCTATTTTAAGAAAACTTTTTATTATGATATTATTACTTATTATTTTATTTTAATTTTAAACTATCGAGCAAAGTACAAGGGTCCAATAAAAATTATCGAAATTATGTAGGATTTCATAATATTTGGAAGTCAATGTACAAGGTTTCATTATTTTGTATTGAAAGTTAATCAAAGGTGAGACATTAACAAATTCTTATCAGAACATTAAGTAAAACTACTAACTACAATATATTAATCATAAGTTCTGATATGTATGTACATATTTATGTTAGTCTATAAATGAATAATCAATTAGACAGATTTTAATCAATTAGTGGGATTTTACATTATACTGAGGCAATAAAAAACTAATATGTATAAACAAAGTAATATAATCCAAAATGATAAGAGATATTTAGGATTGAAAAGATAAGGAGACCTACCTTAATACAAACTATGAAAAGGAAGTTATTTACATATACAGTCAACTCACGAAAACGTGAACTAATTTTTACCAAGGCAGTTCTCATATTCGAGTTTGTTCACGTTATCGAGTACCCAAATTTAAAAAATAAATAACCGTATTTAATGTAAAAAATATTTTTTTTATGAGTAAAAATGCTCAATAGTATTTTAAATTAAATTTTTTATTAATCTTTAATAACAAAAACTAAAATGCAATATATTCAGTTAATTTTGCACTCGATAAATAACAAAAAAAAATATGTAAAATAAAATAAAGTAAACAAGAAATTCATTTTTTATAAACATAAACACAAAAAGTACAGCAGAACTAAGTTTTTTCTTTTTCCACCTTTAAAAGAGCTTTTTCTTTAAGGTTTCTCAGCACTCTAATGTCACTTTGGTCTACCATCTCGTTTTCAGCCCATATTAAAATCTTATCCAAAGCTTCTGCAGCTTCCGTGGATTTAATTCTAACTTCTGGTTGGAATATAATCGAATCATCATCATCGTCGGTCTCATCCAGAATTTCAATACCTCCTGCTTCTGTGCAATTTTCTTCAGGATTGTTGTTCCAACACTGCACCATCGAAAGGGTAACATCGAGCTGTAATTAAATTCGTGTTAAATTCTCTAAAAACTATGAAACCATAATAAAACAAACCTGTGAATTTAGCGAGTGAAAAAGGAGAACTGCACTATTTTCTAGCTGTCTATTTTTTGGAGGAGATATCCTTTCTCTTAAAACACTCAAGGGAATATTATCATCGGGGTCATCTTCGTCCGAGATTAAGTTCAAAACATTTTTCCAACTTTTGTTTAAAATTTGTTGGGTAATTCTACTCCATGCTAAGTCCAAAAGAATAATTGCGTCTTTTATAGTCAACATCTTAATAGAATCTAACAATTCTGTTTGTTTTCCAACAACTAATGCCAAGAGACTGTTTCTATAATTCAGTTTTGTTATTTTAAAAACATTTTGGTCCATGGGCTGAATTAAAGATGTGACGTTGGGAGGCAAAAGCATTGCACAAATGGATAAGTCATCAGAAATCAATTGCAATTCAGGTGGATGTGAAGGAGCATTGTCTATTAATAGAATGGCTTTGATTGGTAGCCCCTTCTTAGTCAAGAACTCAGTAACCTAAACAAAAAATTATTGAGATTTTTAGTTTTTAAATTGTCATTTCAAATTTACCTCTTTAACAAAACATTGATGGAACCAGTCATAAAAAATTTTACATGTCATCCATGCTGACTTTGAAAATTTGTAATTCACTGGACAAGTGAAGTCAATTACTAAAAGCTTAAGTTTGTGAGCTCCCGACGCATTTGAGCAGCCCATGAAAGTTTACCGTTGTTTCTTCATCTTTGCACCTGGAGCACCTCTCTCCAACGACGACACATATGTTTTTTCTGGCAACTGCTTCCAATATAATCCTGATTCGTCAGCATTATAGAGCTGATCTTCACAAAGAGAGAGTTCTTCAATTTTTGCTCTCAACTTTTCCTTAAATGGGTCAACAAGTTATGGCTGGGCAGAAAGCTTTTCTCTGGAAATTTTAAGATGGTGAATACGAAATCTTTTTTTGAATTTCTGCAGCCATCCGTCGCTGGCGTTAAAACCACGATCCGTTTCTTTAATCTGATCGTGAATTTCTAAAGCTTTCGTTTTTAACATCATTCCACTTACTGGCAGTTTTTTATTTCGCATGTGAAGGAACCATTTATAAAGACATTTTTCCATTCTCGGAAGCTCAGCTGCACGTAATGTTTTACGCTTTCCAGTGCCATAAAGTGTATTATTTACTCGATTAGTAATTTCCCATTTTTTCTTTTTAATGGAAGAAATTGTAGCTTTGGCAACTCCATATTTTCTTGCCAAGCCACTGACACTATAACACTTTTTCAGTAATTCAATAATATCAACTTTATCCTTTAAAGTTAACACTTTAGGTTTTTTTAATGGCATTTTTCACTTTCACAAACTATATTTGTTTTTAATCACTTGCAACATCTACATAGCAATGTCGAAAAGCAACTAAGAAGTCAACGCATAAACTAACGAAGCATAGGTTTAACATAAGTAAAAAAGCAAATGATCTTTTATTCCGGGGATTTCCCTATTTCAAAACAAATTAAAAAACAATAGTAAGAAAAAAAGTGTTCACGTTTTAGAGCCTTCAGCTTTTGTTCACGTTTTAGAATATTTACTCTATGGAAAAATAAATTTGTTCACGTTTCTGGGACGTTCACACTTTCGAGTGTTTACGTTTTCGCGAGTTGACTGTACATATGGGCAAATCCGAAAAACATTAAGCCAAGGACAAAATTTTAAAACTGTCAAAATCACGTATTTGTGCTTATGGAAATATTTACCATATATTAATCCTTTAGAATTCCCCGACAACATTCCAATTGGAACAAGGGGTTCCAATTGGAAGGGGTACTTCTCTCAGACAATGAGTTGCATCCGATTCTATTTTTAGACTCATTGAAAGGGACCTACGTTTTAACGCCGGCTCCGAACGGCGAATGCATTAGTTAGAGAAGTTTTTCATAGCCTAATACTAAATAACCAGTGGTTAGCTGAGCTTTTTTTTTTTTTTGAAATTTTATTTTTTTCAAGTGAGACTCACGGGGATTGAACTTGGGCCTCTGGTATGCTAGGCGGATGACTTACCTGCTATACCACGAAAGTTTATAAAAATCGCAAAAACATCGATTTAGGTGTCAAGTTTCAGTAGGGGCTCAAAGTCTGCTAAATTGTATACAATTATATGTAAAAGACTATATGAATAACGTGATATAAATAACGCCAAGTAAAAAAGGGCTCACAGTGTATAACGTTCGTCACAGAAATAAAGGTTTTTTAATTTGACTAGTGCAATTTTTCTTTTTTATACCCACCATCAAAAGGAATGGGGGGTATATTGAGATTGTTATTCCCTTTGTAATTTTCTTAATATTGGCTCAAAAATCAAAAACGATATATATTCTGAATCCTTATGAAATTCTAAGACGATTGAGCGATGTCCTTCTGTATGTCTGTTGAAATCACGATAACGCCTAAACGAAAGGAGCTAGCTCACTGAAACTTAGTAAAAACATTCTTTATCTCTAAGAAAATGTTGGTATTGAAATTGGGCAAAATCGGTTAACATTTGACCATAGCTCCCGTATAACCTCGCCTACGCTAATCGCTTATTTGCTAATAAATAACAAACTATTATACCTATAATGATAAGATAGAAGTTTTGCATAAGCCCTAGGCAGCATATAGAGTTTCATCAACATCGGTTCACATTTAGTCATAGCTCCCATACAAAAAACTTACGGAAACAGCCAAAATTTCACCTAAAATATACTTAAATGTCAATAAATCTAAAACTATAACAGATATAACCACTGAATTTAGCACGAGGAGGTCTTATGTCTATGCCAACCAGTGTACAAAATTTTGTTACAATCGGTCACCATTTGATCATAGCTTCCATATAAAAAACTTACGGAAACATAAAAATACAAAAAGAATAGGGGGTTTATGTCCGTCAGATAAAAGCGCGACAGCGCCTTAACGAAAAGGGCTACAGCAACAAAATTTTATAAAGGTAAGTTTAATGTGAATGCCAGCCAGTGTGCAAAATTTTGTTACAATCGGTTACTATTTGACCATAGCTCCCATATAAAAAACTTACGGAAACACAAAAAGAAAAGGGGGTTTATGTCTGTCAGATAAAAGCGCGATAGCTCTTTAACTACAAGAGCTAGAGAGACAAAATTTAGTAAAAGTATTTTCGATATGTTATAAAAATTGTGTGCTGAAAATGGGTAAAATCGGTTCACATTTAGTTAGAGCTCCCATATAACCCTGCACCGGGAATCTCATTTATGCTGATAAATTGAATAAAATTGTAAAATCTATGACTACTAAATTTAGAACAGAGAAGTTTTATGAAACTTTCAGTCAATATGTCAAATTTTATAGGAATCGGTCCACTTTTAACCATAGCTTTCATATAAAAACCGCTCCCGGTAACCACTAAAATGCCACAAACGCCAGTTAAAAGCTATTAAATTATAAACTATGCCAGCTATGGCCACTAACTTTTGCACAAATAAACTTTATATTAATACCAGCCAGTATATTAAATTTTGTAACAATCGGTCAACATTTGGCTATAGTTCTTATATATATGTATATTGTGTATTAAATTGTGCCCAAAAATCGCATTTTAACCGCGAGCATGAAAAGGGAGGAGATGAAATTCGGCAACAAATAAAACCATTATTTTCATTGATTAACGAATCCCTAAAAAAAATATGAAATATGAATTTTTCGTAAAAAAAAAACATTCAAGTAAAAACTGTATCGTCAGTCACGTAGCGTCCGCAACAGTTCACTTATGGATTTTTGGTGAAACTGAAAACTTTAAAATATTTTATGAAAGCTATTTTGTAATCCTCTGATTTTCCTCTATCTATAATGTATTTAAAATTTTTTTATTACTATGACCGATTTGATAAAAATTACAGAAACATGGGTTGAAAAAAAGTCACTTCCATTTTTTGTAGCGTCCGTCACAGCACTTTAAAAGCGAATATATTTTTCCTCCAAAAGAAGTATGTAAATTAGCAAATGCCATTCGATAGCACTATCGATGGGCTAATATTCTCTGAAATCTGTGCAAAGATATCTAGTGCAGAACGACAATGGGATACATTTAAGTACAACAAAATCCGTACAAATGTAACTTCCGTCACGCAGGATTTGCCCATATGTAGTTCTTATATATGTATATAACATCCCCTTTTTATACTCACCGTCAAAAAGAATGGGGTATATTGAGGTTGTCATTGCGTTTGTAATTTCCTTAATGAAATTCTAAGCAATGTCTGTCTGTCTGTTTGTCCGTCTATCTGTTTGTCCGTCTGTCTGTTTGTCCGTCTGTCTGTCTGTTCGTAAGTCTGTCTGTCTGTTGTCGGCATGATAAAATCTTAACGAAAATATATAAGTCACTAAAATTTGTAATAAATATTCTTTATTTCTTGGAAAATTTTGGTATTGAAATCGGGCAAAATCGGTTCCCATTTGGCCATAGCTCCCGTATAACCTCGTCTAGGCTAATCGCTATAATGATAAATATAAGTTTTACATAAGCACTAGGCAGCATATTAAATTTCATCGAAATCGGTTCACATTTAACCATAGGTCCCATACAAAAAACTTACGGAAACAGCCTAAATTCCACCTAAAATACACTTGAATACCAATAAATGATTAACTGTAATAGCTATGGCCACTACATTTAGCATAAGTCTTATGTAAATACTAGCCAGTGTGCAAAATTTTGTTACAATCGGTCACAATTTGACGCAGTTCGTTTTCAAAACTAATTTGAAATTTGTTGGTCATTATTTGGAGAAATGCTTGTAAAATTTTAGTTCTGTTTAATTTTGATAAAGCAATTAATGAATATTAATGCTCAGTACATGAAAAATGTATATAAATTTCTTTTTTGTAAAATTGGATAATTTTAACCCTATCTTCCCCGGGTCAAAGGTCAAAATATTAATTTTTCAAGGTAATGTCACGGAATTTTATTTATTTTGTAGTGAATTAAGACAAACACATTTAAACTAAACTATTTAATACCATAACTATGTTGTTGATTAAAAAAACTTTATTTTAACCCTAAAATGACGAAAATATTTGTTTTGCCAAAATTTAGACTTCAAGCTAAGACTCTGTAATATAAATATATTGCACTTCATACATTTTCTTTCTGCCAAAAGTGAAATTAAAGTGGATAAAGAACAATGAAAAATACATAAACGCACAAACAAACATATATTTCATGAGCACGTGTGTGTGCCTTAGCTTTCGCTCATTGGGTAATTGTCTCCAGTTAGTTGTTGCCGAATTAGAGTAAAAGCGGTATACTTTATTTATGGGACTTTTAAAAATGACCATACGGCAAATCAATGTATGGAAGTGACACATCATTAAATTATAAAGTCTTTGCTTCAAGTCTTTTAAGGTGCAAAATATATTACTTTAATAAAAAGGACTTAAACTTGGTATAAAAAATTGTTTTTAAGAGTTTAATTCAAGAAAAACTAAAAAAAATCTACATTTTGACTTTTCACCCCGGGTAAGAAAGGGTTAATCTCATACGATTTCCAAAAAAAGCATAAATTAGAAGGTTTGCCTTCGAATTTACATACAGGCTTGCACATATCGTCAAAAAAGTACTTCCAAAATATTATTCCTAAAGAACTTGTCAAAATCGGTTAACTAACTTCAGAGATATGAATGTATGTTTCTAAAACTAGGAGCCTGCGTATACCCTTAGTACATAAGAGTTACACATATGCATAAAAAGTTCCCATCCAAGCCTTGTATCGTTGGCCTGGTAGAATATTACACCTTTGCTATAGACCAATTTAGGATTTTTTTCCATCACCTTCTTTTAATCTGAAGATAACTTTTATGACGATACGTCTCGATTAGTGCTATGATTTAATCAACATCACTTGACCGGTCTGCATGTGGATCATCCCTGAGTAAAAAATCACTAAAAGAGAATTTACGAAACTAAAAAATTTTGACTCTAACTCTTTAATACTTCTATTTAGGAACCTATGCTGCGGTTTTTCCTTTGCATAAATAATAAAGTAAAGTGACAGCTAATAAATGTCAAAATAAAACCGAAATTATATATCAACCCAATCCAATATATGAAATGAAAGCTTAACACTATTCCGACCGAAGGTGTCAAAAGACACCTTTTCCAACTTTGACTTGAAATTATTTTTTAAGTTGAATAATTTTTTCAAATTTTGACAATTCATATAATAGTTGTTAAAATAATTTTGTGGCATCACTATACTCGTACTCATCCTGAAACTCAAGATACATACATGGTATACCTATTCCGACCATAGGGTGTCTTTTGACACCTTAAAGATTTTACTACACTTTTCAACCATGAACTCCTTTTTCATACCGTTATTTCTTGGAATTTCTTATTGCATTGTTTATTTTTAGAACAAAGCTTTACGTTCAGGCAATTTGTTTTCAATAAATGAGATTTTAGAAGAATTGAAAAGTATAGATGAAGAATGCTCTGAAATAGATGAAGACTCGCAATCTGAAGGAGAAGATGAAGATGTTGAATTTTCCAACATTTTCATTTATGAAATTGGTGGAGAATATGAAAATGAATCTTCAAATACCGAAGAAGAGGAAATTTTGATTGCAAATAGAGGGCGAAAGAGAATGAGGTTGATATCAGATTCTGAAGACGAAGGAGAAGAAATCGCCATGGATGGGACAGTATGGAAAAAGATTGACACATGTTCTACTCCTGGCAGACGACCCCTTCATACTATTTTCAAAGGTCTATCAGGTCCAACTGGGCACGCCAAAAGAAATATTATGAAAGGAAGTGTCAGCTCAGCATTTTATTTGCTATTCGACAATCATATGATGGAACACATTATAAAAAGTACGGAAGCGGAAGCAAGAAGAGTTTTGGGAAAAGAATGGAGCTTATCTCGAAATAAATTAGAGGCATTTATAGCCATTTTATATATTCGTGGTGCTAATGAGCAAAAAAATATTGACGCAACGTTTTTATGGAATAAAAAATGGGGTCATCCATGTTATTCCAATATCATGAGTCGTAATTGCTTCAAGAAAATTCTAAGATTTATGCGCTTTGATAATAAAAATGAGCGAAGCCAACGGTTAGGAGTGGATAAATTCTTTATAAAGAAACGACAGGTGAAAACATTTCACGGAGAGATTTCTTATTCCAGTTGAGAGAGGAACTATCAACTGCGTATAAAGAATGCAATGAGAGAACAACAAATACGGCAATATCATCAGCTGTCTCATGCCATATCAGTTCCATTCCAAAAAGGATGAAAAAGTGACAAGTAATGTATTGTTCCGGTAATAGAGCCACTACAATTTGTTGTCAGTGTAAAAAATACTAGTGTGGCAAATGCTTAAAAGACCAACCATTCACCTGGAAAAAGTGTTGTATTGAATAAGAAAAACAATAGTTCATTTAATAATAAAGTACCTGGTAGACCGAGCCTTGCTCGGAGCTTTATGATAAGCATTTTGAGGAAAATTTTAAAGTTTTTATAAAGACATTGTAGAAATATTCAGTTATTTTTTAATTATTTGATTTATTTTGTCTGACCAACACATAGTTTGCATAGTTTACAGTTTAACTAATTTTGAATAATTTTGGAAATTATTCATATCAACAGAAACCTCTGTCGACTCATGCGCAACAACTTTGCTAAAGATTATAGTCTGATCAAATGCACAGTTTACGATTTAATTCATTTTGAGTAGTTTTCTGTGGCGCCACCTGTCGGACTTTGCTTATTCCAATTCATAAACCTTCTTCGGCTTATCCGTAACAACTTTGCTGAAGATTATAGCATGATTAAATGTACAGCATACGATTAAATTGACTTTGAGTAAGTTTCTGTAGCGCCACCTGTCGGAAATTATTCATACCAACTAAAAAGCCTTCACCGGCTCATGCGCTACAACTTTGCTAAAGATCATAGCATGATCAAATGTACAGTTTACGATTTAATTAATTTTTAGTAATTTTCAGTGGCGCCATCTGTCGGAAATTAGTCTTATCAACTTTAAAACCTTCGCCGGCTTATCCGCAATCTTCGCTAAAGAGCATAACATGATCAAATTCACAGTTTACTATTCTATAAAGAACATACATACAGACAAACATTCATTTGTTTAAAATAATACTAATTTTTCCCCCTTTTTATTCCCTAATTTCTAAAAGTTCCATATGTATATTTGGTACTTTTTTGGTGCCAATTGAATTCGGTACATTTTTTTAAAACGCATTTAACATAATGTATAATGTTCCTATTCATATTACTTTGGAGATGTTAAGTTATCATTTTATCCCTTTTTTACCCATTTTGGCTCCAAAATCAAAAAAGTACCAAATACGTGTTTCATGTTTTTTTACATCTATTGATTGCAGTACCAAGTTTCTTTCTATATTCTTTAGTTTAAAATATAAGAGTGGGTTAAAAAGGTGCCAAAAAAACTATTTTCACCCTTTTTTACCCCCTATCGGACATAGTTTCAAAAAAGTACCAAACACCTGTCCGCTTATTTTAAAAGCTGTTTAAAACGTAATTTTAATTTTGTTTCTATACCTATTACTTTAGGAGACATAGCGTTTTCGATTTTTTCCCCTTTTTACCCGTTTTTACCCTCTTAGAGGTAAAAGTTCCAAAAGTCGCTTCTTCTTCGACCTATACATCAAAAAAGATACCCACCGTCTAAATTTTATCAAAATCGTTAGAGCCGTTTTCGAGATAGCCATTCTATATATAGTACCTGGTTGACCGAGCCTTGCTCGGAGCTTTATGATAAGCATTTTTAGGCAAATTTTAAAATTTTTTATATATTTTATTTTATAAAGTAGTAAAATAAATTTAGAGGAAATACATTGTACAAATATTTAGTTAATTTTGAATTATTTTATTGATTTTGTCCGATCAACACATATTGCATATTTAACAGTTTAACTCATTTTAAAAATGTTGGAAATTGGTCATACCAACAGAAACCTCCGTCGACTCATGCGCAACAACTTTGCTAAAGATTATAGCTTAATCAAATGCACAATTTATGATTTAATTCATTTTGAGTAGTTTTCAGTGGCGCCACCTGAAGTTGTTCATACCAACTAAGAAACCTTCGTCTGCTTATGCGTAACAACTTTACTTATAATTATAACATGATCAAATGCACAGTTTACGATTTAATTAATTTTGAGTAATTTTCAGTAGCGCCACCTATCGGACTTTGGTCATTCCCATTAATAAACCTTCATCGGCTTATCCGCAACAACTTTGTTAAAGATTATAGCATGATTAAATGTACAGCTTATGATTAAATCGATTTTGAGTAATTTTCAGGAGCGCCACCTGTCGGAAATTATTTACAACAAATAAAAAGCCTTCGCCGGCTCATGCGCTACAACTTTGCTAAAGTTCATAGCATGATCAAGTGTACAGTTTACGATTTAATTAATTTTTAGTAATTTTCAGTGGCGCCACCTAACGGAAATTAGTATTACCAAATTAAAAACCTTCGCCGGCTTATCCGCAAGATCTTCGCTAAAGAGCATAACATGATCAAATTCACAGTTTACTATTCTATAAAGAACATACATACAAACACTCATTTGTTTAAAAGTTATAACATTACTCATTTTTTCCCCTTTTTATCCCCTACTTTCAAAAAGCTCCGTATACATATTTGGTACTTCTTTGGTACCAATTGAATTAAAACGCAGTTAACATAATTCTTATTCATATTACTTTTTGAGATGTTAAGTTATCATGTTATCCCTTTTTTACCCATTTTGGCCCCAAAATCAAAAAAGTACCAAATACGTGTTCAATATTTCTTTCACATCTATTGACTGCAGTACAAAGTTCCTTTCTATATTCTTTGGTTTAAAAAATAAGAGTGGGTTAAAAAAGTACCAAAAAAACAATTTTCACCCTTTTTACATAGTTTCAAAAAAGTACCAAACACCTGTCCGCTTATTTTCATAGCTGTTTAAAACGTAATTTTAATTTTGTTTCTATACCTATTACCTTAGGAGATATATAGTTTTCGATTATTTCCCCTTTTTATCCGTTTTTACCATCTTAGAGGCAAAGGTTCCAAAAGTCCCTTCTTCTTCGACCTATACATCAAAAAAGGTACCCACTGTCAAAATTTTATCAAAATCGTTAGAGCCGTTTTCGAGATAGCCATTCTATATATATATATATATATATATACAATTAAGAATATAAGATATATATATATATATATATATATATATATATATATATATATATATATATATATATATATACAATTATTGCTCGTTTAAGAATATATATATATAGATATATATAGGTCATAAATAATAATATATATTATTTTCGATTAAAAAAATAAACAAAATGTAAAAAAAGAGTAACTTTTAAAGGTTTTTCATTGGTAATTGGCTAAGGTGTCAAAAGACACCTTTTGGTCGGAATAGGTATACACAGCATCTTGGTCTGAATAGTGTTAAAGGCTTTGATACATAAACCAATATAATGTTGATTATACATTCCTCTATCAATTTTCGAAATAATATCGTTTTTGTTGAAAAAACCCAAGAAAAAATTGTGAAATCGAAATGATTTCACAATGGGTTCTTGTTGAAAAATGTATGGTACATCATTTGAAAGATAGTTATCTTATATAGCAATAATTGTATAGATATATATATATATATATATATATATATATATATATATATATATATATATATATATATATATATATATATATATATATAGAATGGCTATCTCGATAACGCCTCTAACGATTTTGACGAAATTTAGACGGTGGGTTTCTTTTTTGATGTATAGGTCGAGTAAAAAGGTACTTTTTTAAACTTAGTCTCTAATGGGAAAAAACGGATAAAAGGAGGAAAAAATCAAAAACTGTTTATCTCCTAAAGTAATAGATATTGAAAAAAATATTAAACACGTATTTGGTACTTTTTTGATTTCGGGGGCAAAATGGATAAAAAAAAAGGGATAACATTATAAATTAACACCTCATAAAGTAATTTGATTAGAAACAAAATGTTTACTAAGTTTTAATAAAATGTACGGAATTCAATTGGTACCAAAGAAGTACCAAATATGCATATGGAGCTTTTTTGAAATTAGGGGATAAAATGGGACAAATTTATTAACATTATAACTTTTAAAGTAATAGGTATGGAAACAAAATTTAAATTGCGTTTTGATCAGCTAAAAAAAATAAGAAGACGAGTAATTGGAACTTTTTGGATGCAAGATCCAGCAAAATCAATAATGTGTGAAAAATATTTTTGGTACTTTTTTTTCTTTTAAACAAATGCACTTGAAAACAAAAAGTGTATCGCAAGTATATACATTATAAAATAAAATATATGAAAAGTTTAAAATTATTTTTAAATGGTTTATCATAAAATTCCGAGCAAGGCTCGGTCAACCAGGTACTGTACGTTATTTTACAATGGGTTCATAAATGACAGAGATGACATATTATATTTATTGGTTTATATTTTTGAGATTTCAAGGCTTATAACTCAAAAACCAAAAGCTTCTGTACCATAGTTCAAGGGTTAAAAATTTATGTATTTCATATGATCTGTTTTGAGGTGAAAAATTTTATGTACTTATTTCTGTAATTTATTATCTTAATTTTTTTAATATATTTTGTTTTTGTTTTACAGCACTGGCGTTTCGGTTAATATGGGCAACAATATCGGTAAATGGTTGAAACTATTCCCCGGTGTTAGACCCAAAATTGCCACCCTTGATATGCATTTCCACATACCCTTTATGCGTGAAATTTTCCGTCTATGGGGTCTGGTGTCCTGTTCTAAGGAATCGCTAACATATTATCTCTCGAAATCGAATGATCCTAAGCATATAGAGAACAAAGATGGTTTCACATCCAATGCCGTGGCAGTATTAGTAGGTGGAGCACAAGAGTCATTGGACTCACATCCAGGACGCTATATATTGACCTTGAAAAATCGTAAGGGATTTGTGAAGATTGCAATAAGAACGGGGTAATTTAAGAATTTAAGGCACTTAGAAATGGTTTATATATTTATTTCATTGTAATTTCTATTGCAGATCACCCATTGTACCCACCTTTTCATTTGGCGAAGTTGATATCTACGATCAAGTGGCCAATCCCCCAGATTCTTTCCTAAGAAAGTTTCAATCTTTTGTAAAGAGAATAACCGGTGTCTCGCCTTTGATTGTTTTGGGTCGTGGTTTCTTCCAGTATTCCTTCGGTTTTCTGCCCCAAAGAAAACATATTGTACAAGTTGGTAAGTTAAGATTAACGATTAGGTACACTGTGCTCGATTTTGACAACAATGGGTAAAGATATTTTGAATACTCTTAATTCAAGGGTGCTAATAGTTTTTTTAGGTTAGCTCTAGTTATGGCGTTTTAAAAAAATTGTTGAGGTTGCGCAATAAATATTCGCGTAACTTGAAAACTGTTTATTTTCTTGAACTAAGTAAAAAAACCGAAATTCGGCACTAAAATTATCTTTCTAATTATTTTTTAATATGAGCAGTCGTTTTGGAAATAAACCCAGTAAACCTTTTCATTACCAAATAATGAGTTAAACAGTTAAACTATTGAACACGAACTACTTACTCATTCGCTGTTTAAGTCATTACATTAAAATGGGGATGTCATTGGAGGCAAGTACTTACCAATTGCAGAAAAGTAATGGCTTGGGTAAGCAATTTGAAAGCAACAACAACAACAGCAACAACTTTTTTGTTGTTGTTTTATTAAAAACATATCTTTTTAAACGAAATACAAAATTTTTTTTATGATCCCATGGGGGCTCGAACCCAGACCCTCCGACTGCTAAGCAGAGACTCTTCCACTGAGCTACTTCATATATTGAAAACTTAGCAGCTTATAATTAATATAAACAATTTTTATTTTTAGATCCAAAATCATGTGAAAATAACTTTGTTTTTCCCTGCTTTTTTTGCTTTGTTGTAATTTTTGGAAAAATATTTTTATGCGATTTTTTGTAATTATTTTAAAACTTAAACAATTTAAATCTTTTTTTTTGTATAAGTTTTTACATAAGATTGACTCTTATTTACTTAAATGTTACAACCTGTTAAGGTCAAACTCCGAGCATATTTTAGAATTCCATGGAATTCGATCTTGTGCGAATATTCTCCAATTTTATAGGCCAAGCTTTGAAAAATGTTCCTCTACTTGGTCTTTCTATCGAAGTTTCGGACATCCTCCTCTAACATTAGGTAGTGGGACATTTCAATTCTAATTTTATCCTCTTCATTGTATTTTTTTTCAAGAGAGGGTTACTAGCCCGTAATCCTAACCCATTTTTATCGATCTTATGGGACAACTCTCGGAATATGTTAACTCACAATATTAATGGGTGTTAAAGTAGCTCCCCGGGTGATACCATGAAGAGGTGTGTGTCCACAGTTGAGATGAAGGATGACCCAGATAAGTTGGGCTTACCAAGTTAAGACCAATTAGAATCGTGTTTGGTATTCAACATCCCCTACATAATCAAAATTGACTCATGATGGTATTTTTTCATTAACGTGAGTTAGTTTCAGAAATTTTTTTACAGAAGATAATATTTAAGTTTTTAAAATTCAAAAATCATTTAAAAAGACTTTTAATAAAAAAAAAAACTAAAAAAAATTGTTGCCCTTGGTGGGATTTGAACCGGGGCCATTCAGTTTAAATTACCATCTTAATTACAAATAAGTACTTCTGTAATAACTTATTATTTATTCGGATGGTATGTTGTAGTCGTTACAAGGTAACCAGTTATCAGAGTACTTGCCATCACCAAAGTTTTGCTGGGAATTTTTTTGTTTTCAAAAAAAAAAAAACATTTTTTCTTGAAAAACCACAAAAATTTAAATTTAAAATTTTTTTTTGCTAACAAATAAATTGATTTCCAAAACAACTGCTCATATTATAATAAGTGTTTCTGAAAGATAATTTTATTGCCGAATTTCGGTTTTCTTACTTAGTTCAAGAAAATAAACAGTTTTCGAGTTACGCGAATATTTATTGCGCAACCTCCTCTATTTTCCAAATAACGCTATATTTCGAAAATTAGAGCTAACTTAAAATAACGATTAGCACCATTAAAACGTACTCGAATTATTATAATCCGCTAGGTTTCACTTTTGTCGGTTTTTTCAATTATCACATCGTTATTATGTAAGAAAAATTGGATTAAATATTATTATTTTCTTTCCAGTTGGTGCTCCCATTGAAGTTGAGAAAATGTCCAATCCCACTCCCGAATATGTCGATAAAATTCATCAAAAAGTCATTGATAGCCTGAATGAAATGTTTGATAAGTACAAACATAAATATGTGGAAAATGCCGAGAAAGTTAAATTAGTTATTAATTAAAATTATATATAGAAATCCTAAGTTATTTATTTGTTTTTGATCCAGAAACAAAATGTGTTAAATATTGTTTTCCTAGTTTTTTTAATTTTTATAAAAAAAACCACCTAATAACTCATAAGTTAGAAATAAATTTTTACAAAATTTATACTGGAAGCGATTGTTTTAATGAAAAGTTGGTCTGCTCAGCCATTATTTGATCGATTTCGAGATATAGAAACCAAGTAAAGTATTCGAAAACTATACCGAGGGAATGCACAAGATCGAACCGTATGGAATTCTAAAATATGCTCGGCCTTTGACCTTGACAGGTTATAAATATAGATCATAATTTTTATAACCAAAATCAAACAGATAATAATTATTAACAATCATTGCGTTTGCACTAAGAACCAGAATCCACTTTTTTGCAAAAGGGGAATAAATAGCTTTAATTTTGCAAAAACTGAAAATTTGTCAATTTTTTTTCGATTTAAACGCTATTTTTCAGATTTGGGGTCTATGCGCTACGTGTTAACGTTGTCCAATTCGACTTAAATTTTGTGGGTGGAAGTTTCTCACCAAATCTCACAATAATCCGACATGCACCCCTTGAAATTGGAAAATTTATTTTTTTCATAAATTTGAAAACCCGCTATAATGCGTATATCAAGCAAAAAACTAAAATTTTGTGAAAATGAGCGAATTCACTAAATTGTGAATAAATTAAAAAAAAAATAAATCGATTTTTATGGTCGATATCTCATTTTGTTGCCATTATATGTCGCTATAAAATAATAAATCTGGAAGTTTTTTTTTGCCGTTTTCGATTTTTCATGATTTTTTTAAAACGAAAATTTTTGCCATTTTTACAAAAAAAATATATTTTTTTCTTAAGTTTTTTATTATAACTCCGATACTATTGATCTGATTGAAACGCGATATATAGACGAATTAAAGGCTATGTAAATCTTAATTTTTCTGATTTTATTTTAATAATATCGGACTAGTAGTTTTTGAGTTATCATTAATTATTTGAATAAACGTCTAAAAAAAATTGCAATTAAAAAAAAAAAAAAAATTTTTAAATCTTGCCATAGAATTTAAAAATTTTACCATTTTTGTACAAAGGTAGTCATCATACATCAAAATTGAATAGTGGTTTTAAGAGCACATGAAATTTTTTTTATTTTGTTGTGCTGTGTAATATACCTCTCATTAGGGTGACAATTTTTTGTACGAAAGAAATTGTTTTTTTTTGAATTGTATAACTTTTTCAACGGTATATTGTAACAATAGGTCTAAAAGTTTAGTTCTGAAAATTTGAGCCAAATTGGACAACATTCTATGGGCGCGCAACGGGTAAAAAGTTTAAGAGCCCTTTTGTAAGGTGAAAAATGGGTTATTTTTTATATTTGAGAAATTTCAACCAAAAATAAACAATTTTTATTATAATAATGGAATATTAAAGAAAACTAACACAGCTTTATTTCAAATAGTCAAAAACAAAAATCCATTAAGTAGTTTTGAAGTTATTCCATTTTCCCCCCGAAAATTCATGTCCCTGAAAACGCGCCTAAAAATATGCACCAACATTTTTTTTTGTAAATGAAGAAATTCCAAAGTTAGACATGATTTATCATTTAATCGCTTGCTACACCATTTTCAATTGTAAATGAGAAAATTCCAATTGAAAATGAGAATTTACATTTGAAAATGAGAAATTTCCAATTCAAATTGAGAATTTTCATTTGAAAATGAGAAAATTCGAATTGAAATTGAGAATTTCCATTTGGAAATGAGAAAATTCCAATTGAAATTGAGAATCTTCATTTGAATTTGAGAAAATTGCAATTGAAATTGAGAAATTTCCATTTGTAATTGAGAAATTTTTATGTGAAATTAAGAATTTTTGATTTGTAATTGAGAAAATTTCAAATAGAAATGAGAAATTTTTACTTGTAATTGAGAAATTTGCATTTAAAAATGAGTTTTTCATTTGAAATTGAGAAATGTGTAATTGAAAATGAGAAATTTCCATTTGTATTTACGAAATTTTTATTTAAAATTGAGTTTTCCATTTGAAAATGAGAAATTTTCATTTGTAATTGAGAAAATTCCATTTGAAATTGAGAAATGTGTAATTGAAGATGAGAAATTTCCATTTGTAATTGAGAAATTTTCATTGGGGTTTTTTTTATATTTCAAATGAAAATTTCTCAATTACAAATAGAAATTTCTCATTTACAATTACAAATTTCTCAATTTCAAATGAAAATTTCTCAATTACAAATAAAAAATTCTCATTTTCAAATGGAAAACTCAATTTAAAATAAAAATTTCTCAATTACAAAAGGAAATTTCTCATTTTCAATTACACATTTCTCAATTTCAAATGAAAATCTCATTTTCAAATGTAAATTTCTCAATTACAAGTGAAAATTTCTCATTTCTATTTGAAATTTTCTCAATTACAAATAAAAAATTCTCAATTTCAAATAAAAATTTCTCAATTACAAATGGAAATTTCTCAATTTCAATTATAATTTTCTCAAATTTAAATAAAAATTCTCAATTTCAATTGGAAATTTCTCATTTCCAAATGGAAATTCTCAATTTCAATTCGAATTTTCTCATTTTCAAATGAAAATTCTCAATTTCAATTGGAATTTTCTCATTTTCAAATGTAAATTCTCATTTTCAATTGGAATTTTCTCATTTACAATTGAAAATGGTGTAGTATTAAATAGTCCAGTTTTGTTAAAATTTAATCGAATTTACTTAGTTTTTTACATGTTGAAAAATGGTTCACATTTTTCTCAGGTCGGTTTCAAAAATCATTTTTTAATTTTTTGAAAATTTTGTTCAACAAATATTACAAATTGAGAATTTGCTTACCGGTGTGTTAAAACAAACAAATTGAAGAATGAAATTCGAAAAAGTTTATGTCAATATCTTAAACCATTTCACCGTACCTGTGATTTGAAATCGTCGAATTTCGCGAAAATGTCAGTTTTTGGTCATAATTTTAATTGATCCTTGGCAAATTTTACTTGTGTTCATTTTAAATTTAAATAAAAATTAATATTATTTCTGAGTCTATAAAAAATCTAAACAGAAATGTTTTTTTTTTATATTGGAAAAGCTTAATCCTTTAATTCCAATATACAAAAATACCAAATATCAGAGAGATTGACCCAAAGCTTTGTTGTTACACTCATATTCGCAAACAACTTAAAAAACATTGGGACAGTAATTTGAGTTACTGTATAAACCAAGTAAATTATTCGAAAACGATCACGAGGGAAGGCACAAGATCGAACCGCATAGAATTCTTAACAGGTTGTAAGTATAAAACATTTTTAAAGAAGAAGGAATTTGATTCCCTGAACGCCTTCATATGGGTTGGATCCAATTATTTATTAATTTTTTTTAATAAAACATTTTTTTTATTCTTTAGTTTAATTTTATTTATTTTCTTTATTATTGTTTCATAACTTTTCTTTATTTTATTAACGCAAGCATTTCTTGTTTTTATGGGATTGATTTTGTTAATTAAAAATCATTTTTTTTTAATTAAAAAAAATGTTTTTCTTATAGAGGATTTTAAAATTAATTAATTTTTAATTTTTTTAAATTTTACTTATTCATTTATTTAATAATTTCTTTTTATATACAAAAAGGAGCAACAATTAATTAAAATTTTTCGACAACCTACTCTACAATATATATATTTTTTTTTGTTTAATTTTTCAATAAAACTTATATAAAACAAATATTTAATCAAAAATTTATTTTTTTTTCTAAAAGACTACAAAAAAATATTTATTTCTTTTGTAATTTAGTAACTATTTTAGTTTTTCTTTCAGTGTAAATAGCTCTTTTTTTTTAATATGTTTTCATATATAACAAGTATAAGATTTTGTAGCATTTGTTTGTGTTATTGTTTTATCTATTTGTGGGTTTCATTTTCATAAATTTTTTTTAAGGATTTATAACTTTTAACAAAAAAATACGGTGAGTTTTTTTTTAATAATTCTATTAATTTTTTTTTTATTATATGTTGAATTTTGCACATCAGAAAGAGGCGTCAATTATATAAGTGCGGCGGCTAAAACACGTCTTAACGGCGCACACAGGAGTATTTTGGTTGAAAACCTGTCCAAAATTATTTAACGTTTTTATTGAATTTAAATTTTGGAATTTTTTGATAGATTTAGGTTTAAAGTAGTAAATGAAAAAAATACAGATTTTGGGGGGCCGTTTGTCACCCTATGCCCGTTCGTCTGTCTATTCATGTATTTTTGTAATCAAAGTATAGGTCGTAGTTTGCAATAGAATTCTGGTACCAAGGACAAAGCCAATTGATTATGGTCAATATAGGTCTCATTTCCCGGAATTCAAAACTAGCACTGCTAACTAAATTTCGTTGAAACCAGTCCATATTTGGCTAGAGCTCCTATAGAAAGTCTATTTAGACAAGCCGGTTTCTTCCTGCTGAATTTTCTCACGGTATAATCTGAAGTTTCTTTTACAAGGAATTAGGATTAAAAAAATAATTTTGGATTAATTTTTCCAAGTGTTTTGCGAAAGTTATGAGGAAGAAACGAATCCAAGTAAAAATTAAAAAAAAAATAAGTTTTAATAATTTCGGGAAAATTCATATAAAAAATTTATGTTTTGAAAAATTAAAATATTAAAACAAAACCATCAAGATTTTATTCTTCAAGGTCTTAAGATTCAAAAGATAATTTCGGATTAATTTTCCCAAGCGTTTTGAGAAAATTATGAGGAAAAGACTAAATTAAGTCAAAAATTTTGAATCAAAATCGAATTTGTAATAATTTTGGGTAAAACCATATAAAATTTCATATTTTGAACAATTTTTGTATCCAAAAGAATTGAAATATTAAAACAAAACTTTCATAGGTTTCTTCTACAAGGTCTTAGGATTCAAAACGAAATTTTATTCAAATTTTCCCAAGTGTTTTCCGAAAGTTATGAGGAAAAAGCTAAAAGTCAAAAATTTTGAATAAAAAATGGAGTTTTAATAATTTTGGGTAAAATCATATAAAAATTTCATATTTTAAACAATTTTTATATCCAAAAGAATTGAAATATTAAAACAAAACTTTCATAGGTTTCGTATACAAGGTCTTAGGATTCAAAACGAAATTTTATTCAAATTTTCCCAAGTGTTTTCCGAAAGTTATGAGGAAAAAGCTAAAAGTCAAAAATTTTGAATAAAAAATGAAGTTTTAATAATTTTGGGTAAAATCAAAACCATTGTCCAATTGGCAAAATGGAATGATCTATTATGGTACCGTCATAAATAAGAATTTTGTGCTGTATTAGACTCAAGGGGTGCTATTCGTAGTGCTGTACATGGATTTTGGCAGTCTCAAATGAATATTCCTCAAATTTCTTAAAATCGATGAGGTGTTCACTAGTAAACGCTTATTTTTTATCCACGAAATCTTTTTACCCAGCTTTCGAGTATCTTCTTTTTTAAAAAGTGTTCAAAAATTTTTTTAATTATAGTAAATCTTTAATACAAACAAATTATTGAAAAACCTCCACTCCACTCACAAAAACACATAAAAAACAAGTAAGAAAGTGGTCAAGACCGACTATACATTACCTCTAAAGATGCTCTTTTTCCTGTATAAAGACAAATATTTGCAAAATTTTGCTTTCATACTAACATTTTGTCAAAACATATATTTAAGCTGTTTCCGTCATTTGGACTTATATGAGAGCTAGGGTTAAATGTGGACCGATTATCTCGAAATTTGATTACAGTTTTTACAAATATTATGTGTGCAAAAACTAAACTCAAAATTCTCATTATTTTCAGATTTACGAGCGTTTTAGTGATTTTTGTCTCATTTAGTGCGTTTTTAAAGAAGAATTTGTATGTGAGCTATGGTCAAATATATTTGAAATAACTCAACAACAGGAAATAGCTACTCCTTATCGTAACAGGAGGAAGACAAACTGGGATACCCACAGGGGCACCCTGGAGCGACTCCTCCCCTCCTTACCGAGCATCAGCACTCGCAATGATTTAGATCACGCGGTTAATGTACTAACCGACGCCCTAAACCAAGCCACAAACCAGGCATGTAAACTCACCACCAGGAGAGGCAAAAAGAAACCTCCCTGGTGGTCCACTTAGAAAGGAATGTCGCCGACTTTTTAACGAGGCCAAAAGGACCGCAAACTGGTTCCCATATAAAGCCTGCGTTAATAAATTCAAAAATCTAGTCAGGAAAGCGAAGAGGCAGTCCTGGATGAACTTTTGCAGCGGCATCGAAGGTTCCTCCGATACTAGTAGACTTCGCAAAATCCTGACCTCATCGCCCACGGTAGCTGCCTATATTCAAAGGGACAGTGGCCATTAGACGACAAGCGGATCCGAAACCCTCGAGGTCCTTTTAGACACCCACTTTCCAGGTTGCAAACCTCTAGGTGCGGACACATCTGCTAACGACTATATTCTCGAGTCCACCCCCATCCCTCTTACTAGGGATAGAATCAAATGGGCTCTTGATAGCTTCGAACCGTACAAAGCTGCGGGTCCTGATGGTATTATTCCAGCTGATCTTCAACATAATACCGATCTCCTAATGCCCTGGCTTCTCCCGCTATATGATGGCTGTCTTAGACTGTCTCACATACCAGAATCCTGGACCAGGTGCAACGTTGTCCTTATTCCTAAAGCAGGTAAAACCTCGCACACGAAACCTAAGGATTTCAGGCCTATCAGCCTTAGCTCATTCCTTCTTTAAACTTTGGAGCGTATCATTGAAGCTCATATTCGTGCTTCATTAGATTCGAGGCTCCTGTCCAACTCACAGCATGCCTACAACAAAGGCAAATCAGTTGAGACAGCACTCCACTCATTAGTTAGTCATATTGAAAAATCTCTTGAGTTTGGCGAATTCACACTTGCCGCCTTCCTAGATATAGAGGGCGCCTTTAACAACATTAGACCTGAGTCGATTTTATCGGCAATGGAGGACTTAAGGGTAGACAAATCTATTATCTCGTTTGTAGATAAACTTCTCACCTATAGAGTCATCTGCTCAACCATGGGCACTACTACTGTTTATAAAGTAGCCTGTCGAGGTACTCCACAAGGAGGCGCACTATCACCTCTTTTGTGTAACCTTGCCATAAATAAACTACTTACTTAACTGGATTCTCTGAGATTTAACACCATCGCATACGCGGATGATGTTGCTATAGCAGTGTCAGGGAAATTTCTTAACACACTGTCACAACGTCTCGAAATAGCTCTTGACCTACTCTATCGATGGAGCGTCTCCAACGGCCTTGGAGTCAATCCAACTAAAACGGAACTTGTACTCTTCTCACGTAAATACAAAATTCCCACCTTTACTCTTCCAAAATTAAACAAGGTTGTACTTTCGCTCACTGACCATGGCAAATACCTGGGGGTCATCTTGGAATCAAAACTATCCTGGAGCCTGAACACCCAACTTAGGGTGTCTAAAGCATCTATTGCACTATATTCGTGTAGAGGGGCCATTGGCAAAACCTGGGGTCTGAATCCCATTAACACTGCCTGGCTCTTCAACATGTTGGTTAAGCCTATATTAATGTATGGTGCGCTGGTCTGGTGGCCTGCCCTCACCAAGGCTAACCAGTTGCACTATTTTAACAAAATCTTGAGATCTGCCGCTCTAATGATTACCGGTGCTTTAAGAACTACTCCATCTAAGGCACTCTTCACCATGCTAAACTGGCTCCCAGCTGAACTAATGGCAATGCAAATTGCTCTTAACTCGGCTGTCCGTCTCAGCACAATTGGAACCTGGTCCCACTCACAAATCGGGCATTCCACCATCCTGGGCAAAATCACTAATATCCCTGAATATATAGACTACTGCATATCCACTCCTATCTTCGACAAATCCTTCACTGTGACTATCTCTGGAGAACCCCCATCCTTAGATGATGGCTGTCTAGAGGTTTACACTGATGGATCGAAGTCAAAGATAGGCGTAGGGGGGGGGGCTTCTTCATCCCATTGCTTGGGAAGGAAATCTGCTTTAGGCTCCCGGATCAATGCAGTGTCCTACAATCCGAGATTTCGGCTATCCACAAAGCAGTCAAATGGTTGAGATACCACAGAGTATACGACAGGGATATTCGCTTTTGTATCGACAGTCAGGCTGCAATAAAATCCCTATCTAATGTCCATACGACATCTGTTCTTACCAGCGAATGCCGGGCATCTCTTAACGAGATGGCGAGACATTGCAAAATCGAACTCTTATGGGTACCCGGGCACAACAACATACCTGGTAACTCCACCGCGGACAAACTTGCTAAATCCGGTGCTCTCCTGAGTCAGGATAGCATCGACCAATTTACGGGCTTACCGCTATCCGCCTGCAAATCAATAATTAGGCAATCACTTTATGCGTCAGCGCAAAACGAGTGGTCTTCGATAACGAACTGCTCCATATCCAGGCAAACTTGGCCCACCTACAACACTAAACGTTCAAATATCTTGGTAACTCTACCCCGTCATAGACTTCGCAATCTTATCTCGACCCTAACAGGGCACTGCGTTTTTGGGCTTCATGCCAGGAGACTTAATCTTCAATTTTATGACTACTGTCGCAGCTGTCACAACATAGAAGAGGAGGAGACAGTGACTCATCTTCTCTGTCACTGCCCCGCCCTCTCGACCCCTAGGGCTCTCTTTTTGGGGGCACTTTTTCTGCATGATTTATCGGATCTAGCGAGTATTGACATTCGTAAAATAGACTCATTTATCAGGGCTTCAGGATGGCTTGATCAGCCTCTCACTGATAGCCGGGAGTAATTGCCTTTGTTCTTTTCTTCCAGTCTATCCCTTGCAGGTAACACAAAGTAACCGCTTTTTGGACCCAAGTGACGCTGACCTACATCGGCTGCCTGCCTAACCTAACCTAACCTAACCTAACCTATGGTCAAATATGGACCAATTTCAATGAAATTTGGTACAGTGATTTTATTTTACGTAAGCAATATTTGTTTTAAATTTCATGAGAAAATATTGATATTTTTGGCCAATATATTAATTCCGGGAAGTGGGACCTATGGGGGTATCATAAATAATTGACCGATTTTCACGAATTTCAATAGCCATTATCAAAAAAATTATGTGTGCCAAATTTCATCAAATTATCTTTAGAATTGCGACCTGTAGTTTGATTACAAGGTTTACATGGGGGTCCAGTCAGCCAGACGGACGGACGGACGGGCATCGCTAAATCGACTCAGAAAGTGATTCTAAGCCTATTGGTATACTAAAAGGTGGGTCTAAGACAAATATTTCTATGCGTTACATACATCAGCACAAACTTATAATAATCTTTCCACCTATTGCGGCGAAGGGTATAACAAGTAAATAAGCTATTCACTACTAAGGTCGTAAATGGACCAACAATTTAACGAGTTTTCCTTATGTCTTAGAGACATACATACATATACTTATATGCGCTATTTTTTCAATTTCTTTGTGTATCGAGTGTTACCAAATTTCTGTTATTGGTTTATATTTACGAAATTTCGGGTTTATCAATAGGAACTCTACAAAAGTACAGCGACAGGGACATATTTCTTGCTGTTCTTTTGACAGTAAGATTTGCTGTCTTCAGTTTCTTCAGTTCGTTTCATGATGGAAAGATATACGAGCCAACAACTAGTCGAAATTGTTAAAATTTACTACCGAAAATCTGAGTCATGAGGCTCATTTCTGGCTGAATGGCTTCGTCAATAAATATAATATGCGTTATCAGTCAACCAGCAATACACACGTACTCCATGAGTCATCATAGCATCCCGAAAAAATTATGGTTTGGTGCGGTTTATGTGCCGGCGGCTTCATTGGGACATCCTTCTTCCGTGGTGACCAAGACCGCCACATTACTGTGAATGGGAATCGCAACCTTTCAATGATAACCGAATATTTTTTGGCCCCAAATGTGATGATATGGACTTGTAGGACATATGGTTCCAACAGGACATGCGCCACAAGTCACACAGCGAATGTCACAATTAATTTATTGAAAACCAAGTTTGGAGAACGTGTAATCTCACGAAATGGTCCAGTCGATTGGCCGCCTCGGTCGTGTGATTTGACGCCGTTAGACTATTTCCTGTGCGGCTACGTCAAGTATATGCCAACAAGCCAGCGACGATTGATGAACATGAATATCAAAGGTGAAATTGCAGCAGTATCGGCGAATTTATGCTTGAAAACTCTCGAAAATTGGGTTCAGCGTCTGGACTTCTGCAAGCGTGTTCGTGGTGGCCATGCAAAAGAAATCGAGTCCCATAAATAATGGCATCAAACGTGCTTTTACAGGAATAAAGAAAATCATTTTTGTTCTATTTAAAAAACTTTTGTATCGCTCTTATTGTAAAACTCTTTATTTATCTGTGCAAAGCTTTTGTAAGGCACTTTCATTTGACGGACAGACCCCCTATATATTTGGTATTTTTGTGTTTCCTTTTTTTATATAGGAGCTTCCTTGTCATTTATTAGCAAATAAGCGATTAGACTAGACGAGGTTATATGGGAGCTATAGTCAAATGTAAACTGATTTCGCACAATTTCGATACCAAAATTTTTCCAGAAACTATGAATATTTTTGCCAAGTTTCAGCAATCCAGCTCATTTCGTTTTGTGCTTTCAACAGAGAGAAGGACAGATAGACGGAAATCGCTCAATCGTTTTGGAACTTCATTAAGGATTCCCTTGGTTTTTGAGCCAATATTAAGGAAGTTACAATCTCCGACTTGGTATAGCAGGTTAATCATCCGCCTAGCATACCAGAGGTTCCAAAGTCGAACCCCCGCCAGACCCACTAGCTCAGCTAGCCACTGGTTATTGAGTATTAGGCTATGTAAAACTCCTCTAACTAATGCATTTGCCGTTCGGAGCCGTAGTTAAAACGTAGGTGCCTTTCAATGAGTCTAAAAATAGAATCGTATGCAGCTCATTGCCTGAGAGAAGTACCCCTTGTCCTAATTGGAATGTTGTCGGAGAAATTATGTTATAAACTGTGCATTTCATCTTGCTATGATAGCACATGGCCTGCGTAGTGTTTTTAAAGTCAGTATGACCGATTTCCGACAGATGACGCCACTGAAAATAACTTAAAATGAATTAAATCGTAAACTGTTCATTTTATTATGCTATGATCTTTAGCAAAGTTGTTGCGCATTAGCCGACGGAGTTTACTGGTGTAATCAATTTTCGATAGATGGCGACACTGAAAATAATTTAAAATTAATTGAATCGTAAAATATGCACTTGATCATGTGTTGATCGGACTATTCAAAATTATTTGGATATTTGTGTAATGTCTTTCCTTCAAACTTATTTAAAGGAAAGACAACGCTAGTTTTAAAATACATTTATTTTTTAAAATATCGAAAATAACTTTTAATTAGGACTTTCAGACAAAAAAAAAAAAAAAAAAAGAAAAGAATAAAAAAAATATTGAAAATTTTTTTTGTCGAAAATTTTTCTATAGAAAAATATTTTTATCCAAAATTTTTCTGTAGAAAAATATTTTTATTGAAAATTTTTCTATAGAAAAATATTTTTATCTAAAATTTTTCTTTAGAAAAATAATTTTATCGACTATTTTTCAATAGATAAATATTTTTATTGACTATTTTGCTATAGAAAAATATTTTTATCGAAAATTTTTTTATAGAAAAATGTTTTTATTGAAAATTTTTCTATAGAAAAATATTTTTATCGAAATTTTTCTATAAAAGAATATTTTAATTGTAAATTTTTCTATAGAAAAATATTTTTATTAAAAATTTTTCTATAGAAAAATATTTGTATCGAAAATTTGTCTATAGAAAAATATTAAAAAAAAAAGGGTTCTATGGAAAAATATTTTTATGCTATAGAAAAATATTTTTATCGAAAATTTTTCTTTACAAAAATATTTTTATCGAAAATTTTCTTTAGGAAAATATTTTTATCGAAAATTTTCTTTAGGAAAATATTTTTATCGAAAATTTTCTTTAGGAAAATGTTTTTATCGAAAATTTTTCTTTACAAAAATATTTTTATCGAAAATTTTCTTTAGGAAAATATTTTTATCGAAAATTTTCTTTAGGAAAATATTTTTATCGAAAATTTTTCATTAGAAAAATATTTTTTGATCGAAAATTTTTGTTTAGAAAAATATTTTTATCGAAAATTTTTCTTTAGAAAAATATTTTTTTCGATTTTTTTCAATAGAAAAATATTTTTATCGACTATTTTGCTATAGAAAAATATTTTTATCGAACATTTTTTTTATAGAAAAATGTTTTTATCGACTATTTTTTTATAGAAAAATATTTTTATCGACTATTTTTCAATAGAAAAATATTTTTATCGAACATTTTTTTTTATAGAAAAATGTTTTTTATAGAAAAATGTTTTTATTGAAAAGTTTTCTATAGAAAAATATTTTTATCGAAATTTTTCTATAAAAGAATATTTTAATCGTAAATTTTTCTATAGAAAAATATTTGTATCGAAAATTTGTCTATAGAAAAATATTTTTATTAAAAATGTTTCTATAGAAAAATATTTGTATCGAAAATTTGTCTATAGAAAAATATTTTAAAAAAGGGTTCTATGGAAAAATATTTTTATGCTATAGAAACATATTTTTATCGAAAATTTTTCTTTACAAAAATATTTTTATCGAAAGTTTAGGAAAATATTTTTTATCGAAAATTTTCATTAGGAAAATATTTTTATCGAAAATTTTTCTTTACAAAAATATTTTTATCGAAAATTTGTCTATAGAAAAATATTAAAAAAGGGTTCTATGGAAAAATATTTTTATGCTATAGAAAAATATTTTTCATTCATGATCGTGATATTTACGAAAATTACAAAAAAATCTTCGGCTTCTGGTAGTATGGGCTGCCTACGCCTCCTTATAGTTCTGAAGTCCTGTGGTGTGCACTGAACTAACACGATATTCAGATTTACAAGCGTTTTTGTAAATATGGGAGCTTCCTAACCTCCAATTTGCCCACCCTTGAAAGAAGTGTTAGGAAAACACATCTTTTGGTTCTTTTTAAAAAATGGGTTTAAGAAATCGGGTAAAAACTAGTTTGTGGTATTTTTTTCAAACCCATATAGATCTCTTGAACTTTTGAATATAGAAACGAGAAAAAACAAATAGAAAATATGATTATTTTTAAAATAATCAACAAAAATGCATGAAATTTGTTCAACTTTCCCGACTTTAACAGTATCCTACAACTACAAAACTATACCAAATATCCTCAAAATTCATATAATGTAGTCTATCGAGCTACATACTTGGTTTTCAAAATTTCTTAAAACTAACTTTTGCCTTTTTGGCCAGATTTTCGGTAAAATACTCCATTGTGCACCGTTTAAATTTGTAAATGTTTGTCGTCAGCTCAGCCGTTTTTTAGCCGCCCAAATTTAGTTTCTGTTTGATTTTTGAGGTTATGATCGAGAAGATATTTAAGTATATATGTAAGTTTTAATTGTTTAAATGTTATAATCTATATAGTAAATATGTAGATAGGTATTAAAACTATTTGGTTTTATCTTGAAAATAGTTATTATCTTAATAATTATCTCAGTTTTAAATAGATTATTTTATGTTGTAGTATTCAGATATTTTAGGTTATATAAGTTTTTATTTTAGTTTAAGTTAAGCGTTTAAGTTCATGTCTAGAAAAATGCCTTTTGGTTGCTTTAATTTCTTAAAAATTCTATTCCTAGGATTTAGCAAAAACAATGGCTATGAAATGGAAAAAGGTTTCATTTTTAATTTTGGTTCAATATATAAATAGGAGGGACCCTGTGGCAAATATTTGGAGTTTTATTTTTGTATTATTTCTTTTATATAAATCAATTATATTTTTTTTAATGGATTTACTTTATAACAAGATTTTATTTAAGTTTTTTTTTTTGAGTCAGGAATTTTCTTCTTTTAGATATATTTTTTTTAATAATTTTGTGTTTTTTTCAATTCTTGTTCAAAATTTAATCCCTGAGGTGCAAAAAGTAGAATTGTAATTCATTTTTGTTTTGTCATCCAATTATTTTGGGTTTTTGAATACATTTTTAATTTCTGGTTTGAGTTGTTATAAAAGCTTGTTATCTTTAATTTATTTTTGTTTAAAAACAATTTAATTTATTATTTTTCTTTGTTAATTTTAAGGTGTTAATTTTCTATCAGGCTTTTTGGGTGCATTTTTCTTTTGCATTTTTTTTTTCAATATTTTTTTAAGAATTTACATAAAATATTTATCAATATCTAATTTTAGGATTTGGAATTTTAAATTTTCAGTAAAAAAGGTGCAGTTTTAGGTTTAATTTTGTTTTCTTTGGAAGAGGAAAAAACACTTTTCTAAAAAAATTTTGTTATAACAATTATTAAAAAAGTGGAAAATGCATTTAATTTTCTGGGTTTTAATTTGTTTTCTTAATTTAATTTGCACTAAATGCTTAAATACATTAAAGGAAATATTCTTCTGAGTTTGACTTTAGTTGGAATTTAAGACAAAAAGTTCAGAATATATAAAAAAAAAAAAATGTATATACTTTCTTTTTAAATTTTTAGTCCTAACAACCATCAATAATCGATTTGAAAAAATTTTATCTTAATGTGTTTATTGGACTGTATCCATATGGATACATATTTGGGATATATGTAAAGCCTTAAAAAACAATAATAAGTCGTTATCTAGATCAATTCTTTGGCTTGGAGATTGTCAAATACCTCCAAAGATGAGTGTATCCATATGGATACATTATACCAAAAGGGCTAATGAACCATATCTGAATATTGTGAGACTATTTATTTCTAAATCGGCATTGTATACCAGGTTAATTATCCACCTAGCATACCGGAGGTCCCAAGTTCAATCCCTGGCCAGACCCACATAAAAAAATTTTAATTTTCAAAACAAGCGGTTCACTTTATAACTCAGCTAGCCACTGGTTGTTGAGTATTAGGCTATGTAAAACTTCTCTAACTAATGTATTTGCCATTCGGAGCCGGAGTAAAAAAGTAGGTCCTTTTCAATGAGTCTAAAAATAGAACCGGATGGAGCTCATTGTCTGAGAGAAGTATCCCTTGTTCTAATTGGAATATTGTGTGGGAACTATATGTATATATTTATTTAACATTTACATTTTAAATAGTTACAAAAATATTGTGAAACTTAATACAAATTTACCCTTGCGATCCCATGACTTAATCATGGAAACTATTTAGAGCCCATGGCTACGCAGGGGTTTATTTATACAAAAATGTAATTAGATGCGCCCTTGAAAAGTTTTTTGAATTTTCATTGAAATATAACAATAACAGCATCTAATTTCCAGTACTTTTTTTTTAGAAAAATTGAACATTTTAAAAATTTTACTTTGACCCTGGTAATAAAAGGGTTAATGACATCCGATTTTAACCAAAATTCTAATTTATGTTTCTACTCATTGAAGCAATAATAATTTCAGTTTTTCTTATAAAAACTGCTAATATATAAAATTGGGTTTTTGTCGAAATCCTTTGATTTTAAGCCTTAGGTACTGCTAAGCCGTTAGAGATATGGGAAAGCCCATTTAGTTCTCAGTACCAGTTTGCTAAACACTTTTCTGAAAATTTATTTTGAGTGGAAATTTTTTTTTTGAAACATTTGAAGAAATCCCTTTTTTTTCCATGCTCTTTGTACAAACTTTGTCACCAAGTCGGCATGCTTTCCCGATATCCGATCTGGGTGAAAAAAATTGGGGGTACGTCTTTGCGTATTACAAAGTTTAATTTTCTTCATACAAAATTTTCTACAAAGAGAAGAAATTTTTGAAACATTTCCATTAAAATTTTTTTTTTAAAATGTTTCTATAATTTTTATAGCAATAACAAGTCGTTTAAAAATTCCCTATAAAAAAAGATTTTTTCAAAATTCCCTGTAAAAATTAGAAATTTTTGAAAAATTCCTATTAAATGAGAAATTTCTAACAAATTTCAAAAAAAAAGAAATTTTCGAAAAAATACCGATTAAAATGAGAAACTAAAAAAGATTTTCTTTAAATATAAAGTTTTTTTTAATGTTTCTATAAATAGAAGAAATTTTTAAAAAAAATTTCTGTAACAATAACTCTTTTTTTTAATTTACTATAAAAAAATTTTTCAAAAATTTCTTATTTTTATAGGAAATTAATATTAATTAATATAAAAATAAGAAATTTTTCAAAAATTTCCTATAGAAATAAGAAATTTTCTATAAAAATAAGAAAATTTTTAAAAACTTACTATAAAATATGAAATTTTTTAAAAAATTCCTATAAAAGTAAGAAATTTCTGAAGAATTTTCTATAAAAATCAGAAATTTTTGAAGAATTTCCTATAAATCTTTGAAGAATTTCCTATAAAAATAAGACATTTTTGAAGAATTTTCTATAAATATAAGAAATCTTTGAAGAAATTTTAGAAGAATTTTCAAAACAAAATAAGAAGTTTTTGAAGAATTTCATATAAAAATAAGAAATTTTTGAAAAATTTCCTATAAAAATAAGAAATTTTTGAAAAATTTCCTATAAAAATAAGAAATTTTTGAAAATTTTCCTATAAAAATAAGAAATTTTTGAAAATTTTTTTATAAAAATAAGAAATTTTTGAAAAATTTCCTATAAAAATAAGAAATTTTTAAAAAATTTCCTATAAAAATAAGAAATTTTTGAAAAATTTCCTATAAAAATAAGAAATTTTTGAAAATTTTTTTATAAAAATAAGAAATTTTTGAAAAATTTCCTATAAAAATAAGAAATTTTTAAAAAATTTCCTATAAAAATAAGAAATTTTCGAAAAATTTCCTATAAAAATAAGAAATTTTTGAAAAATTTCCTATAGAAATAAGAAATTTTTGAAAATTTCCTATAAAAATAAGAAATTTTCTATAAAAATAAGAAATTTTTTAAAAACTTACTATAAAATATGAAATTTTTTAAAAAATTCCTATAAAAGTAAGAAATTTCTGAAGACTTTTCTATAAAAACCAGAAATTTTTGAAGAATTTCCTATAAAAATAAGACATTTTTGAAGAATTTCCTATAAATATAAGACATTTTTGAAGAAATTTTTGAAGAATTTTCAAAACAAAATAAGAAGTTTTTGAAGAATTTCATATAAAAATAAGAAATTTTTGAAAAATTTCCTATAAAAATAAGAAATTTTTGAAAAATTTCCTATAAAAATAAGAAATTTTTGAAAATTTTTTTATAAAAATAAGAAATTTTTGAAAAATTTCCTATAAAAATAAGAAATTTTTAAAAAATTTCCTATAAAAATAAGAAATTTTCGAAAAATTTCCTATAAAAATAAGAAATTTTTGAAAAATTTCCTATAGAAATAAGAAATTTTTAAAAAATTTCCTATAAAAATAAGAAATTTTCTATAAAAATAAGAAATTTTTTAAAAACTTACTATAATATATGAAATTTTTTAAAAAATTCCTATAAAAGTAAAAAATTTCTGAGGACTTTTCTATAAAAATCAGAAATTTTTGAAGAATTTCCTATAAAAATAAGACATTTTTGAAGAATTTCCTATAAATATAAGAAATCTTTGAAGAAATTTTTGAAGAATTTTCAAAACAAAATAAGAGTTTTTGACGAATTTCCTATAAAAATAAGAAATTTTTGAAAAATTTCTTATAAAAATAAGAAATTTTTGAAAAATTTCCTATAAAAATAAGAAACTTTTGAAAAATTTTCTATAAAAAATAAGAAATTTTTGAATAATTTCCTATAAAAATAAGAAATTTTTTAAAAATTTCCTATAAAAATAAGAAATTTTTGAAAATTTTCCTATAAAAATAAGAAATTTTTCAAAAACTTCCTATAAAGAAAAGAATTTTTTCAAAAATTTCCTTTAAAAATAAGAAAATTTTGAAAAATTTCCTATAAAGAAAAGAATTTTTTCAAAAATTTCGTTTAAAAATAAGAAAATTTTGAAAAATTTCCTATAAAAATAAGAAATTTTTGAAAAATTTCCTTAAAAATTAAAAAATTTTCAAAATTTCCTAATAAATTTTTGAAAAATTTCCTATAAAAATAATAAATTTTTGAAAAATTTCCTATAAAAATAAGAAATTTTTGAAAATTTTCCTTAAAAATTAAAAAATTTTCAAAAATTTCCTATAAAAATAAGAAATCTTTGAAGAATTTCCTATAAAATTAAGAAATTTTTGAAAAATTCCCTACAAAAATTAGAAATTTTTAAAAAAATTTTCTATAAAAATAGGAATTTTTTAAAAAATTTCCTATAAAAATAAGTAATTTTTGAAAAATTTCCAACAAAAATAAGAAATTTATGAAAAATTTTCTATAAAAATAAGAAATTTTTGAATAATTTCCTGTAAAAATAAGAAATTTTTGAAAAATTTCGTATAAAAATAAGAAATTTTTGAAAAATTTCGTATAAAAATAAGAAATTTTTAAAAAATTTCCTATAATATTAAAAAATTTTTAAAAAATTTTCTATAAAAATAAGAAATTATAAAAAAAATATCACTAATTTTAAATTGTAAAGAAGCAATTTATTTTTGTGATATCTTCAAATATATCAAATTTTTTTGTAACGTAATTTGTTCCATTTAAAATTTTGTATCAGTTCTTATTCTGTCACAGACATTTCTGCGTTTTGCCGAAATATCTTCCCCAGGTTTAATTCCTATTCCAAATGTGTAAAGATAACCCGAAATAATTGAAATATTTGTTCTAATAAACGTAATAACAAAATTTTTAAGCTTTGTTCTATGTTTTTAGGGCCACTACTGTAATTGGTTACTAAATAAAAGCCTAAAAGTATGCTAATGTATTTGTGCTATAAAATTAACTGAAGAGATAAATAAACAATCTGGTGACACTGCACTTTGTTTGCGGTCTATTTTACATACGAGGGCTATTTTATAAGTTTGTTACTTCTCTTTTATAAGATATAAATTTTTCAATACCCAATAACGAATTAGAATGATAATAAATTAAATTTTATCTGGCCAAATATTGGAGTTTTAAGTCATTGCTTTAACCTGGTGATATTTTTGGAAGTAAGTACTTACCATAATGCCTGCGACTTAAATATGTCAAAAAAATATAAAATAAAAAATTGTATTTAAATTAAGTAAATGTAATCTAATAATAATATATATTTTCTCTTCAATTCTGAAGCCTCTGTGATCCTATGGAAGTTTTGAGAACTAAAATTCAAACAAAAATAGGAAATTTAGAAATGAGATACAGAAGATAATTTAAACATAGTTACAGAAAGTCTTACGAGCTTGGGCAGAGGTTGAGTACTTTCCGGAAAGCAAGTAGAACTGGCATTATTTTTAGCTCGTTCAACGATCGACCAGAAACTCTTACTGCCATGAGGAACAGCAAACATTTTAGTGCTAAGACGTTGCTCGTACAGAGCTTTTTCTTGTCTGAATAATTTGGCACATGTACTATTTGCCTGTTTGCGTCGCAAATCCGTAACTGGATTTTAGTTATTACGCCAGTTTCTAAAAGCGACCTCTCGGCACGTCTGATTAAACAAAGTTTAGAATTTATGTTTAATCGACATATTTTTCACTGGGATGAACATTTTCATATCCAGCTTAATAACATTGGAGACCATTTCCGCCGAGGCACAGACATTATTGTCGAGCAAACAAAGTTTCTAGTTGAAGTGCCTATAAAATTCGTTGAGCTCTGCCCAACGACCTTTTTCGTATATTAAAGTTAAACCTTGCAAAGTGCGGATAACGAAAAAGAGGTGGAAATGGTACAATGATCGGAAGAACCTTGACTTTATACTTGTCAGGGTGTAAAGTCAGGAAAAGTTCAAGGGTGTTTTGTTGTGGCACTTCAACACATAGAATATGTTTCGGCGAATAGCCGATCTTCTGAATTTGTGTAGCTCGAATGGCGAAGTCAAGATGAGTTGTGAACATTGAAGTCATTGAAATAAGGCCCATTTCAATGGGCCTGGAGCTATGTATAATTTACCATATGGTCGGACTTAGTTAACAATTATACTTTACTAATTATCTTATTTAAAAGTCCTAAACTGATTATATTCCAATATTATTATACGAGTACTTACTTTAATACTTACTTTGCACTTATTCAAGAAAAAATTTCGCTATAATTATTACCCAGCATAGTTTGCTGGGGAGTAAGAAGTGTATAAGATAAAATGGATAAAGCAACCCTAAATAAGACTATCAGTACCTGGTAGACCGAGCCTTGCTCGGAGCTTTATGATTAGCATTTTGAGGAAAATTTTAAAGTTTTTATATATTTTATATTATAAAGTGCTAAAATAAATTTAGAGGAAAGACATTGTAGAAATATTCAGTTAATTTTGAATTATTTGATTTATTTTGTCCGACCAACACATAGTTTGCATAGTTTACAGCAGGGTTTAATATTTGGTAAAATAGTTTTTCATATTAAATTTAGGCTACGGAAAAATATGAAAAATTTTTCATTTTTCAAATAGCATAAACAAAAAATATTTCATTCATAGAGCAATTTTTGTTAGTTTTTTCAAAATATTTTGGGTTTTCGAATATTTTCATATTGTTGGTAGCATACAAAATAAATATTTTCTGGTAGTAATATTTTTTGGTAGCAAGAATTTTTCATTTCAAAATATTTTTCTAAAAAAATATTTGAACTTAAAATTTATGAACTAAAAAAATATGAGAAATTTTGAAATTGAAACTACCAATAGCAGACTAAAAATTTGTTAACTACAAAATATGAAGAATTCAAATATTGAAACTAAAAAATTTCAAATATTGAATCTAAAAATTTCAAATTAAATTGTTGAAATTAAAATTGCAGACGAAGAATTCTTGAATTGAAAAAATATGAAGAATAAAAAGTTCAATAACCAAAAACTAAAATTACAAATTGATCATCAAAAAGAAACTCAAATGAAATTTGGAAGATTAAGACAAAAAAAATACTTCATATTTGTATTATTTACTGAAGATGCGAATACAATTAAGAAAAATGTTGATTTCAACAGAAAGATGGACATAGCTAAAACGATAATAAACGATAACGATAAAACGGTCACCACCATAGGTGGAATCGGTATATTCTGCTGATGTTTGTAACGCATAAAAATATCGGTCTGAGAACCACCTATACCGATCGATTCAGAATCACTCGCTGAGTCGATTTAACGATGTCTGGCTGGATTTTTGTACAAGTATTACTACTTCGGGTACCTCCCATAGGGATGCCTTTCCGAATTAGAGTTTTTGGCCCTTTACAGCCACAAATTATTTTTATTTTTTTAATGTTCAGCGTAAAAATATTACATATGGTAACAGAAATCAGTATACCTTATTTTGTATGAATTGGCTCATATTTGACAATACATACTTAATATACAAGACACAATCGCAAAAGTCTTTTAAAACCCTATGATATCACAAAAACATGAAAAAAAAACAGATTTTTTAAAGAAATGACCGATATCAATAAAATTTATAGAAAGAATTATGGATAACCAAAAATCTTCTTATAAAATTATCAATAATTTAAATTGGTCTATAAAAATTTAACAATATTTTTTTAAAGAAGATTGTCGATAACAAAATTTGTATTTTGTATTCAATCATTTATTTTGAGCTTATGACCATTAATTGTTTCTAATTTTTAATTAGGAAATTTTAAAACTGAAGCATTGTATTCCGCAAAATATCTTATTAAGCTATACTGACCATTTTTCGTTTCATCGCGGAAACTGGACCAAACCGGTACACGTACAACTATTTATAAGTAGTTAAAAACACGAATCTAAGTTTGAAGTCAATAGTTAAAAATATTTTCATCCATGAACTGATATATTATATTGATTAGAAATTCGTGTGACCATATAAATTAAACACGACATTCGACGCATAAGTTGGCTGGTGGGTGTTGATACAATTTTGACTTTACTCAATATAAAAGAAAATGCAAATATTCTGCGGAATGCAAGTTTTCATTAGGAAATAGAGGTATGACGTAAATTAGAATTGGCGCTTTAGTTTGACTTTGTTGATTATTTCTTTTATTTTAAGAAGTTTTTGTTTTAAATCTTGGATTTTTAAAATTTTGAATGCTTATATTTTCTAAGTTTCAGAATTTAAAGCCTGCAATCAAGTTTCAATATTATAATTTAAACAAATTTTAAGTTGTAATATTTGAATTCCTCATATTTTGTAGTTAAAAAATTTTTAGTCTGCTATTGGTAGTTTCAATTTCAAAATTTCTCATATTTTTTTAGTTTCATAAATTTTAAGTTTTCATATTTTTTTAGTAAAATATTTTGAAATGAAAAATTCTTGCTACAAAAAAATATTACTATCAGAAAATATTTTTTTGTTAGCAATTTTTATAGCAAAACTAAAAAAATAGCTTTTCCAATGAATTTTAAATTTATGAAATATGGATTTAGTTTCAATATTTATAGTTTTTTATTGCCGAAAATTATTTGAATTGAAATATTTTTTTAGTTTTCATTTCAAATTATGAAATATTCAACAATTTTTATACAAAACTCGTAGTAAATTTAAACCCTGGTTTACAGTTTAACTCATTTTGAATAATTTTGGAAATTATTCATATCAACAGAAACCTCTGTCGACTCATGCGCAACAACTTTGGTAAAGATTATAGTCTGATCAAATGCACAGTTTACGATTTAATTCATTTTGAGTAGTTTTCTGTGGCGCCACCTGTCGGACTTTGCTTATTCCAATTCATAAACCTTCTTCGGCTTATCCGTAACAACTTTGCTGAAGATTATAGCATGATTAAATGTACAGCATACGATTAAATTGACTTTGAGTAAATTTCAGTAGCGCCACCTGTCGAAATTTCTTCATACCAACTAAGAAACCTTCGTCGGCTCATGTGCAATAACTTTGCTAAAGATTGTAGCATGATTAAATGTACAGATTACGATTAAATTGACTTTGAGTAAGTTTCTGTAGCGCCACCTGTCGGAAATTATTCATACCAACTAAAAAGCCTTCGTCGGCTCATGCGCTACAACTTTGCTAAAGATCATAGCATGATCAAATGTACAGTTTACGATTTAATTAATTTTTGGTAATTTTCAGTGGCGCCATCTGTCGGAAATTATCTTATTATTAACTTTAAAGCCTTCGCCGGCTTATCCGCAACATCTTCGCTAAAGAGCATAACACAATCAAATTCACAGTTTACTATTCTATAAAGAACATACATACAGACAAACATTCATTTGTTTAAAATAATACTAATTTTTCCCCCTTTTTATTCCCTAATTTCTAAAAGTTCCATATGTATATTTGGTACTTTTTTGGTGCCAATTGAATTCGGTACATTTTTTTAAAACGCATTTAACATAATGTATAATGTTCCTATTCATATTAACTTAACATTATCATTTTATCCCTTTTTTACCCATTTTGGCTCCAAAATCAAAAAAGTACCAAATACGTGTTTCATGTTTTTTTACATCTATTGATTGCAGTACCAAGTTTCTTTCTATATTCTTTAGTTTAAAATATAAGAGTGGGTTAAAAAGGTGCCAAAAAAACTATTTTCACCCTTTTTTACCCCCTATCGGACATAGTTTCAAAAAAGTACCAAACACCTGTCCGCTTATTTTCAAAGCTGTTTAAAACGTAAGTTTAATTTTGTTTCTATACCTATTACTTTAGGAGACATAGCGTTTTCGATTTTTTCCACTTTTTACCCGTTTTTACCCTCTTAGAGGTAAAAGTTCCAAAAGTCCCTTCTTCTTCGACCTATGCATCAAAAAAGATACCCACTGTCCAAATTTTATCAAAATCGTTAGAGCCGTTTTCGAGATAGCCATTCTATATATATATATATATATATATATATATATACAATTATTGCTCGTTTAAGAATATAAGATAAGGTAAAGTGTATTCACTACCCTTAGTAAATCGAGAGAGCGTAAACATTTTGAATGCCCTAATGGGCAACAACACGGCGTCTCGGGAAGTAGGCCATTTCGCTAAGTTTGTTACTGACTTCTTTATCTCGACAGACCGGTGGCGTAGCTGGCATCCTCAGCACCAGCTTAGGGGAGTAATAAAGCAACCAACAAAACCTGAAATGAAAAAGGATTACGAATTGGTTTTAGGAATGTGCTTAGCATGCTAGAGTCAACAAAGCTTGCTCGAATTGAAAAGGAGTTCATCGACTCATCTGCTAGGTCTGAGTGAAGTACGATGGCCAGATATTGGTGAACATCCAACAGTGCTATATTTGATAGGTCAAATAGTGTTAGATTCCTTTTATCAAACGAGGAAAAAATGCTCTTATTGAGTGGCAGCCACACAAAGAACGAATAGTTGTTGCAAAATTCAAAACACGAGACACGAGCTCCAACGGAGGCTGCTGAAGACGTAGACGTGGGCCGATTATGTCTCCCCAGTAAAATCTAAGCTTTCCAGATTCAAAACTTAAGTTCCCCTACACTTCTGCTACTTACACATAAAATAATTTTTTTTTTTTCAAATCCGCCTAACGGTTACGGACTTATTTTCATTCTGTTTTTAAACCTATGCTGATTTGTATATGATGTTTATGAAAAAATTAAAAAAAACAATATATAACAAATTAGAGTGTTATATTCGGCTATGCCGAACCTTAACAAGTAAGTACAGAATGGAAAGAGTTTTAAGTCAATTATAAGTATCTAAGGACCTATTTAGATTAGACTTTTGGCAACAACACTAACGTAAGATATGAATAAAGGCCATCATAGTGTTCAAAAGTCACTTATTTAAGACATATTTCGGTATATGTATAGGTATTAGATGTTAATAATTTATTTATTTAGAAAAAAAAAAATTAAAAAACAAGATTTTTTTAGTTTTCGAATTATATATCTTATATTCTTAAACGAGCAATAATTGTATATATATATATATATATATAGAATGGCTATCTCGAAAACGGCTCTAACGATTTTCATAAAATTTGGACAGTAGGTATCTTTTTTGATGTATAGGTCGAAGAAGAAGGGACATTTGGAACTTTTACCTCTAAGAGGGTAAAAACGGGTAAAAAGGGGAAAAATCGAAAACGCTATATCTCCTAAAGTAATAGGTATAGAAACAAAATTAAAATTACGTTTTAAACAGCTATGAAAATAAGCGGACAGGTTTGGTACTTTTTTGAAACTATGTCCGATAGGGGGAAAAAAAGGGTGAAAATAGTTTTTTTGGCACCTTTTTAACCCACTCTTATATTTTAAACTAAAGAATATAGAAAGAAATTTGGTACTGCAATCGATAGATGTAAAAGAAACATGAAACACGTATTTGGTACTTTTTTGATTTTGGAGCCAAAATGGGTAAAAAGGGGATAAAATTATAACTTAACATCTCCAAAGTAATATGAATAGGAACATTATACATTATGTTAAATGCGTTTTAGAAAAATATACCGAATTCAATTGGCACCAAAAAAGTACAAAATATACATATGGAACTTTTAGAAATTAGGGAATAAAAAGGGGGAAAATTAGTATTATTTTAAACAAATGAATGTTTGTCTGTATGTATGTTCTTTATAGAATAGTAAACTGTGAATTTGATCATGTTATGCTCTTTAGCGAAGATGTTGCGGATAAGCCGGCGAAGGTTTTAAAATTGATAGGACTAATTTCCGACAGATGGCGCCACTGAAAATTACTACAAATTAATTAAATCGCAAACTGTACATTTGATCATGCTATGATCTTTAGCAAAGTTGTAGCGCATGAGCCGACGAAGGCTTTTTAGTTGGTATGAATAATTTCCGACAGGTGGCGCTACAGAAACTTACTCAAAGTCAATTTAATCGTAATCTGTACATTTAATCATGCTACAATCTTTAGCAAAGTTGTTGCACATGAGCCGACGAAGGTTTCTTAGTTGGTATGAAGAAATTTCGACAGGTGGCGCCACTGAAATTTACTCAAAGTCAATTTAATCGTATGCTGTACATTTAATCATGTTATAATCTTGAGCAAAGTCGTTACGGATAAGCCGAAGAAGGTTTATGAATTGGAATGAGCAAAGTTCGACAGGTGGCGCCACAGAAAATTACTCAAAGTGAATTAAATGGAAAACTGTGCATTTGATCATATTATAATCATAAGCAAAGTTGTTACGAATAAGCAGACAAAGGTTTCTTATATGGTATGAACAACTTCAGGTGGCGCCACTGCAAACTACTCAAAATGAATTAAATCGTAAACTGTGCATTTGATCAGACTATAATCTTTAGCAAAGTTGTTGCGCATGAGTTGACGGAGGTTTCTGTTGATATGAATAATTTCCAAAATTATTCAAAATGAGTTAAACTGTAAACTATGCAAACTATGTGTTGGTCGGACAAAATAAATCAAATAATTCAAAATTAACTGAATATTTCTACAATGTCTTTCCTCTAAATTTATTTTAGCACTTTATAATATAAAATATATAAAAACTTTAAAATTTTCCTCAAAATGCTTATCATAAAGCTCCGAGCAAGGCTCGGTCAACCAGGTATTATATATTAAATTTCATCAAAATCGGTGTACAAACACTAGAGATATCGAAAAAATTCAAAACTCGATGAGAATTAAATTTTTTTTAACTGTATTTTTCAAAAGAAAAATTTTAAAATGCGTCAAAAAACTATGTTTTTTTTTTAAAGTTTGAACTGTATATCAAATTTTTGGAAATCATTTCATCAAAATCGGTAGATCAATAAACGATACATCGCCAAAGCAAAAGATATCGATGTACGCAAATTGACAAGTTTTAAAAAAAAGTTTTTTAAAAAACAGTATTTTTTTATAATTTTTATGGGGTCTTGGACGAATAGTTAAAAAATTACAAACTGAATGACAAACTTATAATACCCTTTTACCTATAAAAATTGTAAATACATTGAAGATAGAGGAAAATCAGAGTATTACCAAACAGCTTTTACAAAATATTTTAAAGCTTCCAGTTTCACCAAAAATCCAAAAATGAACTGTTGCGGACGCTACGTGACGCACGATACAGTTTTTACTTGAATGTTTTTTTTATTAGGAAAAATTCATATTTCATATATTCTTTTAAGGGTTCGTTAATCAGTCTAAATAATGGTGTCATTTATTTCCGAATTTCATCTCTTTCCTCTTCATGTTCGCGGTTAAAATGCGATTTTTGGGCAGATTTCAATATTTCACAAAACGGCTACATATTTAAAGTTTTACAATTTTTACATCTTATTTTTCGTCCCAAGAAAGCTGTGGCTGGCTGTTAGAGTGTCCCATAAACAAAAAAAATATTCAAAAACATCAAATTTGCCCCACTGTGTGTTTTTTTAACATCTAATACCTTAAATTTAATCTATGGATATAGACACTTAATGAATGAGACAGACGTGTGTTTGTAAATTTTGTATTCAATGTAAATCATTTTGTAAAAAATATACACTGTGACGGACACACTTTCCTATACGTATTATTCTGTAAAATGCTATATTAACATCTATATATTTTTAGCCTAATGTAAAGCCTACTGAAAGTTATCTTTACGAACCAAGTTCAATTGGAGAATAAAAAAAATTGCACTAGTAAAATTTAAAAAAACATTTATTTCTGTGACGGACGCTACACACTGTGAGCCTTTTTTTACTTGAAGTTATTTATATCACTCCAATTAATTTTGATGGGGTCTTTTACTTCTAATTGTATAAAATTAAGCAGACTTTGAGCCCCTACCGAAACTTGATACCTAAATGGATGTTTTTGCGATTTTTATGAACTTTTAAAAACATATTATTTTCAAAAATTTATAAAAATTCGAGATGGGTGCAAATAAATACCTGCCATTCACGAAGAGAGCAATAAAAAATTGTATTCATTATATAATCTAATGGATTAATATATGGTAAATTTTTCCATAAACACAAATATGTGATTTTGACAGTTTTAAAAATTTGACCTTGGTTTATTGTTTTTCGGATTTGCTCATATGATAATTTTGATTTGGCTGATTTTAAAAGAAATAAATTTCTTATTAGGTTCTAGTTTATAATACTCAATGATCTCAATTTCGACTTCAGTTTCTTTTAAACCTAAGACTTTATTAAATTGTTTATATCAATTTTTTTATACCCACCATCAAAAAGAATGGGGGGTATATTGAGATTGTCATTCCGTTTGTAATTTCCTTAATATTAGTTCAAAAATCAAAAACGATATATATTCTGAATCCTTATGAAATTCTAAGACGATTGAGCTATGTCCGTCTGTCTGTCTGTCTGTCTGTCTGTTGAAATCACGATAACGTCTAAACCAAAAGAGCTAGCTAACTGAAACTTAGCAAAAACATTCTTTATCTATGAGAAAATTTTGGTATTGAAATTGGGCAAAATCGGTTAGCATTTGGCCATAGCTCCCGTATAACCTCGTCTAGGCTAATCGCTTATTTGCTAATAAATGACAAATTATGACAGTTATGATGACAAAATTTGGTATCTAGAAGTTTTAGATAAGCATTAGGCAGCATATAAAATTTCATCGAAATCGGTTCACATTTAGCCATAGCTCCCATAAAAAAAAACTTACGAAAACAGGCAAAATTTCACCCAAAACACACTTAAATGCCAATAAATCTAAAAGTATAACAGATATAACCACTAAATTTGGCACAAGAAAGTCTTATATCAATGCCAGCCAGTGTGCAAAATTTCGTCACAATCGGTCACTATTTGATCTAGCTCCCATATAAAAAACTTACGAAAACACAAAAATTCAAAAAGAAAAGGGGATTTATGTCCGTCAGATAAAATCGTGATAGCTCCTTAACTACAAGAGCTAGTAAGACTAAATTAAGCACAAGGAAGTCTTATGTCAATGCCAGCCAGTGTGCAAAATTTCGTCACAATCGGTCATCATTTGACCATAGCTCCCATATAAAAAACTTATGGAAACACAAAAATACATAAAGAAAAGGTTGTTTATGTCCGTCTGTCCGTCAGATAAAAGCACGATAGCGCCTTAACGAAAAGAGCTAGAGGGACAAAATTTTACAAAAGTATTTTGGATATCTTGAAAAAGATGTGTGTTGAAAATGGACAAAATCGGTTCAAATTTAGTTAGAGCTCCCATATAACCCCGCCCCGGGAAACACATTAATGCTGATAAATTGAATACAATTGAATTAACTATGACGATTAAATTTAAAATAGGGAAGTTTTATGCAATTTTTGATCAGTTTATCAAATTTTATAGGAATCAGTCCATATTTGACTTTAGCTTTCATGTGAAAAACACTCACGGAAACCAAAAATATTAGCAAAGGCCAGTTAAAAGCTATTAAATTAGAAACTATGATAGCTATGGTCACTAAATTTTGCAAGAATAAGCTCTCTATATATACCAGCCAGTGTGCAAAATTTTGTTATAATCGGTCAACATTTGGCTATAATTCTTATATATATAACATCCCCTTTTTATATCTACAATCAAAAAGATTTGGAGGTACATTCATTATATTAAGATTGCACCTATGAAATTATATAGGCATCAATCAATGTTCAGCCCAGACTTTATATATGATGAATGCATTAGGAACTCATAACGAAATATATGGACCTGTCGTATTACTATTAACGTGTTTTGCCTAACTACATATTAATCACAACGAAAAGTATTTAACAACTTATTAATGTAAAACTATACCTGGTTATGAGACTGAATTTTGATCAAAGTAAATACTGGGGAAACCACTAAAATATTTTTGAATGTTGAACTATAAAGCTACGGAAACCTAATTTAGTCCAAAGGTTTTACCAACAATACCAAATAGCTTAGCGATTTTTCCAGTTTTGGTGCAGATTTTGAATTAGCTGCACCCTTGTAGATATATGAGATATGTTTCTAAATTTAACACAACTTGATGGTGGGTATATAAGATTCGGCACAGCCGAATATAACACTCTTACTTGTTTATAAATTTATTTAATCACTACAAAATCTAAAAATTGTACTGTCAAGTTTTTGTTAGAAACACTATAGGTATCGGGTGTTTTTTATTGAGGTATAGAACTTTAAGTTGGCATCACTTTTTTAACTGGCGGTCATTTTGTCAGCTGTTAAGTGATTAATATTTAGTTTGGTTTGCCATTTCATCATGAACAGGTTGACAAAAGAACAACGCTTGCAAATTGTGCAAATTTATTTCTAAAATAATGGTTCAGTTCGCGAAGTTTACAGCAAGCTCCGTCCATTTTATGGTCGACATAATCGTCCATCAGAGCAATTAATTCGGTTAACCATGGATCGTTTTCGCACTACGTTTACTCTATGTAATAATACGCATCCGCAGCGACGTCAAACAGTGCGCACCGAAGAAACAATTGCCGCTGTAGAGCAAAGTGTTGAAGAGGACCCGAATGAATCGATTCGCCACCGTGCACAGCAATTGGAGCTTTGTCCATCAACTTTATGGAAGATTTTGCGCAAAGATCTTGGCTTGCGACCTTACAAGATCCAGCTTGTGCAAGAATTAAAGCCGCGAGACCATGCAATGCGTCGTGATTTTGGTGTATGGGCCGAAAATGAGATTGATCTCGATGCTGATTTTCATCGCAAAATTTTGTTCAGTGATGAGGCTCATTTTTGGTTGAATGGCTACGTCAACAAGCAAAATTGCCGCATTTGGAGTGAAGAGAATCCACATGAGACCCTTGAGACGCCATTACATCCACAAAAACTGACTGTTTGGTGTGCTCTATGGGCTGGTGGAGTCATTGGGCCATACTTCTTCCGAAATAATGCTGGAGAGTCAGTTACCATAAATGGAGACCGGTATAGAGCCATGATAACCGACTATTTTGTTCCCCAATTGGATGGCATGAATGTGGATGAGTTGTGGTTCCAACAAGACGGCGCTACATGCCACACAGCGCACGTCACAATTGATTTATTGAATGAAACATTCGATGAGCGCATAATTTCGCGGAATGGACCTGTCAATTGGCCACCAAGATCGTGCGATTTGACACCACTGGATTATTTTCTTTGGGGATCTGTGAAGTCGCTCGTCTACGCCAACAAACCAGAAACGTTAGGGGACTTGGAAGCCAACATTCGTGGCGTTATTGCCAACATACGGCCCCATATGCTCGAAAAAGTAGTTGAAAATTGGACCTGTAGAGTTTGCTTTATTCGAGCCAGCCGCGGCGGCCACATGCCCGAAATCATATTTAAACATTAATGGCATAAAATTATCCTTCCAATAAAGCTAAATTGATGGACATTAAAACGATTTTCTTGTGTTTTATTTCAATTCGAAGTTCTATACCTCTAAAAAAAACACCCATTACATTATATTTTTGTCATTTATTTTGTGCGCCACCGAAGTCATTTGCAAGATCGTCGCTAAGCCTTTAGCTGCCTACAAAATTTTGTTGTAAAGCCGCCGCCTAAAAATTTCGTTGACTTGCTTCTCTGCTCAGGATAACCTAAAATTATCTATGAAATGTTTCCCTGAAATATTTCCTTTAATGTGTTTCATTCATTTGTTTTTATCTATGATTTTTTCTAATTTATTCAATAGTTCAGCGTGTTCAGCATTAAATTTAAGGTACATTATTTGAATAGTTTTTTTTTTTATTATTTTTTTATTTTAAAAGTTGTTGGTTTTTTATTTATTTAACATTTTGTTTTTGTTCAAATATATATTTATTAAGAGTATAAAGAGTTAGTGTTAAATGTTTTTTTAGTTTTTGTTAAATATATAAATTATGAATAAATATTTGTTTAATGGTTTTTCAAAATTTACAATAGTTAGAAAGTTTAATTTTAATTTTTTTTTAATGGCGGAAATTATATAATTCTGGGTAAGTTTAGAATTTTTCTCTTATCATTTGGAATAAAATACTTTTTTTTTATGAGTTAACAATTTTTTTTTATAATTTAATTATAATTTATTTTTTTTCATTTTACTTAATTATGCAATAACAACAATTTTTTTTCATAGTTAAATTTAGGTTTTTTAAATCTTTTTTTACTAAATTGGTACTAAAACAAATTTTGTTTTAATTTGGGTTTTTTTTGTTTATTAATTTGTTAATTAGGCTCTAGATTTTTTTTAGGTTTTAGTTTAGTTTTTAATTTTTGTAAGGGAAAGATGAATGATTCACAAAATAAATTTTTATGTTTTAATAGGATTTTATAAAAATTGAAGTTATTATTTGCTTTTTTTTGTAAACAAAATTTTTTTTATTAATGTATTTTATGAAAAATATACGTTTATATTTCAACAATTTTGTCTTTAGAATTTAACAGCTGATTTTTTTCTTTGCTTTTTTCTTTAACAATTTCCTTAAGTTTAAGGAAAATATTTTCAAAAAATAGCTGCTCAATTTTTAAAACATTTTTTTTTTCTTAAATTTTTTATTAAGGTCTACAACAATTTTATTTCATTTGTTTTTGTTTAATATTAATAACTACTTTTCTAAATATTAGTTAGCATTTTCTTTTTTTTTTTAAATATATATTTAATTTTAATATTATTTTTAACAATATAATGTGGAGTTTTACTTGATTTTTTTTAATGATACAGTCCAGCTCACTTAGATATACCCAAATAAGATGACTTAGTAAAACGACTGTATTAAGAAATTGGTTAGAACGACTTTTTCAACTTTTATAGGAGATATCAAAATTTTTTCTATAGAAAATTTTTTTATAAAAAATTTTACTAAAGAAAATTTTTTTATAGAAAATTTTTTATCAAAAATTTTTCTAAAGAAAATTTTTTATCAAAAATTTTGCTATAGAAAATTTTTTATCAAACATTTTCTATCAAAAATTTTTGATAAACAAATTTTCTATTTTTTATAAAAAAAAATTAAAAATTTTTCAATAGAACATTTTTTTATCAAAAATTTTTCTATAGAAAATTTTTTCCAAAGAAATATTTTCTATCTAAAATTGTTCTATGTAAAAAATATCTTTATCAAAAATTTTTTGTTAGAAAAAAATTTTTCTAAATAAAATTTTTTTTTCAAAAATTTTTCTTTAAAAATTTTTTTATCAACAATTTTTCTATAGAAAATTTTTTATCAAAAATTTTTTTCTGCAGAAAAATTTTCCAAAGAAATATTTTCTATCTAAAATTGTTCTATGTAAAAAATATCTTTATCAAAAATTTTTTATTAGAAAAAAAAAATTATTCTAAATAAAATTTTTTGTCCAAAAATTTTTCTTTAAAAATTTTTTTATCAAAAATTTTTCTATAGAAAATTTTTTATCAAAAATTTTTCTATAGAAAATTTTTTATAAAAATTTTTCAATAGATTTCTTTTTTTTTTATAAAAAATTTTTCTATAGTTTTTTTTTTTATAAAAAATGTTTCTATAGAAAATGTTTTTTATCACAAATTTTTGATAGAAAATGTTTTATTAAGCATTTTTCTATAGAACATTTTTTTATGAAATTTTTTGTATCAAACATTTATCTATAGAAAATTTTTTTATCAAAAATTTTTCTATAGAAAATTTTTTTATCAAAAATTTTTCTACAGAAAATTTTTGTATCAAAAATTTTTCTATAGAAAATTTTTTGATAAAAAATTTTTTATCAAAAATTTTTCTATAGAAAATTTTTTTATCAAAAATTTTTCTATAGAAATTTTTCTATAAAAAATTTTTTATCAAAAAATTTCTATAGAATTTTTTTTATGAAAAGGTTTTCTAATAAAAATTTTTTTATAGAAAATTTTTTTATCAAATTTTTCTATAGAAAATTTTTTTTATAAAAAAATTTTTTATAAAAAATTTTTCTATAGAAAATTTTTCTATAGAAAATATTCTATGGAAACATTTTTCCATAGAAAATTTTTTTATCAACAATTTTTCTATAGAAAATTTTGTTACCAAAAATTTTTCTATAAAAAATTTTGTTATCAAAAATTTTTTTATATACATTTTTTTTATAAAAAGTTTTTATATGGGAAATTTTTAATAGAAAATTTTTTTATTAAATTTTTATATGGAATTTTTTTTATAAAAAATTTTTTTTATCAAAAATTTTTTAACAGAAAATTTTTTATTAAAAATTTTTCTATAAAAATTTTTTTTATCAAAAATGTCCCTATAGAAAATTTTGTAATTAAAAATTTTTCCATAGAAAATTTTTTTATCAAAAATTTTTCTACAGAAAATTTTTGATGAAAAATGTAAAAATAATGTATAAATATAATATATAAATATAATATATGTATAAATAAAAATTTTTTTTTACCAAAATTTTTCTAAAGACAATTTATTTGTTCTAAAATTTTTCTATAGAAAATTTTTTTATATACATTTTTTTTATAAAAAGTTTTTATATGGGAAATTTTTAACAGAAAATTTTTTTTATTAAATTTTTCTATGGAATTTTTTTTATAGAAAATTTTTCTATATAAAACTTTTTTTTATCAAAAATTTTTTAACAGAAAATTTTTTATTAAAAATTTTTTTATAAAAAAATTTTTTATCAAAAATGTCCCTATAGAAAATTTTGTAATTAAAAATTTTTCCATAGAAAATTTTTTTATCAAAAATTTTTCTACAGAAAATTTTTGATGATTATAGAAAACATTTTTATCAAAATTTTTCTATAAAAATTTTTATTTGTTCTAAAATTTTTCTATAGAAAATTTTTTTGTCAAAAATCTTTTCATAGAAATTTTTTTTATCAAAAAATTTCTACAGAAAATTTTTGTATCATGTTTCTATAGAAAATTTTGTTTTCAAAAATTTTTCGATAGAAAATTTTGTTATCAAAAATTGTTCTATAAAAAATTTTTTCCTAGAAATTTTTTTTATAAAAAGGTTTTCTATAGAAAAATTTTTTATTAAATTTTTTTATAGAAAATTTTTTATCAAATTTTTCTATAGAAAATTTTGTTAGAAAAAATTTTTCTATAGAAAACTTTTTTTATCAAAAATTTTTTAATAGAAAATTTTTTATTAAAAATTTTTTCTATAAAAAATTTTTTATTAAAAATTTTTTCTATAAAAAATTTTTTTATAAAATTTTTCTATAGAAAATTTTTTTATAAACAATTTTTCTATAGAAAACATTTTTTTTCCAAAAATTTTTTAATATAAAATTTTTTATTAAAAATGTTTCTATAGAATTTTTTTTCAAAAAAATTTTTTGAAAAAAAATTCTATAGAATTTTTTTTTTCAAAAAATTTTCTATAGATTTTTTTTTTCAAAAAATTTTCTATAGAATTTTTTTTCAAAAAATTTTCTATAGAATTTTTTTTTTTCAAAAAATTTTTTTGTAATCAAAAATTTTTCCATAGAAAATCTTTTATGGAAACATTTTTCCATAGAAATTTTTTTATCAAAAATTTTTCTATAGAAAATTTTCTTATCAAAAATTTTTCTATAGAAAATTTTTGATCAAAAATTTTTCTTTAGAAAACTTTTTTATAAAAATTTTTCTATAAAAATTTTTTTTAGCAAAATTTTTCTAAATATATTTTTTTATCAAAAATCTTTTTATAGAAAATTTTTTTATCAAAAAATTTCTATAGAAAATTTTTTTTTCAAAAATTTTTCTATAATTTTTTTTTTTAATTTTTCTAAGAAAATATTTGTATCAACAATTTTTTATAAAAATTTTTTTCTAAAATTTTTTGACAGAAAAATATTTCTATCGAAAATTTTTCTTTAAAAAAAAATTTTTTCGTGATAATTTTTCTACCAAAAGTGAAAGCGGTTTTTATGGGACTTTTTAAAACGACCATACGGCAAATCGATGTATGGAAGTGCAACATCTTTAGAGGCTTTGGTCAAAATTTAGAATAAATATTTTTGAAAAATATCAAAATAAAGTGAAAACTATCTTCTTAACATAATTAATACAAAAGTTATCATGCCAATTTTTTATGTGAATTAATTTTTTAAGCATTTAGGATTTTTGGGCTTAGTATAAAAATAAATAAAATTTATACTTTTATTAATTATTTTAAAAGATTTTTGCGGCTTCGAAGATGTGGTATCTTCGCTATAACTCCTACACAATTAAAGTGATTTACTATAGACGATCTCTTAATATCGCCATTTTACTAAATCATTTTGGGTTGGCCATATCTAAGCGTTCCCGACTGTAGCTCGTTTAATTTTTCTTTAAATTTTTAAAAAGGTACATAATTTGTTTTATCATTTTTATAATTCTCGTAAGTACTTTTATTTCTGGGTTTTCAAAATTTCCTTAATAATTCTTTATATATTTTTTTTTCAATTTTAAATTTCTAACTTTGTTTTTAAATATTGATGGGCTATTTGTTATTTTGTTCTTTAGTTTATTAGTTATTTTTTTGTTTGTTGGGGGTTTTTTTTTTTGTTTTAATAAATTCTACTTTCTCTACGTTCTAGACTGACTTGAATACTGAAACTGTCAGTCAGTTTAAGTCAGAATGAATATGATTGACGCTGGACTTAAGAGTCTGTTCTAATATTTTTATACAGGCTCTGGCCTAATGATTGTAGTCTATGATGGTGTCAACTGGGGTTGTGGTGTAAAATAATGTAGTCCATTTGTGGCCATATCGTATTCGGTGATATAGGCAGGAATTTCTAATTGATCTTTTGATATTGCTGAATACAAATGCTCAACGCCGGGCAATGAATGAACTTTGGCTTTAATGGCTGGTGCCATGAAGGTGGTAAACCACCAGGTCATCATCTGTAAATAAATAAAATCGTTTAAAATATTTTTATGTTTCACATAAATAATTATTATACTATACCTTAGTCCAGAATGTTGGATGTACAATATAGAAGGCTTTAAGATTCTTCTTGTATCTGTGAAAGAAATAGGTAAAGGTTTTAGAACGGATAAGAAATATTTTAAAATAATATCGGTGGAATAACTTTCGACCAGGGTTTAAAAAAACCAGTACCTTATTATATTGTACTGAACTAATGTACACGCCAAAGTTATTTTTTTTACGTACCTAACTAAGTCGGAAACAAAGTTGGGTATACAAAGGCACAATAAAAAAAAGAACGGTACGTTATAATAACGTACCGCTCTTTGGGATTTTAGAGTATTTATTTTAGCTAACTTTAGAGTAAAGTACTTAGTTACGAATTTTTAGATAAATTATTTGTGGCTGCGTTCGTAATATTTTGACTATTGTTGTTGTGCATTCATGAATAACTCTTATATTTTCATAACAAAATCCCCAAAACTTAAAGTTAAAGAACCATATTCAATACTGACAAAATAAGCTGCCATTTGAACATTTACTTTTTAATAAATTACTTGGGAATATCAAAGGGATATGGCTGAGATAATGCTAATATCAACCTTCTCGAATCAGAAGTACCTGTTGAAATCTTCAGGCAGTTTGGTGACACAATTTCAACAACAGAGTACATTATAGTACTTAACAAAGTATGTTATAGTACTCAAAGAAGTACGTTATTTTTAGTGTACTTTGCAAAAAGTTCGTTATGATAAAGGTTGTGTATTTTAATAGGTACTCTACAATTTTAAAGTACTTATACATTAATTGGACACATTGCTATATGTATGTGACTTTGTACTTGCTTAAGTACAGCACCTTAAAATACAACATTTTAGAGCATTTTTTCGAACCTTGGTCTCAATATTTCATAGTAAGTTTAAATAGTTTCCAAGGAGTTGTATTTTTGCCGTTTTTTTAATCATAGTATAATATATTTTAATCATTATACATTTTTTTAATCATAAGCCCCAATAAAGTTTATTTTTTTAATCGCATGCCTAAATATATTCCGGTATTTATTCAAAAATCTTAATCTAGACCATTTTTTTAATCGTAAATGGTTAAATTTTTAATCTAAAGTCTTAATATAGTTAAATTTTTAGTCGTAGATATCTTTATGGTCCAATTTTCTAATTGTAAGTTAATATATAGTCTATTTTTATTTTACCAACACTCAGGGGATGACCCCTATATATGAAGTTATTTAGTTTTAACTCAATAACTTTTAAACTACTGGGCGGATAGTGGAGCAATGTGCAGAAATCGGCAAAGGGTTAGTTAAAGTAGTTAAAGTTTTAGACCAATTTTTAGAAACATATCTATTTTTAGCACAATGTCCTCTACAGTGGGTCAATGTTGAGCACCTTTTGTATATAAAGCCTATTGGTCCATATAACTTTCGCAAATATAGATTATCGAAAAGATGTTCGAAACTAACAAAAATATGTACTACGATATCTCTTAAAATTTAAGAGATATTAAAAGAAATGTCGTTTACGATTATTCTAATCAAGGGCTAGTCATAATAAAAGGGGAAGACTGATACAGGAAGTTAATTTCCACGTTCGTGCTGTGCTGCTAAAAACCGAGCTTTGTCTATAGTGCGACATGCGATTCACTGAGAAATCGACTACAAAGAAATGATCCCTTGCTGAATTGCGTGTGCTACGATTAAGTGTAAGGTTGTCAGAAACAAGATCCCTAATTTTGATTGAGCACATGCCATTATAGTAGCGATAGAACAGGGAAACGCAACCCACATTACGACGATGCTCCAATGAGTCAATAGAGTTGGCAACCCTTCTGTCACCGATAAGCATCTTCGCTCTTTCTTGTACACAATCGGGAAGCCCTAAAATAGACTTTGAAGCGCCGACCTATACATGAAAGTTGTGTTCCATTTTCGGTCGGATATATGTAAGTGGTTTTAATATTAAGGAGATCAGTTGGAGTGAAGTATGTCTTACACCTTTAGAAAGCCAGAACACTTGAATGCTTCTTTCGCCACTTGAAAAACGTGTTTAGTCCAATGGACATCAAACTGAAAATTATGCCTAAAACATCAAGAGTTTCGGATTCCTTAATAGTTATACCAGCCATATTTACAGATGAAGCAATATTGGTCCGTAATGCGTTTGTGTGTTAAAATACAACATTGGGTTATTCGAGCGTTAATATTTAAACGACCCTAATTGGATATTGCAGATAGGTCGGAATTTAGCGTATCATTCCTCTTGATCAATGCCTCTTGGCATTGATCTCCTATATGCTTGACCTTTAGTTGAATGAATAAATATGACAAATGTTGCTATCATCTGCAAAGGAGTAGTTAGGATTGGAAGTTTGACATAGAACGTCATTTAGAAAAATAAGAAATAGAGTGAAGAAAGAACGCAGCCTTGTGGTACCCCAGGATTAATCTGGAACTCAAATCTGGAATCTAAAGCTCGGCAAAATGGTGAATAGAACGGCACAATTTTTCCGATAAAAGGCTAATACATCACCCGTAGAGCGGCCCCTACGAAATCCATAAAGCCGATCATTTAGTGCGTTATTAGACTCCAAAAATTTGACAAGTTGGTAGTTGACCATGTGAACCGCCGTGGTATAGCAGGTTAGTCATAAGCCTAGCATATTAGACGTCCCAAGTTCGATCCCCGGCCAGACCTACTTGAAAATATAAATTTTCAAAAAAAAACGGTTCACCTTATAACTCAGCTAGGCACCGGTTATTAAGTATTCATAATAGGTCAAAACTTCTCTAACTAATGCATTTGCCGTTCGTGCCGGAGTTAAAACATTGGTCCCTTTCAATGAGTTTAAAAATATAATTTAATTTTCGGGGTTAGCAGCCGCACCCTTTTTGGGGATTGGCATTTCATTAGCAGCTTTAGAACACATAGGAAATTTACTGGTATGGCATAAAGTGCTAAAAAGATTGGCTAATGGGCGAGTTAACGTCGAAGAGCACTGCTTAATGAAAAGTGCTGGTATGCCATCCGGCCCAGGAGACTTATTTATGTTAAAGAAAAGTTGTTCCGACAGGTGGCGCACCGGAAAATTGCATATAACGAATTAAATCGTAAACTGTGCATTTGATTATGATATGATCTTTAGTAACGTTGTTTTGCATGAGCCGACTAAGGTTTCTCAATTGGTATGACCAATTTCCGACAGGTGGAGCCACTGAAAATTACTCAAATTTGATTAAATCGTAAATTGTGTAGTTGATCATGCTTAGATCTTTGAGGCCCTATGCTCCACTGGGAGTCAAGGATAACAGAAGAAGAAGAAGAAGATCTTCGACGGAGGTTACTAAGTATGTGCGATAAATACTCGATAGATGGCGCCACATAAAATTGTTAAACATGAATCGTAAACTATGCATATGCATTTGATTATGTAATGATCTTAAGCGAAGTTGTTGTGAATGAGGCGACGTAGGTTTCTTGATTTGTGTTACTAGTTTTCACCAGATGTCGCTACTGAAAATTAATTAAAATAAATTGAATCGTAAACTACCCAGCAAAACTTTGGTAATGGCAAGTACTCTGATAACTGGTTACCTTGTAATGACTACTGACTACGAATAAATAATAAGTTATTACAGAAGTACTTATTTGTAATTAAGATGGTAATTTAAACTGAATGGCCCCGGTTCAAATCCCACCAAGGGCAACAATATTTTTTGATTTTTTTTTTAAAGATTCTTTTTAAATGATTTTTGAATTTTAAGAACTTAGATATTATCTTCTGTAAAAAAAAATGTAAAACTAACTCATGTTAATGAAAAAATACCATCATGAGTCAATTTTGATTATGTAGGGGATGTTGAATACCAAACACGATTCTAATTGGTCTTAACTTGGTAAGCCCAACTTATCTGGGTCATCCTTCATCTCAACTGTGGACATACACCTCCACATGGTATCACCCGGGGAGATAGTTTAACACCCATTAATATTGTGAGTTAACATGTTCCGAGGGTTGTCCCATAAGATCGATGAAAATGGGTTAGGATTACGGGCTAGTAACCCTCTCTTGAAAAAAAAAAATACAATAAAGAGGATAAAATTAGAATTGAAATGTCCCACTACCTAATATTAGAGGAGGATGTCCGAAACTTCGATGGAAAGACCAAGTAGAGGAACATTTTTCAAAGCTTGGCCTATAAAATTGGAGAATATTCGCACAAGATCGAAATCCATGGAATTCTAAAATATGCTCGGACTTTGACCTTAACAGGTTGTAACATTTAAGTAAGTAAGAGTCAATCTTATGTAAAAACTTATACAAAAAATAAGATTTAAATTGTTTAAGTTTTAAAATAATTTTAAAAAAGTTTTAAAATAATTACAAAAAATCGTATAAAAATATTTTTCCAAAAATTACAACAAAGCAAAAAAAGCAAGGAAAAACAAAGTTATTTTCACATGATTTTGGATCTAAAAATAAAAATTGTTTATATTAATTATAAGCTGCTAAGTTTTCAACATATGAAGTAGCTCAGTGGAAGAGTCTCTGCTTAGCAGTCGGAGGGTCTGGGTTCGAGCCCCCATGGGATCATAAAAAAAATTTTGTATTTCGTTTAAAAATATATGTTTTTAATAAAACAACAACAAAAAAGTTGTTGCTGTTGTTGTTGTTGCTTTCAAATTGCTTACCCAAGTCAATACTTTTCTGCAATTGGTAAGTACTTGCCTCCAATGACATCCCCATGTTAATGTAATGACTTAAACAGCGAATGAGTAAGTAGTTCGTGTTCAATAGTTTAACTGTTTAACTCATTATTTGGTAATGACAAGTTTTACTGGGTATGCATTTGATCATGTGTTATTCGGACAAAATCAATAAAGTGACTTAAAATTACTTGGATATTTCATCGTGCGAGAGTTTATGTGCTCTATACGTCAAAAATGCATTTTGAAAAAATCGATTTTAAAGTTTTAACTTAATTTTTCTTAAAAAACTGTACTATAGAATTTTGAGATTTTTAATCCTAGATTTTTAATTTTATTTTTTGGTATGTAGCAAAACAGCACAAAAAATCTGTTTTGAAGGATATACAACAAAAAAGACACTATTTATCTCAGAAGCTAGACGAGATAGCCGAAAACGGATTACAGATTTGAACAATTTTGTGTCGAAAACCTAAAGTGACATCATTTACTCAAAATGTGTAAAATGGCGAATAGAGCATATAAATTCCCTCGCGACGATTTGTGTTATGTCTTTCCTTCAAACTTATTTTAGATAGTGGAGCTGCAACGCGTTCCACTAACAGATATCGACGTAGTCAAAATTTCTGTCCTTAGATAAAGTTAAGTGTGGCCGTCTGGTAATCAGACTCACTTAGACTTTGAAAGTCTATTGTGATACCATAGAAGCTTGCAAAACTCAAATCATTGGCTCTCCGTTTGAATTATACGAATCGCTTTTAAAAGCTCTTAAGTTAAGCAATATCTATATCTACACCATTTTCAATTGTAATTGAGAAATTTTCAAATTGAACTGAGAAATTTTCAATTGAAATTGAGAATTTTCAATTGAAAATGAGAAATATTCAATTCGAATTGAGAATTTTTAATTGAAATTGAGAAATTTTCAATTGAAATTGAGATTTTTCAATTGAAATTGAGAAATATTCAATTGAAATTGAGAATTTTCAGTTGAAAATGAGAAATTTTCAATTGAAATTGAGAAATTTTCAATTTTAATTGAAAATTTCTCGTTTTTAATTGAAAACTCTCAATTTCAATTGAAAATTTCTCAATTTCAAATGAAAATTCTCAATTTCAATTGAAAATTTCTCATTTTCAATTGAAAATTCTCAATTTCAATTGAAAATTTCTCAATTTCAATTAAATATTCTCAATTTCAATTGAATATTTCTCAATTTCAATTGAATCCTTATATACAATAATATAGTAAATTTTTCAATCATAGGTATCGGTTTTAATAGTTATATAGTCCAAGTACTAAAAATAAGTCTATGTAGCACCAATCCTAGGTATGTATAGTTTAAATCTAAGGTCTTCATATAATCTATTTTATGGCTATATTTCTTAATTTATTCCTTATTGTACTTACTTGTAAGGCAATACACTGTAAACTTCACGCAACCAATGTAATGATGGATAATTATTGGTACTGGTTAAAGTATGGAAGTAAGCAATGACATAGTCTCCTTTTACGATGGGATCCAATAATTTTATTAAATATAATAAGGCCTTGAAAAAAAAAATCAAATAATTATGTTTCGAAAAATTCTTAAATTTATAAAAAATCGTATCTCTTACTTTTTCCAAATCAAGATTATGTGCCGGAAACCATTTACCACAAAATACAATAACGGGTCTACCCAAACGATCGACGCCACTTTGATAGAGACAGCCAATGCCTGAGACCTCGTTCAAATCTTCAATTTGAGCACGATGCAACAGACGTTCATATCTGAAATGAGTAATAATGAAAAAAAAAAACATTTAAATTAAATATTAACATTAACAAGAATAATAAAAGTTGTTTAAAAGGCTATAAACTATAATACATATATTAGTAATACTTAATAACATTAAGATCATTTATATTTGTATATAGTACAAATAAAAAAGTCAGTTAACAAATATTTGATCTAAAATTATGACGTGTTTTTTAAAAGTTTTGACTCATGTGGTTGTTTGTATAAAAGTTAGCTCATTATTTGTATTATTTTTATTATATTTTTGATCAATAAATTTTAAGAGAAATTAAATAAATATTATTTTTTTTTTCTTAATTCTGTCTAATATTTTAAAGCGCAATTGTGAAATTGTGCCAATTTTAATGGTTAGCAATTGTAATCCAATTTGCTTTATTTGTACATAAAAAATAATTCACTATTTTTTATTGATTTCAGTTAATTATTCTATATTTGGTCATTATCATATACATATATTTTTATTATATTAGCCAAATAAAGTATGACATGCTTTTTACTGCAGCACTAAACACTGTGCTTTAAAAGTCTGCAGACGGTTAAAAGAAGACAATATTTCCTAAATTATTGGAGGTGTTGTATCTAAAATTTTACGGTTTTCATTAAGTTAAGTAGGTACCAAAAAATCTAGTTAGGCCTTTTTTATATTAAGCCATCGATGTAAATGGGATGCAGTTGTTGTCTGGGTTTCCTGCTAACAGGTAATAACTGTATTCAATTCCTACTCGCACCTCCTCGTCGTACATTTTGAAAACCTGAACAACCTAGTTGAAGATGCGGTAAACAACCCGAGTGGGATTCTAGGTCAGGGCAAACGTGAGAGGGAGTTATCTTGGAGCCATACCGCCGTATTTGGTCTAAGGGTCTAAGATAATTGTACTTGGCAAAGTACGAGACTGTTGCGTCTGTTCAACATGTTAGTTACGTCTGAAAGCGGGCGTCTGCATCGGATCGAGCGGCTCGCTTTTCAAACGTGACTCATCATCCATCGACTTAGCACTTACGAAAGTATGATAAACTATCATCTAGTTATATATTTGGAGTCTAATAGCCTACCAAACGACCGGCAGTATGAATTTCGTAGGGGCCGCTCTACGAGTGAAATATTAGCCTTCTTATCCGAAAAATTGTGCAGTTCTATTAACCGTTTTTGCGAAAGTAAAGTAATAGCTCTCGATATTTCTAAGGCGTTCGATAGAGTGGCATGGAGCGCTTCTATCAAAACTTATTGCTTTTAGTGTCGACAACAATTTTTCTCGGTTTATATTCTCAGGGATCGCACTATAAGAGTTGTTATAGATGGGATATCGTCTGACGAGTTCAAGATTAATTCGGGGGTACCAAAAGGCTCCGTTCTTTCTCCTACTCTATTTCTTATTTTTCTAAATGACCTTCTATGTCAAACTTACAATCCTATCTACTCTTTTGCAGATGGTAGCAATATTTGTCATTCGTATTCATTCAACTATAGGCCTAGCATGTTGGAGATCAATTCCAAGAGGCAAAACATGAATGTATACGCTGAATTCCGATCTATCTACAATATCCAATTGGGGTCGTCTGAATAGGGTCGACTTCAACGTTTGAAAGACCCAATGTTGTGTGTTAACTGTTGCATCATCTGTAATTATGGGCGGTATAAATATTGAGGAATCAGAAATTCTTGATGTTCTAGGTAGAAAATTCAGAGTGATGTCCGTTGGACGAAGCAGGTTTTTTAAGTGTCGGACGAAGCATTCAAGTGTCTCGGCTTTCTAAAGCGGTGTAAGACATACTTCACTCCAACTCCTTAATATCTTTACCACTTATATCCCATCGAAAATGGAATACAACTCTCATGTATGGGCCAGTGCTTCAAAGTCTATTTTGGAGCTCTTGTGTTGGGTTTATATAACTCAAGCGACTGACGATTGAGTGAAATTAACATGTGTTTTGTAATTGTAACAAAAACAAAATACATGTAAAGTTCACTCAATCGTCAGCCGCTTGAGTTATATAAACCCCACATTGGACCGTGTACAAGAGAGGGCGAAGGTGCTTATTGCTGACAGTAGGGTAGCCAACTCAATTGTAGCATTGGAGCATCGTCGTAATGTGCATTGCGTTTCACTGTTCTATCGCTACTATAATGAAATGAAATTAGGGATCTTGTTCCTGAAACCCGTATATTTCTTCGTAGCACACGCAACTCAACAAGGGCTCTGCCCTTTGAAGTCGATTTTCCAGTGGATCGGACCACGCGCTATAGAGAAAATTCGTTTTTTAGCTTGACACCTCGAATGTGGAATAAATTCCTGCATTACACTTCCCCTCTAATTATCATATCCAAAGGTTCAAATCGAATATTCACAAACACTACTCCCTCTATCCTCCTCCCCACAACCTTTTTTCCTAGTTCCATCACATTCCATATGCATACGTAGGGGTCATCGACTGAGTGGTGGTCCATTTGCTTCATTTCGATGGAAGTACCTATAAAATATGCGTTTTTAACTCATCAACCGCTTTATCAGGTGGTGTCAAAAATGGTGGTGATGTAGGGGTTGTTAGATACCAAGCAACGGCTGATTGGCCTTAACTTGGTAAGCCTAAACTTATCTTGGCTCTCCTTCTTTTCAACTGTGGACACTGACACCCGTTAATGTATATAGCTAACATGTGCCGTGAGTTCTTCCATTGAAACGATAAAAAAATGTGCGTTAGGACGTCGGGCTAGTAACCCACTCCTGGGAAAAACAAATTCTATGAAAAAGCTAAAGTTAGAATAAAACGGTTATCGTAAATGTTAAAAGAGGACATCCGAAACATCTATGGAAAGACATTGTAGAAGAAAATATTCCAAAGCCTGCCTAAGCAATTGGAGAATAAGCGCACAAGAAGTGCATAGATTTCTAAAATATACCCTGCCTTTGACCTTAGCAGTTTTGAATAAAACGTAGCACAGTGGGATGGTGGAAAAATATAATAGAAATGAGTCCGCAACTTCTAAACCGTTGGACCAATTTTAGGTGCATATAGCAGATGTGGTGGGGAGCTTAAGTTTTGAACCTGGAAAGCCTAGATTTTACTGGGGCGGCTAAATCGCTCCCCCAAAGTAGGGCGCCACAGACTCATAAATCACTTAAAACTATCGGGTTATCCGTTGGGTTTCAAAAGTATTGGACTGGAATTCGACATCTGTCAAACAAAGTTGTTAAACCAATTTTTTTTCTTTTCAGTGTTAGTCTGACATTGACGAAAATGGATCTCCTAAGTATCACATAATGCATACAAATTATCAAAACATACTACAAAAAATGGTGATTCTGCAACAGCCACATATCGTGCTTTAAGAGGAGATTATGCATTTCGCGTAGAGGCCATTTTAATGATCTAGTTTTGTACACCTAATGTCAAAAAATAAATATGAAAAAAAAAATATATATATTTAATATGTGATTTATTTACGTTCGCTTTTGAAACCGCAAAATGGATAACCCTTTATATATAATTGTCATTTCCCAACCGATTTGAAGCACCATACAACAAATACTTAGATCAATATCTACCAAAAACATCCACACATGCATATTCTATCTTTTACGGTTTTAAAGATATTCGAGTTCAAAATTTGAAATTTCTGTCCTATATTGCACCTTTTTTTTAATAATATCTGATCTATATATAACCTGATTTTTTTTATTTAAAGTTTTCTACAAACGGAACAAAATTTCGAGTATTTTACAGGCAAGAAATATATATATAAAAACCTTACTTATCTGACGGTATTGCTCAATGTTTGCAATAGAATTTTTTTGTCAGACACAAAAGAACAAACCCCACATAACTTCCGTAGCCTGCGTAAGTAAACAATAAATGAAGGTAATGTTTCGAAATTCTAATAATTTATTAAAGATCAAGCAAGATGGGCATATAAATATAATGGATTTTTCTGGATGCACAAAGAAACTCGAAATGGTAGGAAATTGTTCAGTACGATTTATTGTGATCTCAGCAATTATATATATATATGCCTTATATTCTTAAACGAGCAATAATTGTAAATATGTATATATATATATATATATATATATATATATATATATATATATATATAAAAAAGGCCACTGAAAATTACTCAAAATGATTTAGATCGTAAACTGTGTATTTGATCATGCTACGATCTTAAGCAAAGTTGTTACGCATGAGGCGACGAAGGTTTCTTAGTTTGTATGACCAATTTCCAGCAGGTGGCGTCACTGAAAATTACTCAAAGTGAGTTAAATCGTAATTTCATCATGCTGTGATCTTTAACAAAGTTATTGCCGACGAAGGTTTCTTAGTTGGTATGACCGATTTCCAAAAATTATTCAAAATGAATTGAACTGTACACTATGCATTTGATCATGTGTTGATCGGACAAAATAAATAAAATGATTTTAAATTAATTAGATATTAGTGTGCGATGTCTCTTCTATAAAAATAATTTATTTGGCTAATACTTTATACAATAAAATATTTGTAAACTTTAAAATTTGCCTTGAAATCCTTATCCTAAAGCTCCGAGCAAGGCTCGGTCAACCAGGTACTTAACTATTAAGAAAAAAATGTCTTGACATCAGCAACCAAAACAAATCGTTTTTTATAGCAGAAACTAAAAAAATCCCGGATCTAAAGTTAGAGACAAATAAAATAAGCTAATTACTATTCTTGTTCGCGTTGACATGTGCTTTTCTAAAAAGTTTTTCCAATTGTTTTATTTATTATAAAAGGCTGGCTCACTAAGTCCGTGGAAATGTAAAATTCAGGACTATTATTTTGTAAGTTCAAACTGCTCCTTTCAATATTCAATATTCAAAATGTTTCTCAAAATGTAAGGCTGTCAAACACAAACTAATAAACATATGCATTTAAATGTTTGAATTTAGGCATGAGTCAACTGACAGTTGCATATCGACAGAGGGATTTATTTAATTTCCACAGACTTATTGCCCATCCCTCGTAGTTATGACTATTTAACATTTTACACTTAAAACTAATGTGCAACATTCCTTTTATCACAGCAGTGGCAAAAAGTTCCATAACCAGACATAATTAAACAAACACGATCTTTGAAAGTCCAAAAAGTAGAAGAAAAACTTTAGGTGAAATTCAAAACAAAGCTGGGATCATTGGACTGATAAATTAACGCGAATTACTGATATATTTTGCTCCAATTAACAATAATGAAAACCGGTAAAAACAATTCATTATTGACAATTAATGATTAAGATATAAAAATTGTTTTTCAAAAAAAAAAAAAAAAAGAAAAACGATTTTAAGCATTTCATAAATTAATCATAAATCAGCTACAATTAATAACATCAACAAAACAGAATGAATGAAATACAATTCATTGAATTTTCTATATAACTTGTCAAAAATAATAAAAAATTTAATAAATCGTGTCACTGGAATAGAACAGAATAACGATTTCAGAAACTAGAAATGCGCTTTAACAGTCGCGTTAGATGTCAGATAAAAAACTAACGAGACAGATGACTGCAATGCGTATAAAAATCTTGAAAACAATTTTGACTTACTTAAGAAAATTACTTTATTTTATGTATTTTTCAAGATCATAAAGATCTGTTTGAGGGGAATGATTATATCTCTTTCAACGTTTATGTTTTAAAAGATTTTGGAAGAAATTTTTGAAGACTTTTAAAATTATATATAATATTTAAAGTTTTTGTTTTATAAAGTAACAGTTGATAAAAAATTGCTTATCTGAACTTATGCTCATGTTAGATAATTTCTGTCAGTTTTATTTCAGTTCTATAAAACAAAGTGATCAGCTTATTTAAATAAATTTTATTTTATAGAGTCACGTCTCAGTTTTTCTACTGTTTTTCTGTTATTTGGATAAGATAAATTTAATGTTGGAGTTTCGAAATTGAACCCTTTAGGATATTCACTATTATCCTCGACTCCCAGCGGAGCATAGTTTCTCAATCATCCTCTTATATCGAATTCTATTTCAACGATAAAATTCTGTAAACGTTAAAATTCTGTAAATGGAGTCCTACATTCAAAGCATTAAATCTAAAACAAATGACATCATTATATCTGTGCGAATTTTGATTCGTACATGTAAGAGGCTCAATAAGTCCAATATATTCTATATGTATATAAATGAATGTTTGTCTATGTGTCCTTTATAGAATAGTAAACTATGCATTTAATCATGTTATAATCTTAAGAAAAGTTGTTGCGCATGAGCCGACGAACAGGTGGCGCCACTGAAACTTACTCAAAATGAATTAAATCATCTTTAGCAAAGTTTTTGCACCTGAGCCGACGAAGGTTTCTAAGTTAGTGTAATCAAAATAGAATTAAATCGTAAAGTGCATTTGATCATGCTATGATCTTTAGCTTAGTTGTTGCGCATGAGTCGACGGAGGTTTCAAAGGTGTTGCGATTATTTCCTGATAGATGGCGATGGCGAAAGTTTTCTATAGAAAAGCTTCCGATAGCGAAAGTTTTCTATAGAAAAGCTTCCGATGGCGAAAGTTTTCTATAGAAAAGCTTCCGATGGCGAAAGTTTTCTATAGAAAAGCTTTCGATGGCGAAACTTTTCTATAGAAAAGCTTTCGATGGCGAAACTTTTCTATAGAAAAGCTTTCGATGGCGAAAGTTTTCTATAGAAATGCTTTCGATGGCGAAACTTTTCTATAGAAAAGCTTTTGATGGCGAAACTTTTCTATAGAAAAGCTTTCGATGGTGAAAGTTTTCTATAGAAAAGCTTTTTGATGGCGAAAGTTTTCTATAGAAATGCTTTCGATGGCGAAAGTTTACTATAGGAAATCTTTCCATATTGAAAGTTTTCTATAGGAAATCTTTTGATAGTACGAACGTTTTTTTTTATAGATAGCTATCGATATTAAAAGTTTGACATGAAATATTTCTTGTATGAAATCTTTTGATATTTTAAGTTTTATGTAGGAAATCAAAAGTTTTCAATATAAAATCTATCGACATCGAAAGTTTTATATAGGAAATCCTTATATATTGGCAGTTTTATATTGGAAAGCTTTCGATATAGAATGCTTTTATTAGAAATATTTGGATATTAAAATTAACCTTTAGGAAATCTGTTGAAATAAAGAGTTTTGTATCCGAAATATTTTGAAGGCAAAAGTTTTATATAAAAAATCTTCGTATCTATGAAAAACTTTATATAGAAAATCTTTTTAATTTGAATGCTTACGATATTTAATGTTTTTCAATAAAAGCTTTTTATATCAAAAGTTGCTTATAGAAAGCTTTTGATATTCAAAGATTTCTATAAGAAAGTCTTATATAAGAAATCTTTTAATATCGAAAGTTTATTATATAAAACCTTTCGACACGGAAAGTTTTATATCAGATCTTTAAATTGTGGCAGTTCTTTTATTGGAAAGCTTCCGATGTGGGTTGTTTTTAGTAGAAAGATATTAAAAGTTACCTATAGGAATGTTAAAAGTTACATATAGGAAATCTGTTGATGTTGAAAGTTTTCAAATGGAAAGTTTTCTATCCGAAATATTTTATCGACAAAAGTTTTATATAAGAAATCATTATACATGATTCGAAAGTTTTATATTATTTGTAGACAAAACGACACGTAATTTTTTAAAAAATATATTTTTGTTATGAATAAGTTAGAGCTTTTAAGAAAATTATTTGAATAAACGCTAATTTTTATAAAAATGCTTGTGTGGAGGTGTATTTGCCTTAAAAGCATTTTAATCACAAAAAAATCAATTTCGAAAAAAGTGTCACTTGTTTCTAAAATCACACTCTATAAAATGTTTATGCTTCGCGTGTTATTATATGGTGCTGAATCATGGGCACTTCCACAGGCAGATGAAGCTATTCTGGGTGTTTCTGAAAGGAAGATTCTTCGAAAAATTTTTGGAGCCGTCTTGTTGACGCAATGAATATCGACATCGTAAAAACCGTATGTATGTGTTATACGCTGACATAGACATAGTGGAACGCATTAAAATTATACTGAGGGAAGTAGTAAAAGAGGACGTCCGAAACTTCAATGGAAAGACCAAGTAGAGAAAAATCTTTTTAAGCTTGGCCTACGAAATTGGAGAATATGCGAAAAAGCGATCGAAGCGCATAGAATTCTAAAATATGCTAGGTTTGTAAATATAGACGATTTAATTGAGTAAGTAATTAAGGACTTATTGAGTCGTATTTTCGAGGAAGCATCTATCGAAAAGTGTGATCATTATAGCTATTACAGTTTAATATTTAACAGGTCGACCGAAAAGTTGGAAGAGTGATATCTATGAATCCATATAGTTTTTAGATAGCCCCAACCTCCAAAATGTACATGTATAAAATTGAAAGTTTTTGAGTGAACCAAATATTTGGATATGCGAAAGTTTTTTTTTAAAGCTAAAAATCGACCAAAAACAATAACGATGTGAGAACACTGAGCAACACCCAAATTTCTGCGTTGATATGGAACAATGAATAAAACCTGGGTTCATAATTTCTCAAGTTTGTGGCATCGGTATAAAGTAAACTCTAAATAATATTATTCTACTTCTTTAAAAGGTGAAAACCCATCTAAAGCAACAGCATAGCGTTATTGGGGTATTTGAAGAACAAAATACAACTCTCATGTATGTGCCGGTGTTTCAAAGTCTATTTTAGAGCTTTTCGACCGAGTGCAGTAGAGGGCGAAAGTGCTCATCGGTAATAGTAGGGTATCCAACTCTATTGATTCACTGGAGCACCGTCGCAATCTGGGTTGTGTCTCACTGTTCTATCGTTACAACTTTGGAAACGAAATCAGAAAACTCGTTCCCCAAACATTTTTAAGAAATACACGTTATTCTTTTAGAGGTCATTCCTTCGTGGTCGATTGGCTGGTAGACTGAACAACACACTACAGAGAAAATTCGTTCTTTAGCCGTACAGTTCGTATGTGGAATTCGCTTCCTGCAGAAGTTTTCCCTGCCGAATGCAATATAGATAAATTTAAATCAAATTTCCACAAACACCACTCCATCTATGCACCCTCCTATAACCTACTTTCTAAGCTCCAACACAATGCATCGCATAAGTAGGGGTCATCCCCTAGTTACGATCTGTAATTTGATTCAACGATATCTAGACATCGTTGAATCGACTCAAGGAGTGATTGTCGGTCGATCGGTACACTAAAAGGTATATATCAGACCAATATATCTATGCGTTGCAAATATCAGCACAAACCCAATATGTGATTTTCCCCTAGGGAGGTGAAAGGTCCACAGGTGACCCGCCAAAAAATTGTTTTAAATTATTAAATCAAATTTTATAAAAAAAATCTTTATTAGACCACGAACTCTTCTTCCCAACTGTTATTTGCACTGATTAATTACTAAAAATTCTTAGTAAATACTACCAGAGTTACTCAAAAGGTGGTTAACATTAATGTAAATAATAATAATAACTTAATTGCTTTTATTACGAGTATTTACCTAAAGTCAATATAACAATTATACGAATAAGCAAGTGATTGTTTAAAGAATTTGCATGAAGTGGATCAATTATTGTGTTATTGTTAAAAAAAAAATTATCAGATTAAAAACAAATAAATGAAAAAACCGGTAGTAGAATTTTAATGAAATGGAAATATATAATTTACTTTTTATGGCGCATAATTTAAGAATAAATTTAAATGCCGCATTATAAAACTTTTCCTATTTATTTGTTAATTATATTATTTGGAGAAGAAAATCGTAACAACAATAACGGGTTGCATTTAAATTAACAGATAATTTCAAAAAATGTGGCAATATTTTTTTTGTGTGTGATACCAGTTTTAACTGGTTATAGCCAGTCTACAACTCATATTATTCCCGTCATAAATGTCTAGCAAATAAGTTATAATGTTAGATTAGAATGAATAAAAAATGATGCGGAGATGACTTTAAAATGGATTATCCTTAAATACATCAGGCTATTATATGTACACGAGTGTGGGTCAATAAGTCATTGACTTTTTGAATTTCCCAGTCAAATTTTAAACCGTCTCGGGATTTGGGAAGAAACTAGATTTACCCCGAGAAACCCGCTGTTTTGATTTCATATTTTGTTTTCTCCAATCTCAAAACATAAAAGGCAAATCTCGTATATCGTCAGAACCCCGACTCGTTAGTGGGTGGCACTTACAATTTCCTTTGTTTTTAAATAAATATATATGTACAATTATCTTGTTTTCGATGTGAATAAAATTGATTTGAAAAGCAAAAGCCATATAAAACAATTTAATGCGTAAAATTAATAAATGAAAAAGTTTAGACCCTTGGGTCAGTAACATAAAAATCAATTAAGACCATTTGGTATGAAGTCAAAATAAATATAAATGTAAAATGCCTAGAGTGGTTCGGAAAAAAAGTTGAGTCAGTCACCCCCTAGGATTAAAGATAATGTAAAAATAATTCCAAATTGGTAGGCGTGGTAAGTCTACATATATCGCCCTTTTTGTATTTTGTTAACTGTGTCGCTATCTTTAGTCCGATCATAACACTTTATATATCGGTGTTCACGGCCTTTTAAGGGCTACATATCCTTATTTGATAGTTTTTTTTACTACCACGTCAATTTCTAGTCATAATTTTTAAAAATTCGATTCGTACCCATCTTAATCGAATCGAGTGAAAATCTGGTTTTTAAAAGTTATGACTGTAAAAAACTATCAAAGAGAGAATGTAGCCCTTATAGAGCCGCGAACACCGATATATAAAATGTTATGTTCGGACTTAAAATGGCGACACAGTAAACAAAATACTAAAAGGGCGGTATTTTTAGGCGTGACAAAAAAAAATAATTTGTTTTTAGAATTGTTTTAACATTATCTTTAATCCTAGGGGGGTGACTGACACAACTTTTTGTTTTGTATGGAAGGCGAACCGCTCTAATATATATATATATATATATATATATATAATATCAGGTTTTTCCAGAGGAACGCTACAAAAGTACAGGGACAGCAGACGACGCCATATTTCCTGCTGCTCTTTTGACATTTCTCTTCAGTAAGGCTTGCCATATCATAATGGAACGATATATAAGCTAAGGACGAGTCCAAATTATTAAAATTTACTATCGAAATTCAAAGTCAGTGGCCTCAACGTTAAGAGTGGCCTCAATGTTCAGCGATGAGGCTCATTTTTGGCTCAATGGCTTCGTCAATTAACATAATATGCGTTATAGGTCAGGCAGCAATCCACATGTAATCCATGAGTCATCATTGCATCCCGAAAAAATTATGGTTTGTTGGGGTTTATGGGCCGGCGGCGTAATGGGGTTCTACTTCCTCCGTGATGATCAAGACCGACATGTTACTGTGAATGGGAGTCGCTACCGTTCAAAGATGACCGAATATTTTTGACCACAATTGGATGTTATGGACATGGTGGAGATGTGGTTCCAACAGGACGGCGCCAGAAGCCACACAGCGATTGTCACAATCAATTTATTGAAAACCGAGTTTGGAGAACGTGTTATCTCACGAAATGTTCCAGTCGTTTGGCCGCCTCGGTCGTGAGATTTGACGCCGTGAGACTATTACCTGTGGGGCTAAGTCAAGTCAATGGTCTATGCCAACAAGCCAGCGACGATTGATGAACTTCGTACGAATATCGAACATGAAATTGTAGTTGTATCGGCCAATTTATGCTTGAAAACCGTCGGAAATTGGGTTCAGCGTCTAGAGTGCCCGTGGTGGCCATGCAAAAAAAATCGAGTTCCATAGATAACTGCATTTAACATGATTTTACAGGAATAAATAATTTCATTGATATCCAAAACAGTTTTTGTTTTATTTAAAAAAAAACTTTTGTAGCTCTCTTATTGAAAAACCCTTTATCTATATTAGGGGCACCTTATTTAATGAAAGTGCTAAATTGAACCGTAACTCACCCCAGAAATATTCTACATAAAGTAAAAACATGCTGTGTCAATTTTTTACTTAATTGCAGAAGTTGAGCAAATGCCGCATCCGCCCACAAATGTTAAACTTTTTTTGTATAAGAAAAAATGGGACTATTTTCGGTTTTGTCTAAATTTTAAACACTAAGAATTTAAATATTTAAGAAAATTAATGGAATGTAAATGAGGACGAAAGTAACTTCATTTTAAGTCATCAATATTAAAAATCCATGAAGTAATTTTGGAGTTATTACAATTTTTCCCCGAAAATTCGTGATTTTGACGATATACCTAAGAATATTCTGCCAAAGAAATTACTTAAGGATAAGTAAATTTCAAAGTAAGAAATTATTTACAATTCTATGACTTATATTTAAGTACTGAATTTACATAGGTTTTTTCATATTAAAAAATTATACTTTTTCTGAGGCCGGTTTCAAAAATCATTTTTTAATTTTTTGAAAATTTTGTTCAACAAATATTACAAATAATATACTTCCTTTCCGGCATCTTAAAATAAAAAAAGGGGAGAATAAAATACAAGACAAATTAGATCGATATCTTTAGCTGCTTCGCTGTACCTGCGATTTAAAATCGAAGAATTTCGCGAAAATGTGACATTCTTTTAATAATTTTAGTATATGCTTATTAAATTGTGCCAATGAATATTTTCCCTCAGACTATATATAATGTACACGGCATTGTTTTATAAATATTGAAAAAGTTTAACCCTTTCTTTCCCGGGGTCAAAAACGGCATTGTTTTATAAATATTGAAAAAGTTTAACCCTTTCTTTCCCGGGGTCAAAAGTCATAATATGGAGATTTTTTATTTTCTATAGGAAATTTATGGAATATTAAGAATTTATTACCAAAGTTTGCTCAAAATGTCTATTGAAATCACGATAACGCCTAAATGAAACGCCTGAAACTTGGTAAATTTATTCTTCATTTCTGAGAAAATTTTGATATTGCAATTGAGCAAAATTCTAGGCTAAATGCTTATTTGCTAATAAATGACAAATTATAACAGTTATGATAATAAAATTTGGTATGTAGAAGTTTTTCATAAGCACTAGGCGGTATATAAAATTTTATCGAAATCGGTTTACATTTAACCATAGGTCCACTACAAAACACTTGCGAAAACAGCCTAAATTCCACCATAAATACACTTAAATGCCAATAAATGATAAACTGTAATAGCTAGGGCCACTAAATTTAACACAAGAAAGTCTTATATGAATAACAACCAATGTGCCAAATTTAGTTACAGTCGGTCACCATTTGACAATAGCTCTTATATAAATAACTTACGGAAACACAAAAATACAAAAATAAAAGGGGGTTTATGTCCGTCTGTCCGTCAGATAAAAGCTTGATAGCGCCTTAACGAATGGAGCTAGAGGGACTTTCGATATCTTAACAAAGTTGTGTATTGAAAATGGGCGAAATCGGCTTACATTTAGTTAGAGCTTCCATATAACCGTGCCCCGGAAATCATATCAATATTGACAAATTGAATACAATTGTAATAGCTATGACGACAAAATTTAGAATAGAGAAGTTTTGTGCAATTATTGGTCAGTATATCAAATTTTATGGGAATCGGTGCATATTTGACTATAGCTATCATGTAAAAGCTACTCCCGGAAACAAAAAAAAAAAATGTGATAAAGGCCAGTTAAAAGCTTTTAAATTAGAAACTATAAATTCTGCAAGAATAAGCTTTATAGTACCTGGTTGACCGAGCCTTGCTCGGAGCTTTATGATAAGCATTTTGAGGCAAATTTTAAAGTTTTTATATATTTTATTTTATAAAGTTAATTTTGAATTATTTTATTTATTTTGTCCGACCAACACATAGTTTACATAGTTTACAGTTTAACTCATTTTAATAATTTTGGAAATTGGTCATACTAACAGAAACCTCCGTCGACTCATGCGCAACAACTTTGCTAAAGATTATAGTCTGATCAAATGCACAGTTTATGATTTATTTCATTTTAAGTAGTTTTCAGTGGCGCCACCTGAAGTTGTTCATACCAACTAAGAAACCTTCGTTGGCTTATGCGTAACAACTTTGCTTATGATTATAACATGATCAAATGAACAGTTTACGATTTAATTCACTTTCAGTAATTTTCTGTGGCGCCACCTGTCGGACGTTGCTCATTCCAATTCATAAACCTTCGTCGGCTTATCCGCAACAACTTTGCTGAAGATTATAGCATGATTAAATGTACAGCTTACGATTAAATTGACTTTGAGTAAATTTCAGTAGCGCCACCTGTCGAAATTTCTTCATACCAACTAAGAAACCTTCGTCCGCTCATGTGCAACAACTTTGCTAAAGATTGTAGCATGATCAAATGTACAGTTTACGATTTAATTAATGTTTAGTAATTTTCAGTGACGCCATCTATCGGATATTAGTCTTATCAACTTTAAAACCTTCGCCGGCTTATCCGCAACATCTTCGCTAAAGAGCATAACATGATCTAATGCACAGTTTACTATTCTATAAAGAACATACATACAGACAAACATTCATTTGTTTAAAAGGTATAACATTACTAATTTTCCCCTTTTTATCCCCTAATTTCAAAAAAGTTCCATATGCATATTTGGTACTTCTTTGGTACCAATTGAATTCGGTACATTTTATTAAAACGCGGTTAACATAATGTTTCTATTCATAGATATTACTTTTTGAGATGTTAAGTTATCATTTTATTCCTTTTTTACCCATTTTGGCCCCAAAATCAAAAAAGCACCAAATACGTGTTTAAAGCTTCTTTCACATCTATTGATTGCAGTACAAAGTTTCTTTCTATATTCCTTAGTTTAAAATATAAGAGTAGGTTAAAAAGGTACCAAAAAAACTATTTTCACCCTTTTTTACCCCTTATCGAACATAGTTTCAAAAAAGTACCAAACACCTGTCCGTTTATTTTCATAGCTGTTTAAAACGTAATTTAAATTTTGTTTCTATACCTATTACTTAAGGAGATATAGCGTTTTCGATTTTTTCCCCTTTTTGCCCGTTTTTACCCTCTTAGAGGCAAAGGATCCAAAAGTCCCTTCTTCTTCGACCTATACATCAAAAAAGATACCCACTGTCCAAATTTTATCAAAATCGTTAGAGCCGTTTTCGAGATAGTCATTCTATATATATATACAGGGTGGCCCAGAAAGACCGAAGTGGTGTGAATTCCTTATAACTTTTTTATTATAATTTTTTTTCTTTTCAGTATTTTGTAAAGAAGACTTGGATAATTTATAATGGAGCAATACACAATTGAACAACGTGCCCAAATTGTTGAAATTGACTTTTCAAATCAACGGTCCATTGTGTTGGCTCAGCGTGCATACCGTCGTCAATTTAATGTGCGGGTTGCACCCTCTCAGTCAACAATAAACCGTCTGGTTGCAAATTTTCGAGAACAAGGAGCAGTAAGGAACCTTCCTGGTCCCGGCAGACACCGAACTGTCCACACGGCTGACAATATTCAAGTGGTACAGGAGAGTATTCGGGAGGATCCAGAAACATCAACCAGGAGACGTTCGTCACAACTGGGCCTCTCAAGAACGTCGCTGCAGCGAATTTTGCACACCATAGGATTGTTTCCATACAAAATTCAACTTGTCCAAGAATTGAAACCAACAGATTACCAGCAACGACTTGACAATGCAATTTATTTCCAGCAAAAAGCACAAGAGAATCCAAATTTTATTCATAACTTAATAATGAGTGACGAAGCCCATTTTCAATTAAATGGATTCGTTTACAAGCAAAACTGTAGGATATGGGCTACGGAAAACCCGAGAGTACTTCATCAACGACAATTGCACCCAGTTAAGTGTACCGTTTGGTGCGGTGTTTCTTCAGAAAGGATCATTGGCCCATTTTTTTTTTTGAAAATGAACAAGGTGTCGCCATTTCCGTCAATGGTGATCGATATCGGGCCATGTTGCAAAATTTTGTAAGGCCAGCCGTGGAAAACCATCCGCAAATATGGTTCCAACAGGATGGAGCCACAGCGCACACTGCGAGGGCCACAATGACTCTTTTACGCGACATCTTTGGTGAAAGAATAATTTCTCGTAACAGCAATTTTAATTGGCCTCCGCGGTCCCCGGATTTAACCGCTCCAGACTGTTTTCTTTGGGGCTATTTAAAAGGAAAAGTTTATGTTAATAAGCCTAGGACTATTGAGGAGTTAAAAACCAATATTCGAGAAGAAATTAACAACATACCACCGGAAGTTTTGCGAAAGGTCATGGAAAATGTGTTGGAAAGAGCACATTTGTGCAAAGCAGAATATGGCCACCACTTGCGGGATATCATTTTTAATAACTAATCCAAAAATATTCCCCATAAATTTAATGTATTTAAAAAAAAAAATTAAAAAAATATCTCTTAAATAAAAAGTAATAAGCAATTCACACCACTTCGGTCTTTCTGGGCCACCCTGTATATATATATATATATATATATATATATATATAAATACAAACAATTATTGCTCGTTTAAGAATATAAGATAAATACCAGCCAGTGTGTAGAATTTTGTTACAATCGGTCAACACTTGGCTATAATTTATAGGTATATAACATCCCATTTTTATATCTATAATCGAAAAGATTCGGAGGTACATTCAGCATTATAATATTGCACAAAGGCACGTCTTCCCCTTATTCAATTAAAAAAAAATTGCACAGCATGTTTTTATGTTACGTAGAACATTTCTGGAGGGAGTTACGGTTCAATTTCGCACTTTCGTAAAATAAGGTGCACCCTAGTGCTGCTATCGTTAAATTATTGTACTATACTACTACTATAAGTAATCAATACATAGTTATATGTAATTAAATATGTAGAATTTGTTGTAAGTTTAATTACATCGTATTTTTCTAAAAGAAAGCATATAATTTTTGTCATAATGAGGCTTGGCTTGTCATAATGAATACAGTTATTGGAAGAAGGGCACAAATTAAATATCACAAATATCTATAAGAAAATTTCCTTTTAATGTATTTAATGAATATTAAGACAAAATCGTAAATTTTAAGATCACTTTGTTGCCAAATTTGGATTTTTTACTTAGTTCAAGAAAATTAGCAGATTTCGAGTTACTCGAATATTTATTGCTTAACCTCCTAAATTCTTTTATAACGCTATATTTCAAAAACTAGAGCTTATCTAAAAAAACGGTTAGCACCATTGAATTCAGCGTACTCGATTTATCATTACCCACTAGGTATCATTTTTGTCGGTAAAAAAGTTTTCAAAATTAAGCCCAGTGTAATTATTTACCTTCTTGTATTATTCAAATATTGCAAATTTTGAATTATGACACCCTTTTAGAAAATGGGGGATATGTAAACAAATAAATTTCCTATTTTTTGTCCTAAATAAACAAATTTTACGAGTAGTAAGTAAAATTTTACTATTAAATTGGATTAAAAAAAAAACAAATATTTAATTAAAATAATGACATATACAACTTTGACATTAACCTTGACTAATTATACATACATATATACATTTACATACATATCTATAGGTAGTAATAGGAATGGTCCTTCGAACACAAATTAAGGGGTAAAAATGGTAATGTTTAAGTCGTAGTAAAATGTTATAGTGACGTCAGATTTTAAATATTATTTTCGTTTTCTAGTGATAAGTAATAGACCAATATCTTATTAAAAATTTGATTCAAACAAACTACGGAGTCTACATGCAATTATGGCGATTCTTACACACCCTTTTTGGAATTAGTATTCATATAACGTTATAAATAATAACATTAATCATTTTATATACAAAAAGTTAAAATAGTCTTAAAAAAAATAGTCTTAAATAAAAAATTTCTTAAAATTTTGTCATTAGGGATAAATCTGAGAAGGCGTTCTTATGCACGCCATACACCCTGCGACTGTTTGTACAATTTTAATTGTAATCGGGTTGTGCTCTTTGCTTACAAACAATACAACTTCAGTACAATCTCAATATACAATTTTATTTTAAAAGGTGAAGGTGTTAGTAAAGATGGCTGTTTGTGCTCTAATTGATGAGGTTTTTTAAAGAGAGTAGATGATCACTTCTCCGCTGTCAGTATGAAAATGAAGAACAAAACTGAATAACTGCTATCCCTAACAGTACGTTTACACACGTAGGTGACTTGTTACAAGTTGTGTATACGTATTCTTCTGACATGCAAGTAAAAAAATCACTGGCAATCAAAATCGCTTGCCAGTGAGCCTACAACTTGCAGAAGTGTGATTGTGTTAGTAAAAAAATATAAATGTATTGAGCTTGCACTTGCATGTGTAAATGCCGTGTAAATAAGAGCGGCAAGCGTTTTTTAGCTGTCAAAATTTCTCATGACCATACAATTTGTATGGAGCATACCTAAATAACGCGGCGGCAACTCTTTGCGGTTGGAAAATCCGATTTTGACAGCGCGTTTAATAGTGAAGTTGGTTGCAAAAGACACCAAATGTAAACAAAACAAAAAAGTGGGAAAACCAAAACATTTAAAAAAAAGTTGTGTTTTGAAAAATGGAGGTAAGCGAATCTTTAAAATTAAATATATTTTCTTATCTTTATTCTTTTAATATAAAATCTAAACGAGCAATTAATAGCTGGTGCATCAAAAAATTAACAGGATTGTTTAATTATTTTTTAGCGACCCTGTTTTTATCGTTTTGACGTAAATTTGACGCTTTTATTTAGGTATGGCAGCAGAGCGTTTCAAGTGAGCGGTAGAAAACGTTCCGCATGCCGTTCTTATTTAGGGATAGCAGTAATATTGCACAAACTTGTTCACAAGCGTTTCAATTCTGTTGTACAACTTGCAAAAAAATCAAAATTTTTTGATCTTTTGTACAACCAACCCCAACTTACACACAACGACCACACGAACTTTACAATCAGCTTTGCAACAATGTAAAGTTTGACCAACTATCGCAACGTGTGTGGCTTGCATTACGATCTACATAACAACTAATCCCGTAACTATAATGTAAATAGTTTTAATATATATTTTATATACATATATTAAGTTTTCAAAATCAGACTAGATATTCAATATTTGTAAGAGATATCCGTTTTAAAATAGTTTGCGGTATATCACCTATACCTCTAGAGCCATGATAGGCAAGTTAGCCCCTACGGGCCGAGCACCAATCGTCATTTTCACATACACAACACGAACCAAGAAGAAAAAACAAACTAAAATATCATTTGTATGATAACAGTAAATTTGCAACAACAAAACAAGTAATAACAAGTAAGAGTGGTATATTCGGCTTTGCCGAATCTTGGATACCCTTCACCAATGGTGTTCCAAAAGTAAAGTACAAAATCGTAAGAATATATTGTTAATTATATAGTTTCTGATTACTGACTTAGTTGAGCCCCACACAAATGCTTGATATGTATATTAATTTTCTTTTGTTCATACTAAATGTAATTCCTAGCAATATTTAGCTATGTCGGAAAACGAAAAGCTTTTCGGTGGCGTCATCATCAAGAATAGTTATGGATATTTAAGCCAGCCAGTAGCTTCGATATATGTGTCTATTTTACGAAAACTTAATAAAAGATGCTCCAAAATGTAGATGACCTTAGATTTGCAAGAGCACATCGATTTGATGAAGATTAAGTATTCTGGCATGCAACCCAAAAACAGTGCCCAGTGAGGGTTGTGTACTTTAATTCGTACAAATTATCCAACTAGTAAAAGTTCTTGATTAGTTATGTAAAACTTTGAAGTTAGCGGACTGATTTAGGTCAAAGCTTTAACAATGATTGTCAATATAAACAAGCCTTAGAAGTATAGGGTATAAACTCTTAGTTTTAGATACATACGTGAAATATATAGCTTTTAAATTGAATTAAGATGAATACTTCATCAATAATAATGTATTGTTCTTTCGATCTGTCCGATGGATGTGTGGAAAGTTTTGCTCTAGTTCATTGTGCAATTATAACGTGATTTAATTTATCAGTATTAAATTGATTTCCGCTAGGGGTTATATGGGAGATTTCACTAAATGTAAACCGAGCTCGACCATTTTCAATACCGAACTTTTCAAGAGATCAGAAATACTTTTGTCAAATGTTGTGAATCTAGAAAGTTTATTTTAGGCGCTTTCGTCCTGAATAACGATATTGTACAACGTCTTTATACTAAATGTCATTATCGTATCTATTATAATTTGTCATTTATTAGCTACTAAGAGATTGCCTCAGGCGAAGTTATACGGAAGCAATTGTCAAACGTGAACGGATTTCTCCCAATTGCAATTAAAAAATTTAAATTTTCGTTGATATGTGAGATACATACATACATATCTAGGTTTTGAACGGATATCATGTATTCAGTTACATTTTTGTACTTCCTAGGAAGATTACCTATAATTTGATATATAATACATTCTCAAATGTTCAAAAGTCAGACACAAAATTAAGATAAATGCAGTGTGTCTGTCTGCTAAAATCAGATTTGTGGAGCTCCTGGAAGGTATGAATATATGCATTTTACACAAAATTTTAGGATATCGTAAATTTCATCATTGTCGATCAAAACACCCGAAATATCGCTTAAACACTAAATTATATCTACCACAAATTACCGAATGCATCAGAGTTTAGGTAATCCCCTGCGAAGTACGCTATTAAATTTCATCAAAATAAACATCTTAGATATCGACAAAACAGGATCTCCAACAACTTGACTACAACAGAAAAAAAGGACACACAGGTAGACGGACAGACAGACAGTTAGACGGACGGACGGATAGACAAACAGACTGACGGACAGACAAACAGACAGACGGACGGACGTCGCGAAATCGATTCTCCTGCCGATTCTGAGTCGATCGGTACAATTTGAATGGTATTCATAATCAGATTTGTAGAGTTTATACATCAGATTTTAGGAAATCCTCCCACAAAGAACGCTGTCAAATTTCATCACAATCGATCTATAAACACCTAAGATATCGCTGAAACAATACTTACAAAATGTAAACAAAATTTCTTAGACACGTACTTTGGGGAATTTGCTGCACATCACAAGTAGTGTTTTGGCGATATCTCAGTTGTTTATGGACCGCTTTTGATAAAATTTAATAACATGCTAGGTGGGAGAATTTCCTAAAATCTGATATAAAATTTATGCATGTCCGTGCTAATGGATTATGGTTTTTCCTATTTCTGCATTTCATTTTTTCAACAAACATTCTCTAATGCGTACTTTGGGCAATTTGCAATACATCAATTTTAGTGTTTTGGCGATATCTCAGTGGTTTATGGATCGATTTTGATAAAATTTTACAGAGTGCTTTGGGGAACTATTTCAAACAATCTGATGTATAATATATTATCACATGTACACCAGGAGTATATTTTTTCTCTTGTTATTCAAAAGTGTGTTTCAATCAAAAATTTTAAAATTTTCGTCTAATTTTTGGTGTTTTTTCAATATTTTCGGTGTTTATAAACCGATTTTAATGAAATTTAATAGCGTTCATTGTGGGAGAATTTCCTAAAATCTGATATATAATTTATGTAGGTCCATCTTCCAGGGGCTTCAGAAACTTGATTTCAACAGACAGACGGACAGACAGACAGACAGACAGACAGATATCGCATAATTCTCCTCCCGATTCTGAGTCGATCGGTATAATTTTTATGGGGTCTACGATCACTAATAAAAAAATTACAAACGGAATCACAAACTTATTATACCCTTTCACCTATTGGTGAAGGGTATAAAAAACTATTGAGAATTGGTCCAATTTCGACTTCAGTGGTTAGGGTATCATAGTTTGGGGCTTGGAATACTAACCGATATCTTCTAAACTATAAGTAATAATCTTAAAATAAGAAAATGAAAAAACATCTCATATAATTAAATGGACCAATTGTTAAAAAACTACGGACTTAATTTCCCATTTATGTCACTAGTAGGGAAAACTTCAACTCAACGAGAGAAGTTTTAAATATGGTTTGACTTTTACACTCAAAAATAATGATCTCTGGTAGAAAGCGGCATATTTCGTAAAGAAGTGTAAGTTTCAGTAACATTAACACATATATCACAAGAAGACATCCCCTTGTAGTAGCGATAGAACAGTAAAACACAGGCCACATTACGACAATGCTCCCGTGAATCAATAGAGTGAATACCTTGCTCTTGCCGATAAGCCATTTCACTTTAAAATATAAACTTCGCCCTATAAAGAGGAGTTATATTTTGAAGATCAGATGAACTGAAATATCTTCAACGGTTAAAAAAAAACGGAGACACTTAAATGCTCCTTTTGACACTTGAAATATTGGTTAAGTCGAATAGAGCGTCAAGCATTGGAATATCTCGAGCCGTAATAATATTTACACTACACATAATTACAAGCAACATGTTCCGTCGTTTATGGGCCGTACGATCATTAAAATCAACACACAGACATAAATTTGTGTTATAGTGTTGACGTCTCTGATTCGTTTATAAAAAGTATGACTCATATTTGAAGAGCATCATTATTAGAGACGGAATTCAACTGTCATAAGTTTAAGAAACTAAATGAGTCACTTAAACAAAAAGGGCCAGAACTAACAAACACAAAGATAACGTGAGACCTCAAACAAGGAAGAGATGTCTTCTGTGAAAAATTTGATATAATGCGGAAAAAAGAACGCGTGTAGGTTGTTTTCAAGCTAAAGTCTTTGCAGCCACAATAATATATATCAGACCGATATTTAAAAGCGATATTACTATAACAAAGCTACTATCAAGGCACTTTGTGATAGAGGTATTAGATCTGATGTGGTCTGCCGTTGTCGCAGAGAGCCTTGGGTATCCAAATACTAATCCTTATCAAAAAAGTATAGGGATCATCCTTGAACTAAAATGTAGGTATGTGAGTCTCAGGTGAGTCTCAGCGTAACAAACATCAGCAAAGATCCAATAAACCCTTTAAGGGTATAAAAACCGAAATTACTTTCCAAAGAATCTAATAAAAAATGTTTTTCTGCGCTTTGAAAGTTTGTTAAAAAAAGTATTTCAGATAGAAGCCAGTTATTTTTCAAAGTTGGAATTTGCATGAGGCCAACCTCCAGTTTTGTTCAAAATGATATAAAAAATGTCCCTTGAAAATTTGAGACCAATCGGATAAGGGAAAAGCGTGCCCATTCTTCTTTTTCCGTTATCCTTCCTTCCTCAAGCGTGCCTATTACCTGCCCAAAATTTGCAAAATTATCTTATTTGTTACTTTGATAATCAATAACTTTATTAATATACATATATATCGTCGTAAGGGAGCTTATGTGCTATCCGCTGTTTTACACAATTTGAATAAATGATGCCACTTTAGTTTGTCGACCCTAAATTTTTCAAATCTGCAATCCGTTTTCGACTCTCTCGTATAGTTTCTGAGATAAATAGTGTCTGTTTTGTTCTCTACGCCAAATATATGGTGTAAAATCTCAAAATTCTATCGTATAGTTTTTTAGCAAAATTAAGTTAAAATTTCAAGATCGATTTTCTCAAAATGCATTTTGGGCGTATTGTTTGTTTTTTTTTTTGTTTAAATGGCCTATTGTAACAATCTGTTTAGGTCAAAGGCCGAGCCTCTTTTAGAATTCCATGCGCTTCTATCTTGTGCGCATATTATCCAATTTCTTATGCCAAGTTTTGAAAGATTTTCTTCTACTTGGTCTTTCCATCGAAGTTTTGGGCGCCCACTTCTACGAGTTCCCTCAGGATCATTATCAAACACTTTTCTTGCCGGAGTATTTACATCCATTCGCACAACATGTCCTAGCCAGCGCAGCCGCTGTTGCTTAATGCGTTTTACTATGTCTATGTCAGCGTATAACTCATACAGCTCATGATTCATTCGATGTCGATACTCATTGTTGACGCAGAATGGTCCAAATATTTTTCGTAGGATTTTCCTCTCAAACACTCCAAGGATAGCTTCATCTGCCTGTGCAAGTACCCATGATTCTGCACCATACAGTAACACGGGTAGTATCGGGTGTTTTTTATTGAGGTATAGAACTTTAAGTTGGCATCACTTTTTTAACTGGCGGCCATTTTGTCAGCTGTCAAGTGATTAATATTTAGTTTGGTTTGCCATTTCATCATGAACAGGTTGACAAAAGAACAACGCTTGCAAATCGTGCAAATTTATTTCGAAAATAATGGTTCAGTTCGCGAAGTTTACCGCAAGCTCCGTCCATTTTATGGTCGACATAATCGTCCATCAGAGCAATTAATTCGGTTAACCATGGATCGTTTTCGCACTACGTTTACTCTATGTGATAATACGCATCCGCAGCGACGTCGAACAGTGCGCACCGAAGAAACAATTGCCGCTGTAGAGCAAAGTGTTGAAGAGGACCCGAATGAATCGATTCGCCACCGTGCACAGCAATTGGAGCTTTGTCCATCAACTTTATGGAAGATTTTGCGCAAAGATCTTGCAAGAATTAAAGCCGCGAGACCATGCAATGCTTCGTGATTTTGGTGTATGGGCCGAAAATGAGATTGATCTCGATGTTGATTTTCATCGCAAAATTTTGTTCAGTGATGAGGCTCATTTTTGGTTGAATGGCTACGTCAACAAGCAAAATTGCCGCATTTGGAGTGAAGAGAATCTACATGAGACCCTTGAGACGCCATTACATCCACAAAAACTGACTGTTTGGTGTGCTCTATGGACTGGTGGAGTCATTGGGCCATACTTCTTCCGAAATAATGCTGGAGAGTCAGTTACCATAAATGGAGACCGGTATAGAGCCATGATAACCGACTATTTTGTTCCCCAATTGGATGGCATGAATGTGGATGAGTTGTGGTTCCAACAAGACGGCGCTACATGCCACACAGCGCACGTCACAATTGATTTATTGAAGGAAACATTCGATGAGCGCATAATTTCGCGGAATGGACCTGTCAATTGGCCACCAAGATCGTGCGATTTGACACCACTGGATTATTTTCTTTGGGGATATGTGAAGTCGCTCATCTACGCCAATAAACCAGAAACGTTAGGGGACTTGGAAGCCAACATTCGTGGCGTTATTGCCAACATACGGCCCCATATGCTCGAAAAAGTAGTTGAAAATTGAACCTGTAGAATTGGCTTTATTCTAGCCACATGCCCGAAATCATATTTAAACATTAATGGCATAAAATTATCCTTCCAATAAAGCCAAATTGATGGACATTAAAACGATTTTCTTGTGTTTTATTTCAATTCGAAGTTCTATACCTCTAAAAAAACACCCATTATAAGCGTTTTATAGAGCGTAATTTTAGTTCTAACGGAGAGGACTTTATTTCTTAGCTGTTTGCTTAGGCCAAAATAGCATCTATTGGCAAGTATTATTTTACGTTTAGTTTCAAAGCTTATATCGTTGTTGATGTTCACAGCGGTACCAAGGTATACAAACTCTTTTACAACTTCGAAGCTATAGTTTTCTACGGGCACATGTGATCCAATTCTAGTGGTCTGTCTGCCTGAAGAGACCATCAGTTTTGTTTTTGATTCATTTACAGCTAGACCCATTTTGTTTGATTCCTTCTCGGTATTGGAAAAGGCGGCAGTTACCTCGCGTAAAGTACGCCGCATAATATCAATGTCATCGACATACGCTAGTAGCATATGTTTTCTATTGAAGATTGTACCACTTGGGCTTATAGAGCACATAAACTCCCGCACGACAATATGATATTCGCACTCTAATGTGTATGTGAAGGATGCTAGTACCTTGAATTCTAAATTTGGTTCTCAAAATTTCTTCTTGAAAATTAAGACATTCTTCACATTATTAATATTGAATTAACTAAAAGCTGGGAAAGTTTATCATTAAAAAGTATTTCTGATGGGAGACCTTCCCGATTTTTAATATGAAAGGTTGATGCTACTTTGAATTCTAAATTTTGTTCTCAGAAATTTATTGCGAATATTAAATCATTCTTCACATTATTAATATTTAATTAAGTTAAACGAGATAAATGTTAAAACATGAACAAATTTATCAGCGAAAATAATTTTGTGAAATTGTCATTTAAACAAAACAAACAACAAAATGTAAAAATTTTTGTGGTTTTTGATTCGTGACCTAAAGTTATAATTTAGTTAAAATAACAAAAATTAATAACACCAAAAAAACAATTATTAAACAACTATAAATGACTATTTTAGATTCAGAGCAGACTTTCAGTAAAAATTTCAAACTAAAAATACACCCAAAATAGCACAAAACAAGTAAGAAAGCGCTATAGCCGGTCAAGCTGACCACACGATACCCTTCACCACTTAGGTAAAAGGTGTTATTTTTTCTGTATAAAGACAAATATTTGCTAAATTTTGCCATCATACAAACATTTTCTCAAAACTTATATCCAGTGTTTTTTATTGAGGTATAGAACTTTAAGCTGGCATCACTTTTTTAACTGGCGGCCATTTTGTCAGCTGTCAAGTGATTAATATTTAGTTTGGTTTGCCATTTCATCATGAACAACGCTTGCAAATCGTGCAAATTTATTTCGAAAATAATGGTTCAGTTCGCGAAGTTTACCGCATGCTCCGTCCATTTTATGGTCGACATAATCGTCCATCAGAGCAATTAATTCGGTTAACCATGGATCGTTTTCGCACTACGTTTACTCTATGTGATAATATACATCCGCAGCGACGTCGAACAGTGCGCACCGAAGAAACAATTGCCGCTGTAGAGCAAAGTGTTGAAGAGGACCCGAATGAATCGATTCACCACCGTGCACAGCAATTGGAGCTTTGTCCATCAACTTTATGGAAGATTTTGCGCAAAGATCTTGGCTTGCGACCTTACAAGATCCAGCTTGTGCAAGAATTAAAGCCGCGAGACCATGCAATGCGTCGTGATTTTGGTGTATGAGCCGAAAATGAGATTGATCTTGATGCTGATTTTCATCGCAAAATTTTGTTCAGTGATGAGGCTCATTTTTGGTTGAATGGCTACGTCAACAAGCAAAATTGCCGCATTTGGAGTGAAGAGAATCCACATGAGACCCTTGAGACGCCATTACATCCACAAAAACTGATTGTTTGGTGTGCTCTATGGGCTGGTGGAGTCATTGGGCCAGACTTCTTCCGAAATAATGCTGGAGAGTCAGTTACCATAAATGGAGACCGGTATAGAGCCATGATAACCGACTATTTTGTTCCCCAATTGGATGGCATGAATGTGGATGAGTTGTGGTTCCAACAAGACGGCGCTACATGCCACACAGCGCACGTCACAATTGATTTATTGAAGGAAACATTCGATGAGCGCATAATTTCGCGGAATGGACCTGTCAATTGGACACTAAGATCGTGCGATTTGACACCACTGGATTATTTTCTTTGGGGATATGTGAAGTCGCTCGTCTACGCCAACAAACCAGAAACGTTAGGGGACTTGGAAGCCACCATTCGTGGCGTTATTGCCAACATACGGCCCCATATGCTCGAAAAAGTAGTAGAAAATTGGACCTGTAGAATTGGCTTTATTCGAGCCAGCCGCGGCGGCCACATGCCCGAAATCATATTTAAACATTAATGGCATAAAATTATCCTTCCAATAAAGCCAAATTGATGGACATTAAAACGATTTTCTTGTGTTTTATTTCAATTCGAAGTTCTATACCTCTAAAAAAAACACCCATTACATTTAAGCTGTTTCCGTCATTTGGACTTATATGAGAGCTAGGGTCAAATGTGGACCGATTACCTCGAAATTTTGCAAATTGATTACAGTTGTTACAAAAATTATATATGCAAACAAAAAAATCCCATTATCCTCAGATTTACGAGAGTTTTAATGATTTTTGTCTCATTTAGTGCGTTTTTAAAGAAAAGTTTGTATGGGAGCTATGGTCAAATGTGGACCGATTTTAACGAAACTTGGTACAGTGATTTAAGTTTACATAAGCAGTATTTGTTTTAAGTTTCATGAAAAAATATTGATATTTGTGGCCAATTTAGCAATTCCTATTTTTTTGGGAGGTACCATAAATAATGGACCGATTTTGACCAATTTCAATAGCCATGGTCCCATTATCAAAAAAATTATCTGTGCCAAATTTCATCAAATTATCTTTAGAATTGCGACCTGTAGTTTAATTACAAGGTTTACATGGGGGTCCATCCAGCCAGCCAGACGGACGGACGGACATCGCTAAACCGACTCAAAAAGTGATTCTAAGTCTATTGGTATACTAAAAGGTGGGTCTAAGACAGATATTTCTATGCGTTACAAACATCAGCACAAACTTATAATACCCTTTCCACCTAAGGTGGTGAAGGGTATAAATATACGTAATTTTCGTAAACGAAAATACTCATTTAGCAAAACAAGAGGGCAGAGGGGGAAATTGAAAAGAAGACAGACAAAGGGGCCAATTCATATTAGTGTCAATTTTGAGAATTGAAAATACTAAATGACGTCATTAACCTTAAAAAAGGATACATTATTGAAAACTTTCATTTGGTTAAAATAAAGAAAAAAAAAACTTAAATTGAACTGAAATGAAAATGACAAGGTTTTGTATAAAAAATATCTGAGAAGGGTATTTATTTATTGATGGGTTGTTAAGAATTTACGACGAAAGGAAAATACACGTGAGTTTTTTTTTTTTGTTCTTATTCGAAAATTTTCAAAAAGGGAAAAATCAATAATGAATGCTAATGCCAATAACAAAAAGATTTGTTAAAAAAAAAATTCGACATTCTTTTTTCGTTGAACTACTAACCTTTCTTCTGGTGTTTCCATGAGTTCATCTGGCATTATGTCGCCAATATCTCTGGTGGTTTCTTGCATGGGACTAGTGCCCAAATCTATGGAAGTCATACCTTCAACCATGGTCATAATCTTAAGGAAGTACTTGGTTTAATATACAATTTTTTTCTTTATGTAATTTTTTCTAAAACAATTTATGAAAACGAATTTAATAACACTACGAATTTCTATTTTAAGTATTTCTTTGGAGGTTTAACTATTTTCTTTGATTGCCTTTTGCTTATAACTTTTCTGTCAGTGTAAAAGCTGGGGGTGGGAGTTATTGTATGTTACGAAGATATTATTTGTATTGAATCACTTTTCTATCAATCAATTCGTTTTTTTTTTTTGCTTCTTTTTTTCTTAACTTTGATTTTCCACCATAAATTATTCACTTGTTTTTTCTCTTTTACTAATTACGTCAATTTTTCATTATTTTTTATATTTTCTTTATGAAAAAAAAATCTATAAAAATTTCTTTTAAGCGGTTTTTTTTGTTTTTCTTGTTATTACAAAATCTATATTATAAATATACACTTTTTTCCCTAAATAAAAAATACAATTTCTTGATTTCTTTCGTTTCGTTTTCCAAAAGTTTTCAAATCGACCGTTTTCATAGGTTGTGTTTTATCGACTAAATTCAACTTGAGCATCTGCTTGTGTCAAGACACTTTGGAAATGCGTCGTCGTCGTTGTTGTTTTGTTCGTTATTTGGTTATATTTTGTGCTCTCTTCCGTCATCATCATCACCCTCATCACAGTGACTCATTGAGTGTTGCCAACTACGTGTGATTATGGGTGATAATAACGTTTATATTTTTTTAAGATAAGATTTTCAAAATAGCTTAGAAAGATTTTTCTATATTTAAAAATATGAACGTAAATAAGATAAAACGCAGCTGGGATGCTGGTTTGACGTGGATTTTTCTTTTTAAATTTGATCATTGTTTGATTAGTGATAATGGATAATATCCCAGCAAAACTTTTCATTGCCTGTGAAATATCCAAGTAATTTTTTGAGAATTCCCAACTTTTTTAAAAAGTCGTCTTAAGAATTTTCTAGAATGTTAACAAAACCGGTTAAAATCCTATTCTAAAAAAATCCTATTCTAAGATTTATGACTTAACTAGATGGTGGCACCCGGCATTACCCCTGTTACAGATATTTTAAGAACTCAGAGGATACCAATATTCATATAATTTTTTGTATAAAAAAAAGTTTCTTCCAGAGTAGGAGCCTTCTTAGTTTGTCAAAATTGTTCTAAGAAGTTACACAATAAAGAGTAATTTTAGAACGGACGAAGAATTCCCCTTGTTCTGGTCCTTCTACAAAAGTTTTTTTTTTTAAATAAAAGTTACAAACGTTTTTTCAAATAAAACAAAAACGGTTTTGGATATCAATAAATTCTTCATTCCTGTAAAAGCAAGTTCTATGTCATTTTGTACGGAACTCGATTTCTTTTGCATGCCCAGTACAGGCACGCATGCAGAAGTCCAAACGCTGAACCCAATTTTCGACGGTTTTCAAGCTTAAATAGGCCGACACTGCTACAATTTCACGTTCATCAAACCTCGCTGACTTGTTGGCATAGACCATAGACTTGACGTAGCCCCGCAGGAAATAGTCTAACGGCGTCAAATCGCCGTTAGACTATGTTGGAACCACATGTCCTCCAAGTCCATATCATCCAATTGGGGCCAAAAATATTCGGTTATCGTTGAACGGTAGCGATTTCCATTTACAGTAACGTCATCATCACGGAAGAAGTAAGCCCTAATGGCGCCGCACCAAATCATAATTTTTTGACCAATAACGCATATTATGTTTATTGGCGAAGCCATTCAGCTGGAAACGAGCCTCATACCGTAACGTCGAGGCCATTGGCTCAGAATTTCGGTAGTAATATTTTTTTAATAATTTCGGCTCGTCGTTGGCTCATATATCTTTCCATCATGAAATGGCAAACCTTACTGAAGAGAAATGTCGAAAGAAATCTCCCTGTCGCTGCACTTTTGTTGCGTCCCTGTTGAAAAACCGAATATTTATACCGCTATCAGCCTACCGCGCCATAGACTACGCACTCTTATATCATTCCTCACAGGTTACTGCATAATAGGATTATATTCCAGAAGACTTAATCTTCAAAGCAATGACTACTGTAGAAATTGTCATAACGTCGAGGAGGAAGAAATTGTCACTCATCTCCACAGTCACTGTCCAGCCCTTGCTAATCTTAGGACTCACCACGTGGGCTACCTGTTTTTGCACGGTTTATTAAAGGTCTCGAATTTCATAAGATGTGCTCATTTATTGTTGTCCGGGATGCAAATGGGATGCAGTTGTTGCCTGGGTTTTCGGCTAGCAGGTAATAACTGTATTCAATTCCTACTCATACCTCCTCGTGGTACATCCTGGAAGCCTGAGCAACCTAGTTGAAGATGCGGTAAACAACCCGAGTGGGATTCTAGGTCAGGGCTAATGTGAGGGGGAGTTCTAAGGTCTAATGGTCTAAGATAATTGTACTTGGTAAAGTACGAAACTCTTGAGCTCTTGAGAAATCCCGATGCTACGGCAGCTGGCACAAGGATTTTGAAGGTCCCTAATCTATTCTAGAACATCGTAATGAATGAAACCAATGAGGCCCTATGCTCCACTGGGAGTCAAGGACTACATAATCTATTGTTGTCCAGCTCTTGCTTATCTTAGGACTTACCATCTGGGCTTCCCCTTTTTAGCACGAATTATAGAGGTCTCGAATTTCAACATTTGTAAGATAGACTCATTTATTGTTGCATCTGGTTGGCTCTTACAAAGCCTTAATACTTTAGTACTAAGAAAAATGTTCTATTCTCTCCTCTGCATACAACACAAAGCGACCGTTTTCTAGGACCTAAGTGACGCGAACTGTGTTGTCAGCCACCTGCTTATCCTAACCTACACCATCATTCATAAACAAAAAAGCAATGATGCGTCTAGCTTAAATATAAAGCAAATTTTGGTCCAAATTTGGTCCAAACTACTACCATTGACTAAAAAGGCGATTACAAAAGGTTTAAAAGCTATAACTTGATATACAGTACTCAAAGAAACATATTTTGTTTGGGGGAAGAAAATTCCCCTCCTCAGATCCTTTTAAGTTTTGTCTAAAGTGTTTCCATTGGCAAAAAGATTTATTTGTATTAAGTTTACAGATTCTAGCTCCTCTTCCAGATTCCAGCCCCATGTCGAATCCATTCGATTTATATGTACTAATTTCAGGACCATTTTCAAATCTGACATAGACTATTTAACCTTGTAGATACGTATATGTTTATCTTCATTTAAAATTTCATAAAAATCGTTTAATTTATTTATTCGTAACATGTTTGTATAGAGGAAGAAACCTTCCTCTAATCCAACCCTTTTTAATTTTTCTGAAGTGCGGCTAAAAATTTAAGAAATTTACTTTTATTAAGTTTCAAGTATCCAAATGTTCTAGTTTTTCAAATATTCAATGATAAATATTAAATACAGCTCTAATTATCCCTTTATTTAGTCACTTCCCAGAATTTCAAGTTCCAAGTTTTGCAATTGATGCTTTCAAAATGCATATTTTCGATATAATTTGTCTATACACTGCGTTATCATAATGACAGCTGTTGGTGTCGCTAGAAACATTATTTAAACCGACAGAAGTCGAGATAAACTTGAAAAAAGGTTGAACGTCTAATAAAGAAGACTGGAAAGTCACATGTCAAGATGTTGTTCACAACTTTCTAGGTAACCACAAATCCTTGAATTTCAAGCAGGTAATCAATAGTTCGTTGAAAAATTATTGCAAGATTGTTTCTCGATTGTCTTTCAAAACACATTTTCTGCATCCTCATCTCGGATTCTTTTCTGAAATCTTGGGTGATAAAAGCGAATACATCAATACATTTGGCAAAAATTGAAAATAGATGCTGAGGATTTTGGGACAAGGGCATGGAGAGCGACTACTATTGGAATTATATAGCTCGACTTCTCATTTCTAATTTATATAGAAGAGGCTTCGCTGTTTTAAGGCTATTACTATAGCAGTGTTTAGGAACCAATAAAGTAGTATTTTGAAGTTGGATGTACATCAAGGTACAGGGCCAATACACGCGGCATGCGGCTGGGGGCGGTCGTAGTATTGCCAGTACATAAAATGTGCGCTTGTTTACAAAAATGTTCATATACAAAAATATTTGAGTAGGATATAATTAACTCTGGCAGCACTAAAAAAATCTGCCGCGCGGAAAAGTAGAACAAAGTTCTACTTTTTTCCATTGCCGTTTGAAATTTGACAAATCAAAAAACAGCTGATTGCCGCCCGCAGCCGCTTGACGAGTGCCTTCTACCTTCACTATTGTTTAGCTATTACTATGACAGTGTTTATAAACTGACACAGTCGCATTTTGGGGGTTGATTTCCAACACTTTTCCGGACTATTACTTACTTTAATAGATGGAGATTTTTAGTTAGAAGATCGCTACTTCATGAAGTAGTACAACTGCTTATTATACCGTACCCCATCAGGCATTTTCCATTTTATGTACATTTTTTTTGAGTATCTTGTGTACTGAGTGTACTCAGAAACTCTTTCCTAATTGATATTCCCACATCTTCTATGGATTCCAAATTATTCCATAATTAGGAAGATTGAAAATCGCCTTGAGATGTTCCCATAACATAAAATATAATCAAGTTAGACGACCCTAATTTGGCTCTTATACGTCTCTTTGTAAGAAGAAGATCTAGACCTGTAATGAATCCCACCAAGTTATGCAAATCTATTTAGATGAATTTCTCTTGTTGGCTGTTTGACAGCAGCTAGTCAATTTTTCCCCTACTTTACCTATTAATTAGTCTCTACAATGTTTTCAGAGAAAACGAATACGATTGATAGGTCTAAAATCGACGAATAAATATAATTTTGGTAAATTTTCAGAAAGTTTGTATATATGATAGGTCGATTCAACAGATTTACAGCTTACTGAGCCATGGGACCAGTGTATGGCGTTTGTAGTTCACTACGTAATATTATGTCTGGTCTGGGTGAATTATTAAACTTTTAACAGTAATTACAGGACGTCGAGCTAGTAAACCACTCCTGGATAAAAACAATTACTATTGAAAGGCTAAAATTAGAATATAACTGTACTCCCTAATTTTAAAAGGAGACGTCCGAAACTTTGATGGAATGACTAAGTAAAGAAAAACCATTCAAAGCTTGGCTTACGGAATTTGAGAATATGTACGCAAGATCGAAATTAGGGTTGCCAGACACAAACCCTGAAAAAGCTGGTCTTAAGGGGGAAAAAAAGCTTGACAACCCAAAAATTAGCTGGACATTAATAATAAAAAACTTGCTTTAGTAATTTGCTTCGATGAATCTTTAAATTTTTGATAAACCGAATTGCGAATACCGTAATTAAGAGAAAATTAAATCGTCCAAGATCTAAAGCAAGTTTTGACAAAAAACACATGCTTCTCGCGTTTGTCAATGAGATAGATATCATGGGACGCACATTGCGCGATTTCACTGCCGCCTTTTCAAATATCGAGAAGGAATCTAATAAAATGGGTCAATGAATAAAAAAAACTGCTGGATTCTATAAGCAGGCAATCCTTAAGAATTGGACCACATGTGATCGTTGAGAACTATATAAATGAGGTTGTAAAAGAATTTGTTTACCTTGGTACCGCCGTCAACATAAGTTTCAAAATCAAACGGAGAATCATATTTTGGCATAAGCAGGCGGATAAGAACTAAAGCTCTCTCTGTAACAACTTAAACTACGCTCTACAAAACGCTTATACTGACCATGTTATTATATGGTGCTGAACCATGGGGACTTGCACAATCAGAGGAAGCTATTCCTGGAGTTTTTCAGAGGAAAACTCTACGAAAAATCTTTGGACCAGTTTGTACCAACAATGAATATCGACATTGAATGAACTGTATGAATTATAAGTTGACATCGATATAATAAAATGCATCAAACAGCACCGGCTGTGTTCGCTGGGACGTGTTGTGCGAATGTATGAAAATACTCCAGCAACAAAAAATATTTGAAAACGATTCCGAATGAACTCGTAAAAGAGGATAATTCGATGGAAAGGCCAAGTAGAGGAAAATCTTTCAAAGCTTGACCTACGAATTGGAGAATATGCGCACATTATATATGATAAAATATGCTCGGCCTTTGACCTTAACAGGTTTTTGATATAGGCCATTTAAGTAAAGTAAGTACAATGGGGAATAAAAATAGTTTTTTCTTTAAAAATATTCAAACAATTTCAATTCTTCACCTTTCAGCTGAACAAATTTTATTTTAGCTTGATACTGGACCTGTACTAAAAAAGCAGGACAATCCAGTCGAATCCAGCCTGACTGGCAACCCTAATCGAAGTGCCTGGAACTCTACAATATTCTCGGCCTTTGACCTTAACTGCCGTGGTATAGCAGGTAAGCAGGTAAGTCCGCCTAGCATACCAGAGGTCTCAAGTTCGATCCCTGGCCAGACCTACTTGAAAAAAATTAAAATTTTTAAACAAGCCTTTCACCTCATAACTCAGCTAGCCACTGGTTATTGAGTATTAGGCTATGTAAAACTTTTCTAACTAATGCATTTACTGTTCGAAGCCGAAGTTAAAATGTATGTCCCTTTGAATGAGTCTAAAAATAGAAATCGGATGCAGCTCATTGTCTGAGAGAAGTACCCCTTGTTTAGGCTTGCCAGACACGAATCCTGAGAAAACTGGACATTAATAAAAAAAAACTTGCTTTAATAATTTCCTTCTATGAATCTTTTAATTTTTGATAAACCGAATAGCTAATACCATAATTAACCGCAGCGATATCGAGAGAAAATAAAATCCTCCGAGATGCTGCAGCTAATTCATCTATAACAATTTTCAATAGAAAATATATACTACTCGCGTTTGTCGATGACATTGATATCATGGCACGCACATTGCGCGATTTGACTGCCGCCTTTTCAAGTATCGAGAAGGAATCTAATAAAATGGGTCTAGTTGTCAATGAATCAAAACAAAATTGCTAGTTTCTACAAGCTGGCAATCCACAAGAATTGGATCATGTGTGATTGTTGAGAACTCTAGCTACGAGGTTGTAAAAAAATTTGTTTACCTTGGTACCGCCGTCAACATAAATAACGACATATGTTTCGAAATCAAACGTAGAATCATACTTGCCAACAAATGCTATTTTGGCATAAGCAGGCAGATAAGAAATAAAATATTCAAAAAATTTCAATTCTTCAGCTTTCAGTTGGACAAATTTCATTTTAGCTTGACACTGGACAAGCACTAAATAGCTAGACAATCCAGTCGACTCCAGCCTGACTGGCAACCCTACCCTTGTTCCAATTGGAATGTTGTGTGGGAACTATCGGGTGTTTTTTATTGAGGTATAGAACTTTAAGTTGGCATCACTTTTTTAACTGGCGGCCATTTTGTCAGCTGTCAAGTGATTAATATTTAGTTTGGTTTGCCATTTCATCATGAACAGGTTGACAAAAGAACAACGCTTGCAAATCGTGCAAATTTATTTCGAAAATAATGGTTCAGTTCGCGAAGTTTACCGCAAGCTCCGTCCATTTTATGGTCGACATAATCGTCCATCAGAGCAATTAATTCGGTTAACCATGGATCGTTTTCGCACTACGTTTACTCTATGTGATAATACGCATCCGCAGCGACGTCGAACAGTGCGCACCGAAGAAACAATTGCCGCTGTAGAGCAAAGTGTTGAAGAGCACCCGAATGAATCGATTCGCCACCGTGCACAGCAATTGGAGCTTTGTCCATCAACTTTATGGAAGATTTTGCGCAAAGATCTTGGCTTGCGACCTTACATGATCCAGCTTGTGCAAGAATTAAAGCCGCGAGACCATGCAATGCGTCGTAATTTTGGTGTATGGGCCGAAAATGAGATTGATCTCGATGCTGATTTTCATCGCAAAATTTTGTTCAGTGATGAGGCTCATTTTTGGTTGAATGGCTACGTCAACAAGCAAAATTGCCGCATTTGGAGTGAAGAGAATCCACATGAGACCCTTGAGACGCCATTACATCCACAAAAACTGACTGTTTGGTGTGCTCTATGGGCTGGTGGAGTCATTGGGCCATACTTCTTCTGAAATAATGCTGGAGAGTCAGTTACCATAAATGGAGACCGGTATAGAGCCATGATAACCGACTATTTTGTTCCCCAATTGGATGCCATGAATGTGGATGAGTTGTGGTTCCAACAAGACGGCGCTACATGCCACACAGCGCACGTCACAATTGATTTATTGAAGGAAACATTCGATGAGCGCATAATTTCGCGGAATGGACCTGTCAATTGGCCACCAAGATCGTGCGATTTGACACCACTGGATTATTTTCTTTGGGGATATGTGAAGTCGCTCGTCTACGCCAACAAACCAGAAACGTTAGGGGACTTGGAAGCCAACATTCGTGGCGTTATTGCCAACATACGGCCCCATATGCTCGAAAAAGTAGTTGAAAATTAGACCTGTAGAAATGGCTTTATTCGAGCCAGCCGCGGCGGCCACATGCCCAAAATCATATTTAAACATTAATGGCATAAAATTATCCTTCCAATAAAGCCAAATTGATGGACATTAAAACGATTTTTTTGTGTTTTATTTCAATTCGAAGTTCTATACCTCTAAAAAAAACACCCATTATATATATATATATATATATATAGGGCATTTAAGTAAGTAAACTATTTTCTACTGTGACAGTTAAACGAGATTTACTGTATACCAAGTTATTTTGAATTAAAACCGTGCCTGATACAAAAAACAGCCAGAAATGCATTTAAATTCTTTGGCGTTTTACTTAACACAATTAAATATACTCTCTTCAGTGTTTATTTTCGCTCAGCAGAAAAATTGTTTAAAAATTCTCTGGTTAATTTGCCTTTGTTTTGATCTCAGTTTTAGTTCCATCATCCCACTGTATTCAAAATACACATTAATATTCGTACCCATGTAGTTCACAAAATTTTGAGTAAATACAAAATTTTGGTTCGTCATTTTGGCGCAGTCGTTTTACTTTAAAATCTCTCAAAGTAAAATGAGAGCGCAAAGTAATGTTTATAATAATTTCTTTAGTATTTAATTGTATTCCTTTCTCTATTTGATTGTTTATTTTATTTGTTAATTTTTTTTTTTGTTATTTCGTCTTATTATTCTGTATTTTTATGTATATTTACACGATTTAAGTTTAAAATATCCATGATTCTTATTTTGGTATTTTTCAATATATTTCATCCAAATTCATCATAAGGAAATACGTCAATTTCAGAAAATTTTCCTACGTAGTATATACTTGACTTTTCCGTTTTTTTTTCAAAATTTGCTTGGTTTTCCCAATGGTGAAAAATAGCCGATTTATTTTTAATTGGCAAACAATTTAACCGGTGCCTAAATAGTTTTATTTTGGAACTATTTTTTCTATTCATAGTTTGTTTGCAGAATATACACTACTCGGCATAATTATTTTGACATACCAGTTGTTTTTCTTCTTTTTTATTTCCGGTCCTATGCAATTAAAAAAATTAAGTAAAAATATTGAAAATAGCATAAAATATTGTAATTTATTAGAAAACAAAAGACCTTTCACATTTTAAATGTTTTGTATATATTTTTTTTTCATTGAAACTAAAAAGGAAATTTCAGGATGTGGCATAAGTATTTTGACATGTTTTTAGAGAGAATAACGCATTCACCTCCCTATCATACTTTCTGGCCGGGGATATATTCATGTAATGGAGTAGGGAACATGGTTTCTGTTGACGGTTCCATAAGCCATCATCATTATTTAAGAGTATTGAATGAATATGCATTTCAATCCGGCGATAAATAAATCGGAGAAGCATTCATAACAGGATAACGCTCAATGTCATAAGATCACAAAATTTGTAACAGAGGCTGGTGTTCAAAACTCTGGATTGGCTTCCCCAAAGTCCAGTTTTTTATGTTATAGAAAATTTGTAGTCATACAGAAAGCAAAACCGATCTACGGATTTAAAAAGAACAAAAGATTAAACGGTTATTGAGGTCGCAAATGCTTGGAAAGAGACTTCAATGTATATAGTTCTTGGCAGATTCTGTTCCGATACATTATTGATTAATTTAAATAATTATTATTAATTTTTGTTGACCTTGAAGTTCCCAATTTTTTTAAATACGCTCTCTAAAAACATGTCAAAATACTTATGCCATATCCTGAAATTTCCTTTTTTAGTTTCAATTAAGAAAAATTATACAAAACATTTAACATGTGAAAAGTCTGTTGTTTTCTAATAAATTACAATATTTTATACTATTTTCAATATTTTTAAATAATTTTTTTAATTGCATAGGACCGGAAATAAAAAAAAGAAGAAAAACAACTGGTATGTCAAAATAATTATGCCGAGTAGTGTATATTACAATGATACAATTTACATAATGTTGACACTTAAAAGTTAATAAATGTCAAATAACATTTAGATTTACATACATTAAAAAAGAACTATTTTGATAAACGAAATGTCTTTAAACCTACTAAAATTCAATATACGAGGGGTGCTATTTACTTTTTAATAACTGACAACACTACTGTCAAAAGAAAGAATCTGGCAACGTCATGAAAAGTTTAACATTTTATATTAGAAAATCCAATCGGCAAAAGTTTCAGAGGAAGTTTTTCGTTGGATTACACAAGTTTACAAATTACGGTCAATTTTTGGATCAGATCTGCTGAATTCAAATCAGGGTTTCGTTTTTCAAAGTTAGTACTACTTTGTGAGTTCGCGCATATTGGCAGCACTGTCATAATGATATCAGAAATGGCGAAGATGAAACAATTGCACGTTTTTTTGATACATTTTAACCCTTGCTGGTACCGTAGTATCGGGTGTTTTTTATTGAGGTATAGAACTTTAAGTTGGCATCACCTTTTTAACTGGCGGCCATTTTGTCAGCTGTCAAGTGATTAATATTTAGTTTGGTTTGCCATTTCATCATGAACAGGTTGATAAAAGAACAACGCTTGCAAATCGTGCAAATTTATTTCGAAAATAGTGGTTCAGTTCGCGAAGTTTACCGCAAGCTCCGTCCATTTTATGGTCGACATAATCGTCCATCAGAGCAATTAATTCGGTTAACCATGGATCGTTTTCGCACTACGTTTACTCTATGTGATAATACGCATCCGCAGCGACGTCGAACAGTGCGCACCGAAGAAACAATTGCCGCTGTAGAGCAAAGTGTTGAAGAGGACCCGAATGAATCGATTCGTCAACTTTATGGAAGATTTTGCGCAAAGATCTTGGCTTGCGACCTTACATGATCCAGCTTGTGTAAGAAATAAAGCCGCGAGACCATGCAATGCGTCGTGATTTTGGTGTATGGGCCGAAAATGAGATTGATCTCGATGCTGATTTTCATCGCAAAATTTTGTTCAATGATGAGGCTCATTTTTGGTTGAATGGATACGTCAACAAGCAAAATTGCCGCATTTGGAGTGAAGAGAATCCACATGAGACCCTTGAGACGCCATTACATCCACAAAAACTGACTGTTTGTTGTGCTCTATGGGCTGGTGGAGTCATTGGGCCATACTTCTTCCGAAATAATGCTGGAGAGTCAGTTACCATAAATGGAGACCGGTATAGAGCCATGATAACCGACTATTTTGTTCCCCAATTGGATGGCATGAATGTGGATGAGTTGTGGTTCCAACAAGACGGCGCTACATGCCACACAGCGCACGTCACAATTGATTTATTGAAGGAAACATTCGATGAGCGCATAATTTCGCGGAATGGACCTGTCAATTGGCCACCAAGATCGTGCGATTTGACACCACTGGATTATTTTCTTTGGGGATATGTGAAGTCGCTCATCTACGCCAATAAACCAGAAACGTTAGGGGACTTGGAAGCCAACATTCGTGGCGTTATTGCCAACATACGGCCCCATATGCTCGAAAAAGTAGTTGAAAATTGAACCTGTAGAATTGGCTTTATTCGAGCCAGCCGCGGCGGCCACATGCCCGAAATCATATTTAAACATTAATGGCATAAAATTATCCTTCCAATAAAGCCAAATTGATGGACATTAAAACGATTTTCTTATGTTTTATTTCAATTCGAAGTTCTATACCTCTAAAGAAAAACACCCATTACTACCGCGTCCAACAACAATTCTTAGATTTTTACAGTGTCAGTTTAGGATATAAAATTATGTTGACTTTGGACTTTTCTGAATATTTCTTATTAATGCTTTAAATTTTAATCGATTTCTAACACAGGTTCCGTATAATTGATACCCGTCAAATTTGAAACTGAAATCCACATGTTTCAATAAATCTAAAAAATAGTACCTTATTGCTCTGGAAACATAAAATCATAGAAGCCATTTTCCATCTAAGCCCGGAAGATGTTAGCAAATGAACCTACAGTACTGTTGCTTTATCTATACCTATAGGTAGTACATACACTAAGTAATCAGAGGCTCTTTATGTTCTGGGCATTAGAATTAAGATATTTCACTCTATCTGATTTCCTTGGTATCTATAAGATCTATATTTAACCTAAAATGTAATACAATTACAATACGGCCGATGCTTATAAGTCTATTCTGGAGCTTTTAGACCCCGAACAGGAAAAAACAAAGCTGCTCATCGGCGAGTCTGTTAACTAACTGGAGTATCGTCACAATGTGGGTTGTAGTTATCACACTGTTTTATTGGTTTTATGAGTTATGAAAAGATCAATATCTAATCGAACTTTATATCTTTTAGAAACATGCGTTTTTCCTTTAAAGTATTTTATTTTGTTTGTTTCTTCGGGAACTCACTTAAGGGTTTAGACCAATGTTGGTGACGGCCATAAACCTTTGAATGATTTCGTTCTTGAAGTTTTTTAAAATACATTTAAAAATCTTCTTATTAAACCTCCAAATAACCATTCCGTTTTTTGGCACTGATTTTGGCCCAACACCTAAAGAACCGACTCTTTTTATATTTAACCCCAGGGGTGAAGGGTATCAAATAGTCGCGGTGGACCGACTATATAACATTTTACATTCTTTTGTTTTTACATTGGTTCCATTGAATCATTCTCCAATTTCTTTGGATAAGAGTGAGAGGTAATCGGAGTTATGGATCTGATAGCTTTTAAGAAAAAAAAATTTGTGAATTAAAAAAAAAAAAATATTTGAAAAGAAACATTAAATTTTAAGCTTAAATAATTAATTAGTTACACCCATTAAACACTGCAACCGCTGTAATTAAAGTATTTTACACGTGATGTGACAAATATTTGTTAGACTACATTTTAAACAGATGTCAACAGAAGTTATGTTAATTAACTTTAATTTATGACAAAAGATACGAGAGATTGTTTTTAACAAAAAATATCCGTATTAAATATAAATACTCTTATTTACAAAACTCACAATCGCTATTTAACCAAAAAGATACGAATACGGACAATTGAAGATCACAATTCGCATTCACCTGATAAGGAAGGTTTCACATTAAACAAATAAGAGTTTTTGAGTGAACATTTTTAGAACAATGAAATTAAAATAAATAGATGCTGTGGATTTTATTATCTTAGTAAATATGCAAAGGGTCTTTCAGCAAGGGCTTTCAAACTTTGGCAGTTGATAACAATCATCACTTGAGAATTAACAACTTTTTTTGGTTTTGTTTCGTAGATTTTTCCCGCAAGTATTTAAAACCACAAAAAAAAAATAAAAAGTGTATTTTTTTTTTACAAAATTTGACTTGAAATTGAACTTTAAATTTCAGAAAAACTGTTAAAGGTACATAAATAATTTTATGCAGTTATAAAGTTTATTTTATTTTTTATGTAAAACAATTTAAAAAATTTCAAGGAAGGAAACCCAATTGACCCTTTTTTGCGATTAAAATTTTGGTATATAGAAATTTGTCATTTTTTATAAAATTCGATTTTCTGGATTCGTTTATGAATTCGCGCTACTTTTTATTTTTGAAACCTAAAGAGAATATATGGAACTATATAACTGCATTTTAGAAAATTACAAAATAGGCTTGACTTTTTTGTTATATGTTCGAAAACACAAAAATTTTCTTAAAAAATAGACAAATTTCGTTCAATGCTGTACGTAAATGGAATGTTGCACTGTCTTGATTTTTGGATTAGAGTCATCTTAGAGCCTCATTCTTTTCGAATATATAATAATAAATTAACTTTTGATAAAAAACTTCTTCGTAAAAAGTAAAAAATTGAAACCATCTTTTTGAGAAAAAAATGCACTTTTTTCGATCAGCGAAAAATATTTAACTTTGGAATTTTCTTTACAATAAAGGGTTCAAGATATTTAAAACCAGTTTTCACTATTTTGTTTCCTGATGTTGGTATTTTTTAAAAAATTATGGGCTTAATATCGACTGCACAATGGGTCAAAAACTAAAAAAAAGTCGAAGAGAAAAATGTTTTTTTTTCTTTTTAAAATGAAATAACTTTAAAACCATAACCGTTGTTAGGGTAAAATAAGCATGTTTTTTCTTTATTTCTTCAAGTTCATTCCAAAATATAAAAAATCAACAATATTGGACAATAATTGAAAGAGCTACACGGTATAACAACTTTTTTACTTCTGAGGTGGTCTACTTTGACACCCAATGATTCACCCTGCAAGCACAGGGTAATTTGGAAAGCTTGGGTCCTCCTTAACAATTCTCTCATACATACTGATGCAATCAGACTTACAGTTTAGAAGATACACATTTATTACCACTTTTTATGCCCTTCACCACCATAGGTGGAAAGGGTATTATAAGTTTGTGTTGATGTATGTAACGCATAGAAATATTTGTCATAGACCCAGCTTTTAGTATACCAATAGACTTAGAATCACTTTCGAGTCGATTAGCGATGTCCGTTCGTCCGTCTGGACGCTAGCTGGGCCCCCATGTAAACCATGTAATCAACGTACAGGTAGCAATTTGATGAAATTTGGCACAGATCGTTTTTATACCCTTCACCAATAGGTGAAAGGGTATTATAAGTTTGTGATTCCGTTTGTAATTTTTTTATTAGTGATCGTAGCCATAAAAATTATACCGATCGATTCAGAATCGGGAGGAGAATCGATTAAGCGATGTCCGTCTGTCTGTCTGTCTGTCTATCTGTCTGTCTGTCTGTCTGTCTGTCTGTCTGTCTGTCTGTCTGTCCGTCTGTCTGTTGAAATCAAGTTTCTGAAGCCCCTGGAGGATGGACCTACATAAATTATATAGCAGATTTTAGGAAATTTTAGGCTATTAAATTTCTTTAAAATCGATTTATAAACACCGAAAATATCGAAAAAATACCAAAAATTAGACGAAAATTTTAAAATTTTTGATTGAAACACACTTTTAAATAACAAGAGAAAAAAGATACTCCTGGTGTACATGGGATAATATATTATATATCAGATTGTAGGAAATGGTTCCCCAAAGCACTCTGTAAAGCGGTAAAAAGCGGTCCATAAACAACTGAGATATCGCCAAAACACTATTTGTGATGTGCAGCAAATTCCCCAAAGTACGTGTCTAAAAAATTTTGTTGACATTTTGTAAGTATTGTTTTAGCGATATCTCAGGTGTTTATGGACCGATTGTGATGAAATTTGACAGCGTTCTTTGTGGGAGGATTTCTTAAAATCTGATGAATAAACTCTTTGAAATTTTTCAAAATCGGTCCATTATTTATGGTACCTCTTATGGGTCCCACTTCCCGGAATTGATATATTGGCCACAAATATCAATATTTTTTCATAAAATTTAAAACAAATACTGCTTATGCAAACCAAAATCACTGTACCGAATTTTGTTGAAATCGGCCTACATTTGACCTTAGCTCCCATACAAACTTATGTGTCAAAACGCACTAAATGAGACAAAAATCACTAAAACGCTTTTAAATCTGGAGATAATGAAAATTTAAAGTTTATTTTTTGCATACATAATTTTTGTAAAAACTGTAAACAATTTGCCAAATTTGGAGATAATCGGTCCACATTTGACCCTAGCTCTCATATAAGTCCAAATGACGGAAACAGCTTAAATATATATGTTTTGAGAAAATGTTTGTATGATGGCAAAATTTAGAAAATATTTGTCTTTATACAGGAAAAATAACACCTTTGACCTTAGTGGTGAAGGGTATCCTATGGTCGGGCTTGACCGACTATAGCACTTTCTTACTTGTTTTTATTTTGGTTTCAAGCCACTGTGCATTGTGAGTACGTTTATGTTAAGAAATGTCAAACTTTATTATGGTGTTGCCAGTGTTATTTTTTTATTTAGAGATGGGAGCGCATAATGAAAGACCATTTATATAAAACAAAGAAATTATTTTGTGAATTCCAACAAAAATAAATACATTTTTTAAATTTTGGAAGGCGTAATTACCGAAAGGAAACATCTACCAAACATTTGCGTTCTCGGAAAAAATCTCAAGATTTATTTGATTTTAGATTAATATGAAAATTGATATGTGACTCATTAAGAAAGAAAATCAAATGATTCAGATTGTATTTCGCACATTTGAATACCGAAATTATACGTAAATTCAAGGTTACTTTAAGAAAAATTTCCATGAAAATCAAATGTACCCATTAATATTCCATTAAACAAATGCATTATTCAATAACTAGTAGCGAGAATATGGAATTTATAATAAATATTTAAAATGTATTGAAATTTTAAGCCAATAACGAGCAGCGAAAATTAAAGCCATATGCAAAATATGGCGAAAACGCAAAAACAAAATTGCGCCTAATGTTTGTTATTTTTTTTCAGTGTGTGAATGACATTTTGTTTAATGCTTCTCATTTTGGTTTATGGTTTATTAATAACAAAATTTTAAATTTATTTAACGCAAATATTTACATATGTACCTACTTTGAGGCCAACAAGCCTTACACACCAAAAGTTAGCTTTGTATTGACCAAAAAATCAATTTGTTTATTAATATTACATGAGAATGTTTGGGGTTTTCATTTACAATTTTATTTAAATCTAGAAGAGTTTTTTTTTATTATTGTAAATTCGTTTTTTTTTTTAATTTTTGCGCCTATGAAGGTCAATTAAACATAATAATTATAATGTACTTGTCATGCAGGTTCCCAAACGCTGACTAGTGCACTATGGGACAGAATGAACAAATTGTTCGAAATAAAACGGTCATATATAGCAGGTCGTGGTATAGCAGGTTAGTCATCCGCCTAGCATACCAGAGGTCCCAAGTTCAATCCCTGTCAGACCCACTTGAAAAAAATTAATTTTCAAAAAGCGGCGGTTCACCTCATAACTCAGCTAGCCACTGGTTATTGAGTATTAGGCTATGAAAAACTTCTCTAACTAATGCATATGCCGTTCGGAGCCGGCGTTAAAACGTAGGTCCCTTTCAATGAGTCAAAAATAGAATCGGATGCAGCTCATTGTCTGAGAGAAGTACCCCTTGTTCCAATTGGAATGTTGTCGGGGAATTATATATATATATATATATATATAGAAAAGAATAGGTCATTTGAATATAAGATATGAGACCGAGTTACACCTTAATATATAAACCCAAAAGGCTTTGATCAATCAAAGTAGGAGACTTTACCTAAGAAAAGTCTCCAAATAAATCGGTCATATAGAATAGAATAGGATAATACTATAATTCATATACATAAAATAGTTTTTTCTATTTTTTTATAAAAAATTTTCGATAAAAAATTTTTCTACAGAGACATTTTTTGATAAAGAAATTTTTCTATAGAAAAATTTTCGGTTAAGAACTTTTTCTATAGACAAATTTTCTATAAAGAAATTTTTCTATAGAAAAATTGTCTATAAAGAAATTTTTCTATAGAAAAATTTTCGATAAAAAAATTTTTCTATAGAAAAATTTTCGATAAAAAAATTTTTCTATAAAAAAATTTTCGATAAAAAAATTATTCTATAGAAAAATTTTCGATAAAAAATTTTTCCATAGAAAAATTTTTAATAAAAAATTTTCTATAGAAAAATTCTCGATAAAAAAATTTTTCTATAGAAAAATTTTCGATAAAAAAAATTTTTCTATAGAAAAATTTTCGATAAAAAAAATTTTTCTATAGAAAAATTTTCGATAAAAAACTTTTTCTATAGAAAAATTTTCGATAAAAAAAATTTTCCTATAGAAAAATTTTCGGTAGAAAAATTTTCTATAAAGAAATTTTTCTATAGAAAATTTTTCGATAAAAAAATTTTTCTATAGAAAAATTTTCGATAAAAAAATTTTTCTTGAAAAATTAGGTTTAATCAGGCTTGAGTTCATTTAACTTTCAAATTATTAATTTTGAAAAAAGTCTTGTTTTTCTCTACATGCCAACGGCAAGTGAAAAGATCGAGCAAAACAAGTAATAGGAGAATACACAATCAATTAAACGTAGTGATGTTCGATCAAACTCAATGAGTTAAATTGATGATTATCTCTGCAATTTGACAACTCGACTGTGGTCGAGGGCGCTAAGTGCTGATGACATCCTGTGGCGGGACAGAAATTGCAATCCACTAGCCGCGTTCAAAAATAATTTTTTCAGTTAAATGAACTCAAGCCTGATTAAACCTAATTTTTCAATCAATTCTAAAGTTCGAATAATTAATTCCCAAATAAATAAAAAAATTTTTCTATAGAAAAATTTTTCTATAGAAAAATTTTCGATAAAAAAATTTTTCTATAGAAAAATTTTCGATAAAAAAATTTTTCTATAGAAAAATTTTCGATAAAAAAATTTTTCTATAGAAAAATTTTCGATAAAAAAATTTTTCTATAGAAAAATTTTCGATAAAAAAATTTTTCTATAGAAAAATTTTCGATAAAAAAATTTTTCTATAGAAAAATTTTCGATAAAAAAATTTTTCTATAGAAAAATTTTCGATAAAAAAATTTTTCTATAGAAAAATTTTCAAAAAAAAAATAGAAAAATTTTTCTATAAAAAAATTTTTGGTAGAAAAATTTTTCTATAGAAAAATTTTCGACAATAAAATTTTTCTATAGAAAAATTTTCGATAAAAAATTTTTCTATAGAAATTTTCGATAAAAAAATTTTACTATAGAAATTTCGTTAAAAAAATTTTACTATAGAAATTTTCGTTAAAAAAATTTTACTATAGAAAAATTTTCGATAAAAAATTTTTTTATAAAAAAATTTTAGATAATAAAATTTTTCATAAAAAAATTTTCTATAGAAAATTTTTCGATAAAAAAATTTTTCTATAGAAAATTTTTCGATAAAAAAATTTTTCTATAGAAAATTTTTTGATAAAAAAAATTTTCTATAGAAAATTTTTTGATAAAAAAAATTTTCTATAGAAAATTTTTTGATAAAAAAAATTTTCTATTTCTTTCTTTCTCTTGCAATAAAGACATATTCGCTCGAGTTGTGTGGCATGTGGCACCGTTTTGTTGAAACCACATATTCTCCAAGTCGTATTTTGCAATAATTTTTGAAAAACTGCTACTGGTACCAAATAAGGGGTAACTTTATATGAAAGCGGATGCATTTCAAATTAACAGTTCGGATTTAAAAAATGTTTAATGTAACTTATGTAAGCAACTACACCATTTTCAATTGTAATTGAGAAATTTTCAAATTGAATTGAGAAATTTTCAATTGAAATTGAGAAATATTCAATTGGAATTGAGAATTTTCGATTGAAATTGAGAAATTTTCAATTGAAATTGAGAAATATTCAATTGAAATTGAGAAATATTCAATTGAAATTGAGAATTTTCAGTTGAAAATGAGAAATTTTCAATTGAAATTGAGAATTTTTCAATTGAAAATGAGAATTTGTAAATTGAAATTGAGAAAATTTCAATTGGAAATGAGAAATTTTCAATTGAAATTGAATGTTTCTCATTTCCAATTAGGGTTTTCTCAATTTTAATTGAAAATTTCTCATTTTTAATTGAAAATTCTCAATTTCAATTGAAAATTTCTCAATTTCAATTGAATATTTCTCAATTTCAATTGAAAATTGTGTAGTCTCCTTATTTACAATATATTCATGCAACTGTTTGAGAACCTCTGCTACTAACTAAGTATAACTTACCTAAAACACAAACTTTTGTAAATTGAAAAAATGATGAAGAAATCAAAGGTTCTATTACGAATTTCAACATCATGACACCTATCAAAATGTTAGACTTTAAAAATAGCGAATACTAATTAAAGTCCAATGGCACATCGTCCATCCAATGACGTACATTCATAATTTAATTACATTCCTTGCAGCTTTTTTTTTTGTCTGACAAGAAAATTATTAACTTCTAAATAAATTAACTAAAAATTACAGAAAATTGTAAGACTTAATGACTAACGAAATTTTAAGCATTAGAAGTAAAACAATTTAATCGGAAACGATTTACGCACTGAAGGAGTAGTACTTGTAACACGAGAACAAATAAATTTAAAAATTTATGTCGAAGGAATTAGAAAATCCAAGAAAAAACATTTTTCTATTTTTGTAAATTTGTTAAGTGAACTTTAAATTTATTTATAGAAATCTATTTATATGAACATTGCTGCACATGTTTTACAATAATAGACAATGTCGTTACCTCCTTCCGTCTGTCAGAAAATGTTGTACTTGGAGAAAATCCTTATCGCAGCAGCAATTGACTCGAAGGGGTTCATGTCCTTAAAAACTTTTTTTTTCATAGTAATAGTCTTACGTATGATTATAAAGATAAGTTCACATTAGTTGCAAATTGTGGCAAAAAATTGAAAACAATTAAGCTTAAATTTTTTGACTTATTAAACTCAGTGTGAACTTATCTCAAAACTAATTGAATTTATTCTTTTTTTGTACGAGTTTTTCATTAGATATTTCAGTTCATGTTGCATTTGTTGGTTGGTGTAAAAGGTTAGTGACGTCAAGTATATTTGCTATATACCTGTTCAATGTCTGCTTTCGTCATCATGGCATGACCTCAATTGGTTTCCTGATACCATGGAGTTGTTTTTATGGAAAATTTACTCATTCTTACCAATTTATATTCATTCTACTCGTTTAAGTGTTTGTAGTATCAAGTCAGTTAATTAAAAATTATATATTTTTTGAAGACGATTCGAATTGGCAGAGCTTGAATGTCAGGACAATTGGGAAATTTGTTGACAGAGTGATACCTATTCGTATAAGGTAAATGTGAGAGAGTAAATATTGTTGCACAAAATTTAATTTTAGTAACATTTGTGTTCTAAAAATAAAGTAAATTGATATTGAATTTAAAATTTATGAATTTAATGAAATCAAATGTTTGACTTCGTACGTTAGTAGTCTTTGCAATAATCCTTACCCAGTTAGAAATTTGGTGATTGTTGATGATAATATCAGCAAAAGAAGTCTTTTGGGACTTGTATAGATGATCAAAAACTGATTAATCAGCTTGGTGATCTAGAAAAGACTCCTTAAAACGCTTAGAAAACGACTAGTTTACAAAAGCACAAACAATTCTTGCAGAATGTGTGCAGTCGTGCAAACGATCCTAATACGACTGTTTTTTATGTTATTTTAATAAGAAAATACCGTGAGAGCGACTATTTGAAAGCAAAATGTGTGCAATCAGTTTGGTGATCAAAAAAGTGTACAAAAAGACTCATAGACGCTAAGCAAGCGAAAAATAGCACAAAAAAATCTTGTTAAATGTACATAATATAACTATTTTAAGGTGATAAAAAAATGCCACAAAAAGACTCGTATCTCATTATGGGTGATGTGGCTTAGGTGGTTAGCACGTCGACTACTAAGCATAACATATCATATTCAGCAGCCTAGGTTCGATCCTCGGTCTCGGCAACATCAATTTCTGTAATTATTAACGCAACTTCACTGTTTTAAAAATAGATATGACGTGTGGTTCTAAAAATAGATATACTGTGTTGAGTAATAAAAAGCTTTATTCTTTTATTTTACAAATCTAGCAAAATGTGTGATATTCTAATCAGCAAAACGAGTCATTAAAGAGTCGCATGAAGGGTACCACACAAAAAGATCATTTTTGGCTTATAAGTGATATCATAAATGATCATTTTAATCGTGATCACCAAACTGCTAACACACATTCTGCTTTCAAATAGTTGCTTTCAAGGTATTTTCTGAGTCTTTTTGTGATCTTTTTTGATCACCAAACTGATTAAAATAGTATAAAAAACAGTCGTATTAGGATCGTTTGCACGATACGATTTTGACTGCACACATTCTGCAGGAATTGTTTGTGCTTTTGAAAGCTAGTCGTTTTCTTAGCGTTTTAGGGAGTCTTTTTGAAATCTTTTTTAGATCACCAAGCTGATTAATCAGTTTTTGATCATCTATATGAATCCCAAAATACTCATTTTGCTGATATTATCGTCAACAATCACCAAATTGCTAGCTGGGAACCAGTTTTTGGAATATAAATTCACATAAGCGGCGCACAGCTATTGTAAAGAGCATAAAAATAATGAAGCTTTTTAAATATTCTTTACTGCTACCAATATTATCTAAAATTTGAATATAAATGCAATATGAGAAGTAAAAGTATTTTGGCTATATAAAATTTTATGCAGACCTTATGTTTTATTGAGTAAATATACTTTAAGCAAAAGCTTAGCACAAATTTTTAATTATTTGCTACTCTTCAGGAGTGAACCGGCATGGTATAGCAGGTTAGTCATCCGCCTAGCATACCAGAGATCCCCGGTCAGACCCACTTGAAAAAATAAATTTTCAAAAAAGTGGCGGTTCACCTCATAACTCAGCTAGCCCCTGGTTATTGAGTATTAGGCTTTGTAAAACTTCCCTAACTAATGCATTTGCCTTTCGGAGCCGGAGTTAAAACGTAGGTCCCTTTCAATGAGTCTAAGAGAAGTACCCCTTGTTCCAATTGTAATGATGTCGGGGAATTAAAAAAAAACTCTTCAGGATCCCTTTAAGACAGTGACGGGCAAACAATGCATTTGATATCACTAGTTATAGAAAAAGAAATTCTGCCGACTCAATTAATGAGTGAAAATTTTATCTTGCTGATATTGCAAATGTTATCTTGCTGATATTGGCATCAGAGAACTATATATCAAATTTTAGGAAATCATTCAACGCAACACAGTACTGAATTTCATCAAAATCGGTAGATCAAAAAACCGAGATATCGCCAAAGCAAAAAACATCGATGTACGCAAATTAACAAAAAAAAAATTAAAAAACAGTATTTAAAAAAAAATGAATTTTATATCAGATTTTAGAAAATACTCCAACGTAACATGCTATTAAATTTTATCAAAATCGGTCTGTAAACAGATATCGCCGAGAGGTATCGCCAAAATTCAAAATTCGATGAGAATAAAAAAAAAAAATTAAATTCACTATCGAAGTTTAGTATTTTAGCGATATCTCGGGTGTTTATGAACCGATTTTAATGAAATTAGTCTGGGTACACCCACCAGGAGCTCCACAAACTTAATTTCAATAGAGAGACGGACATGGCTAAATCGAATCTCCTGGCGATTCTGAGTCGATCGGTATAATTTTAATGAATAATGGAAAAATTACGAACTGAATGACAAACTTATAATACCTTTTCACCTATTGGTGAAGGGTATAATAAGCATGATAGGATTGGGGGAGTTCCATCCCTGGAATCAGCCGTGGGAATTCTCTATCTCGTTCTTTTCTTTAAGAAAAGTTACACTCAAGCCTATACAATTGGAACTTGGGTTACCTTCTTTAAAAAGAGGAGGAAAGAGAGGTTAAAGGTGAATAGAAGATGCAAAGCCTTTTTTACATATTATTAAACACTGTAATTGCACGTCTATTTCATATCTATTTTAAAAACAAATTAACTTTTACCGCCTGAAGTGATATAGTTCTCAATTCTTATGACAAGGTAGCCACCATTTTTAAACGAAATTTCGTATTAAATGTTTTTTATTGGCATGCCAGTAAAATATTGGCTTTGTTGGTATCTTCTATATGACACGTCAGACGCAGTTTAACTACAAAAACTGATGTTGACGTGACCGGGTTTCGAACCCAGGCTCAATGTGCTATGTTACTCTTAGTAGGCGACGTGCTAACCAACTAAGCTACATCACCCACATGAAATGTTTAAGAAGTGGTCCTTCAAAAGTCTTGTATAAAATCGTGACAAGTGAATAAACACGGCTATAAGTTGGTCGAAACAAATGGTCGCCTATTTCTGTTACGCTCCAACGTTAAACACTCAATTTTGATTCGAAAAACAAAGATAAATCATTCTCCAACATGACAATGCTAGCTCTCATGCATGTGTGAAACAAGTGAAGTTCAGAACAGTCAAAATATCGAAAAGATGATTCATCATTCGTACCGTCCTTTCTGTTTCTGAATATTAGCTGAAGCGTTCAAAATCCATGTCTTGAAGGAGATTTTCTAAACTCACAGTCAAACAAAACAAATATTATTTGTGTTCCCGTACCATAATTTTTATATTTTGCGCTCCTGTACTTCTCAGAACTTACACAGACCAAAGATTCTATAATATAAAGATATTTCACTTCCATACATTGATTTGCTGTATGATCGTTTTGAAAAGTCCCATAATTCGGAAAAAATAAATGAAAGAAAGCTAAGGCACGGTATGATTATTTGTGCGTTGTTCTTTATCCACTTTAATTTCACTTTTGACAGAAAAAAATGTATGAAGTGCAATATCTATATATTATAGTGTCTACGGTTTTTTTCATCGACATTTATTTCAGTTCTCGACACTTAAATAGTAAACCTCGTACAAAGCTTGTCTCAAAATTTGCAAACAATATTAAAAATTTAATATGAATTAAAAAAATATTTAATAAAATTGTGTGAAACTACTAATGGACCTGAAGAGGTAATTAAGGGGAATAGAAAGAAAATATGATGAGAGTTTTAAATCAATACAAACAACTATAGCAACAACAATAGATTCATTCGTCATCCATTATATGTTATGGATTCCAAACAGACACAACTCAACTCAGCTGGAAAGCAACGATCCATAAAAAATAGTTTTTAATATTCAGTGAATTCGATTGCTATCGAAAATATTTGTTTTTTTTTTTTTTTGTACGAGTATACATTTGTTTTAACACGTACATATTGTACCTATTGAACAATATGTAGACACGAGTATTTATTAATTTCTTCTACAAAACGAAAAAATTATATTTGTTTTTAATTTTTTTATATATTTTCTATTTCAATTTAATTGTTGTAAACAATAAAAATTGTTGGGGTGTTTTTGAAAAAAGTAAAGAAAATATAATTCAATGTTTTATTCTCCCACATGTGGCTGTTTAAATAAGTGTGGCATATTAGGCGATTTTTTTTTTGCCAACAAAAATCTATTAGTTTCTAATAATAACTATTACTTTTAAAAATATAAAACTATTAAATTTAATAATTTGAAAAAAAAAACAATTATCGAAATTGTATTAAAGAGTGCTCTAAATAAAATTTGTAGTTGGATTTTCTTAAATAAAAATCAAACCTTTTAATATAAAAACTCTACAAAATACGCAAATATAATGACATATTATACAAAATCATTTAGCATTAAAACGTTTACTTAGTACTCGGGTTTTGCAAAATTATCGACTTTTTTCGGAAACCCTTCCATTAAAGATTTTACAGTTGCTTCTGATACCTTTTTGGAGCACGTGTTCCACCTGCGCTTAAAATCGGACATGTTCTTGGAAATCTTTCCTGTGTTCTTCAATTCCTTTTTTACCAGAGCCCAATACCTTTCCAAAGGCCGAAGTTCTGGACAGTTAGGCGGATTTGCCTCTCGTGGTACAAAAATGACATTATTCTTTGAGAACCCCTCAAGTGCTTTTTTTCCATAAGGCATGATGCCAAATCGGGCCAAAAAAATGTAGTCACTCTGTGCTCTCTTAAAGAGGGTAACAACCGTTTTTGTAGGCACTCCTTTATATAAATTTCTGTGTTTATTGTGCCAGATGCCACAAATACTTTAGTTCTTTTGCCACAACTGCAAAAAGCTTGCCACACGAGAAACTTCTTAGGGAATTTTGTTTGTTTTTTTGTGCGAAACTCTTGCCGAACATTGCCCCGTTTATCAGCAACATAAAAATCTTGACCAGGAACTTGAGAAAAGTCTGCCAGTACGTCATCCATCACACAACAGGTGTATTTTTTTATAAAATCAGACTTCAATTTTTTCGCTCGTTTTTTTGCTTCTAAGTTCTTTATAGCATTGCGATCTGGAACCTTTTGGACTTTGTATGTCTTTAGTCCAGCATAAGCTTTGACTCTATGTGCAAAATTCGTAGAACATTTCACCGTACGAGCTGCTTTTCTTAAAGAAGTGTTAGGCGCTCTTCGAAAGAGTCGCTCGACTTCTTTTGCCTTACCAATATCTGTAGGACCTTTTTTCCTCCCTGATCCAGGTTTTCTTTCAATGCTCAGGTTTTCCTTATACCGTCTGATGGCATTAGAAACCGTTCGAGGGTCAACTTTCAAATTTTTAGCTATTTTTTTAAAAGTCCATGACGGATTTTTTTTGAAAAGTTTTAATTATATTTTCACGAACTTTTTTTTCGCAGTCCATTTTGATTGAAATAACTATTGAAAATTAATAATTTCTAAAATAATAGTATCTGACATATCTATAGAAACTAACTTGATCAAAAAAATATATTATTTCTTGCACTATGGATAAATTTTGTCTAAAATAGTAAATGCATATTTTTTTTAGAACACTCTTTACTGTCACTCTTGCGGAACATTATTTTTTTAATTATTCAATTTGAAAATTGTGCATTAAATTGATTATAACGGGTGAGTTTTTAACAACTTTCTTCTTGGCAACACTATTTTTGAGAGCTCAGTTGTTTTCGTGTAGCATTTTACAGGCAAACATGTTCAGTTTGGTCTATACATTAAAAAATATTGAATGTTATTGTCAAAAGTTCATTTCTGGATACTTAAAAACTAATGGCTTGATTGTTTATTGCAACTCAACTTTTATTGTGTTGTCAATTGCCAAAATGGCATTACGTACGGCAACTGATAATCAATAATAGAACCTTAGTAGACTTGCCAATTATTAATCATATTGTGGATGGCAACTATAGTCAATTCTAGTTGCCTGTTATAGGTTATTTGTAGTTGTAGTGGATTTTTTTTGCAGAAAAGCGAAAAAATGTGTTTGATCTTTATGGTTTTTAGATTTATCAAACGAGGAGAAACTGAAAGACCTACTAATCCTTATCCATTTTTTGTTTGGAATTCCTTGAGGCACCGAAAAATATGCAAAAAATGAAAAAAATGGGGAAAACGTGCTTCAAATTTTGGCAACCATTAAGTAGTATTAGAAGTGACGAAATTAAAGTTTAGAGGGCAATAAATTCATCCCCAAGTCCTAATGTTAAAACGAATGATGAAGGAGACGCTAAAAAGTGCAAACTTGTGCTATTAAGATCCCAGCAAAACTTTTCATTACCAAGTAATGAGATAAGCAGCTAAACTATTGAACACGAACTACTATCATGTGACAATAACTTTGTTTTTCCCTGCTTTTTTTTGCTTTGTTGTAATTTTTAGAAAAATATTTCTATACGATTTTTTGTAAATGTTTAATGCATTTAATAAACAATAAAAAAGTTTTTTTTTTTTTTCAATTATTTTAAAACTTAAACAATTTAAATCTTATTTTTTGTATAAGTTTTTACATAAGATTGACTCTTACTTACTTAAATGGCCTATAGTTATAACTTGTTAAGGTCAAAGTCCGAGCATATTTTACAATTCCATGGATTTCGATCTTGTGCGAATATTCTCCAATTTTATAGGCCAAGCTTTGAAAAATGTTCCTCTACTTGGTCTTTCTATCGAAGTTTCGGACATCCTCCTCTATCATTAGGTGGTGGGACATTTCAATTCTAATTTTATCCTCTTCATTGCATTTTTTTTCAGGAGAGGGTTACTAGCCCGTAATCCTAACCCATTTTTATCGATCTTATGGGACAACTCTCGGTACATGTTAGCTAACTATATTAATGGGTGTTAAACTAGTTCCCCGGGTGATACCACGAGGAGGTCTGTGTCCAGAGTTGAGATGAAGGATGACCCAGATAAGTTGGGCTTACCAAGTTAAGACCAATTAGAATCGTGTTTGGTATCCAACATCCCCTACATAATCAAAATTGACTCATGATGGTATATTTTCATTACCGTGAGTTAGTTTTCCAATTTTTTTTACGGAAGGTAATATTTAAGTTCTTAAAATTCAAAAATCATTTAAAAAGACTCTTTTTATAAAAAAAACTAAAAAAAAAATTGTTGCCCTTGGTGGGATTTGAACCGGGGCCATTCAGTTTAAATTACCATCTTAATTACAAATAAGTACTTCTGTAATAACTTATTATTTATTCGGAGGGTATGTTGTAGTCATTACAAGGTAACCAGTTATCAGAGTACTTGCCATTACCAAAGTTTTGCTGGGATATTGTGTCTAATATACCTGAAGTCTTCGGAGTTCAAATCTGTAATTTCCGAACTCCTAAGAGTATAAAATTATTCGAGTTGAAAGTCGGTTTCAAAGGAATTAAAACTGTTTGATTTTTGCCCATATACATATACATTAATCCATTGATGGACAAAAAGAAAATGTGATTGTATTTGTGAGCGAAAGAGAGGATACACTGGCAGAAGCACGAATCGATATAAATTTGGTTGTTTATTTTTGTTTTATTTCAGTTACCGCCGAACCAGCGAGGAATGAACATGAGGAGGAGTATTGTATCTACTTTCTTTTTGTTATTTTTAGTAAACAAATATTAATTATTTGTTTTCTATAGAAAAAAGTATCTTTCTTATATTATTATAAGAAAATATACTATTTCTTATAAATAAAAAATTACTTTTTCTATAGAAAAAATTACTTTTTCTATAGAAAAAATTACATTTTCTATAGAAAAAATTACTTTTTCTATGGAAAAAATTACTTTTTCTATAGAAAAAATTACTTTTTCTATAGAAAAAATTACATTTTCTATAGAAAAATTACTTTTTCTATAGAAAAAATTACTTTTTCTATAGAAAAAATTACTTTTTCTATAGAAAAACTTACTTTTTCTACAGAAAAAATTACTTTTTCTATAGAAAAAATTACTTTTTCTATAGAAAAAATTACTTTTTCTATAAAAAAAATAATATTACTATTACTTCTATAAAATTTTTTTTTTTTAGAAAACTTATCTTTTCTACAGAAAAACTTATTCTTTCTATAGAAAAACTTATTGTTTGCATAGAACAAGTTTTTTTCCATAGAAAGACTGATTTTTTTTATTGAAAAACTGGTTTATTTATATAAAAACTGAATTAAATATTTAGCATTAAAATAATCTCATATAACATCACAACATCTCGCAGTGTATCTGGAAGAAAAAACAACAAAATTTGATCAAAATAACGGCTTATCTAAAGAGCATAAGAAAAAGGAGGCGTTGCTTACAAACAATTGTTTGATGAAATGTCCATCAATGCATTAATCTAATTCAGCCATGGGCACGAAATTTATTTGCTATAACTAGTTATAGGCAAATAAATTCTGCTGACACACATACACGACACACAACAATTGTAAAGAGCATAAAAATACTTTTGCGCTCGAGATTTTTTACAAACTCTCACAAAAAACATCAACCAATCGCTATGAAACACAAATGGTGAAGCGAGAACGCAATACGGAGCTTTTTAAATTTTCTCTGCTGCTACTAATACAATCGCAAATTTTCATATGTGTTGGTGCCCTTCGCTGATCTAATTTTACGAAAGTGCGAAATTAAGCCGTAACTCCCTCCAGAAATGTTCTACGTACCACAAAAAACATGCTGTGCAATTTTTGTTATCAAAATTGCATAAGGGAAACACGTGCCGCATAAACATACAGAGTTTAAGACTGTTTTGTATTTGAAAAAATTGGTGTATTTTCGGTTTTGCCCAAATTTTAACTACTTACAATTAAATTAAGTTAATGGAATATCAAAGAGAACTAAAGTAGCTTTGTTTTAAGTTATCAACATTAAAAATCCATGAAGTAGTTTCGGAGTTATTTTAATTTTTCCACGAAAATTCGTGTACTTAACGACACGCCCAAGGGTATGCAGCAAAAAAAAAAAAATACTTAATGATAAATACACTTCAAAGTAGGGTTTGCAGTACGGTTTTAACCGAAACCGAAACCTCGGTTTTTATGCCTCAAAACCGAAAACCGTAGAAAAAAAAACGCGGTTTAAGCTATTTATTTTTTATAATTTTTTGTTGGTATTATTCTGAAATAACATTAGCTTATCATAAATTTACATGCAATTTGTCTATGAAATGAAGCATAATAATAATTTCCCCGACAACATTCCAATTGGAACAAGGGGTACTTCTCTCAGACAATGAGCTGTATCCGATTCTATTTTTAGACTCATTGAAAGGGGCCTACATTTTAACTCCGGCTCCGAACGGCAAATGCATTAGTTAGAGAAGTTTTTCATAGCCTAATACTCAATAACCAGTGGCTAGCTGAGTTATGAGGTGAACCGCCGCTTTTTTTTTGAAAATTTGTTTTTTTCAAGTGAGTCTGACCGAGAATTGAACTTGGGACCTCTGGTATGCTAGGCGGATGACTAACCTGCTATACCACAGCGGTTCACTGAAATAAAGTAGAAGAATGAAAAAACAAAAGGTGCCTGACAATGGACGAATGGACAAGTGCAAGCGGAAGGCGGTGCATGATGGTATATTTTATAAACTGGGACTCAGCCGTATTTTCGAAACGTGTAATTCCAAGCAAACGCAAAAACCATTAGACAAAAGCTAGTGGAGTTTAATATTTCACTTGATACAAACATAGTAGGATAGATGAAGCAGCAGTTAATATCAAATTTGGATCTGAAAATCAAACACTGCTTCAGTTATGGTTGTTGATGTTTTGTATGAAAAATTTGTTATAAGTCCAGATGTGGAACAATTTGAAACTGACGAAACGAAGACAATTTTGAAGAAGGCGACAATGAAACATTGAATCATTTAAAATCGATTGCCCATATAAATTTGAGCCTAGGCTGTAAGAAAAACTGTTCGGTATATCAAAAATTCGTCAATTCATAATAATATTTTACAGAAACACTAAAAAGCATCATAATCGTGAATTAAGTTTACTCTTAAATTTCTGCTTCTAAAGGAAAGTATTCATGAAAGTTTATAAAAACTGTCGACCTTGTTTTTGCTTCATTCCCTCGACTTTTATTATACAAGCTAAAGGGGCTCTGCAGTTTCGCTAAAAGAAATAAGACTTATTTAAGAAATCCGTCATATTTAATAAACCTGAATTAATTTTTGAATTTTAGTATTAAATTATAAATATGAGCTTCAATAAATATATATACCTTATACTTTGTTTTAAAAAATTTATCTTAATTTTGCTACACATTTAAATCAAAAAAGTTTTATTTAAAAAACCGAAAACCGAACCGAAACCGGCCCGTTTTTGATGTTTTAAAACAACCGCGGTTTCTCATTTTCACGTTTTTTCGCAAACTCTACTTCAAAGCAAGACACGATTTACAATTCTATGACCTGTAGGTACTAAATAGTCGAGTTTTGTTAAAATACAACCGAACTTATTTAGTATTTTTCATATCAGAAAATTGTACATTTTTGTTAGGCTAGTTTCTAAAATTATTTTTTTATTTTTTGAAAATTTTGTTTAACAAATATTACAAATAAAAAAATTTCTTTCCGGTGTCATAAAACAAATAAATGGAAGAATGAAATCCAAAAAATGAGGTCGATGCCTTTAACAGTTTCGCTGTACCACGTAATAATTTTATTAAATCGGCAACATCGAGTTTTGATGTTTTGAAAATATGTCCGGTCAGGTACTTTTTTTGTTACATTTTGAACATGGTTGGTACCGGATAGTATCGCGTCCCACTTGGTACAATTTATAAATCTTAATTTTTTGCTGTGTTCGAGCCGATTGCTGAGGATAAACATAAGTATGATCCCTTTTTAGAAAACTGAAACCTCAAACTGACGTCACATATTGCTAATATTAAAAAAACTTTCTTCTCCAATGTGTGTGAACTTAGCACATGGAAAAATTGGTCTTACTTAATCAGTTGCAATCTCTGAGTTTATTTTAAGCGTAGGCTGCAATTTAAAGGACATCTCCCTCGAAATTGTGTCAAATTGTTCTGTTAAGACTAATACATCCCCAATTTTTCGGTATTTCAAAGAATTTAGGCAACAATAAAATAAAAAGTCACTGTAAGTGACTGTATCACATTTTGTTGGATTTGATTCATTTTTTGATGAGAAATATACTTGAGCCCCTACTGCTCTATACCTTCCCTGTAGTAAAACTGGGATCATGTGTCTCCATGTCAACACTTTGTGTAACATCAATTCAAATGTCCCCAATTTTAGTTCAGTACTGAAATAGTGAATATATAGAGACAACTATTCTAGTATATATCTGATGATATTGTCAACGAATGTGTCAACATATATGTATATCAATAGGCCCCGATTTGATTCCAATGTCTCCATTTGGACCAAAAGAACTACAAAGTCAATACTCAGCAAATAGTGGTAATGTCTACTGGTAGATTTCGTAGGAACTCTAAATGTTAAATGTCAATAGTAGATAACATTGGATGGGGCAAAATAGGCAAGTAGTACTGGAGACATTGTCAATAGCAAAACAGTATTGTTTCTCTGACGGCATTTACTGCAGGGTTATATTAGATCTACTGCCTAAAATAAATTAAATATATATGAATCTTGTATAAAGTGTTAGTAAGATGACAAAGTTTAACATATCGTGAGCCTATATTCAAAACCATGGCAAAAAAAATGTAAGGTATAACCGTTCTCTCTTACAAAAAAAATTTTTGAAGTAAATGCGAAATATTTGAAATATGTTTTTTGTAAACAATTATAAAAGTCGTTGCCACATGTGAGAAATGGGAATATTATTATCAGGAAATTTTGAACGTATAATGTGTTGTAAACATTTCGTTAAAACTTATTTTATAACGTTTAGCGGATCCTGTACAAGGAAAAAAGGACTTGAGACAATTAAATTTTGTCATAATATATTTAAAGTATTTTTGTGTAACATATTTTTTATAATTTATGTTACAGTTTCTTCAGCTTCTTTTTGGGATTGAAAATTTTATTTTCATCCAAATTTTATTTAAAAAACGGTTATTCAAATATGTTCTTATAGATAGATTTTGGTGTGATCTTTTATAGTATGAGAATTAAGGGCTTTTTAAATTTCAAAAATTATACGGCATAATTTTAGAAGTTTATATCCGATATAAACTGGTATATCAAATAAACTGGTATATCAAACAAAAGATACTGAAAGTATCATTCAAATGATATACATTCTTCCGATTTATAAAGATTAAGAGCTCAGTACCTGGTAGACCGAAGATTAAGAGCTCAGTACCTGGTAGACCGAGCCTTGCTCGGAGCTTTATGATAAGCATTTTGAGGAAAATTTTAAAGTTTTTATATATTTTATATTATAAAGTGCTAAAATAAATTTAGAGGAAAGACATTGTAGAAATATTCAGTTAATTTTGAATTATTTGATTTATTTTGTCCGACCAACACATAGTTTGCATAGTTTACAGTTTAACTCATTTTGAATAATTTTGGAAATTATTCATATCAACAGAAACCTCTGTCGACTCATGCGCAACAACTTTGCTAAAGATTATAGTCTGATCAAATGCACAGTTTACGATTTAATTCATTTTGAGTAGTTTTCTGTGGCGCCACCTGTCGGACTTTGCTTATTCCAATTCATAAACCTTCTTCGGCTTATCCGTAACAACTTTGCTGAAGATTACAGCATACGATTAAATTGACTTTGAGTAAATTTCAGTAGCGCCACCTGTCGAAATTTCTTCATACCAACTAAGAAACCTTCGTCGGCTCATGTGCAACAACTTTGCTAAAGATTGTAGCATGATTAAATGTACAAATTACGATTAAATTGACTTTGAGTAAGTTTCTGTAGCGCCACCTGTCGGAAATTATTCATACCAACTAAAAAGCCTTCGTCGGCTCATGCGCTACAACTTTGCTAAAGATCATAGCATGATCAAATGTACAGTTTACGATTTAATAAATTTTTAGTAATTTTCAGTGGCGCCATCTGTCGGAAATTAGTCTTATCAACTTTAAAACCTTCGCCGGCTTATCCGCAACATCTTCGCTAAAGAGCATAACACAATCAAATTCACAGTTTACTATTCTATAAAGAACATACATACAGACAAACATTCATTTGTTTAAAATAATACTAATTTTTCCCCCTTTTTATTCCCTAATTTCTAAAAGTTCCATATGTATATTTGGTACTTTTTTGGTGCCAATTGAATTCGGTACATTTTTTTAAAACGCATTTAACATAATGTATAATGTTCCTATTCATATTACTTTGGAGATGTTAAGTTATCATTTTATCCCTTTTTTACCCATTTTGGCTCCAAAATCAAAAAAGTACCAAATACGTGTTTCATGTTTCTTTTACATCTATTGATTGCAGTACCAAGTTTCTTTCTATATTCTTTAGTTTAAAATATAAGAGTGGGTTAAAAAGGTGCCAAAAAAACTATTTTCACCCTTCTTTACCCCCTATCGGACATAGTTTCAAAAAAGTACCAAACACCTGTCCGCTTATTTTCAAAGCTGTTTAAAACGTAATTTTAATTTTGTTTCTATACCTATTACTTTAGGAGACATAGCGTTTTCGATTTTTTCCCCTTTTTACCCGTTTTTACCCTCTTAGAGGTAAAAGTTCCAAAAGTCCCTCCTTCTTCTTCGACCTATACATCAAAAAAGAGATAGGCATTCTATATATATATATATATATATATATATATATATAATTATTGCTCGTTTAAGAATATAAGATATACTCAAAACTTATTTTTACAACCGACTTTGTTTATAAAAATGAGCATATCTTAAAATAATATAGACATAATAATGGTCTTTTATATAATGAATTTTATACAGGATATACTGGGCTTTTATATAACATAAATTACTTAGCTCTAGCATATGTAGCGAGTTAGTTATGACAGCGTAAATTTCACTTTTATTGAGTTAGAGTTATATAAATATACATTTTTATATTATATATAAAATGTATATATTTTTTTGTCTACATCTACAATGGTAGACGGTAGTCGTGTGGCTATGTCGACGCTTAAAAAAATGATTTCTATTTGAATGAATGTATTCTAATTTTAACAGGTTGTAGCCCGTAGCCTGCAGTCGTGATTGTGTTTATAGTATAATAGCAAACAGAAACTGGGATTTTCAAAAGTAGTATGGTAGCATAATTTGAGAAAAGAAAATAATAATTCGATCAAACGTCAGAAAGTTAATATGGCTGACAAAAGAGAGAACGGTTATACCTTACTAATTTCTTTTATCATGTTCAAAACCACCTATGAAACAATTTTTTTTAAAACACTTTTTATTGGAAAACTGCTTTTTTTATATAAATTTTTTATAAAAATCAGAGGGAAGAAATCTATTAAGGTAGTTATTGGCTTAAGTATATTGTAGCGGGAATATCGACTTCTATTAAAGTACTATGGATATTAAACCCTTTTTCGCCACTAACTAAAAATTTTTTATTTGGTTCATAGTTGGTATTGAATATAGGCTCACGATATATATTTTGGTAAACATCAAAAAATCTTCTAGATTTGTTATAAATCATTATTCGGACCTTAGTTTTTAAGCGCATAATCGGTCGACCCCAATGTCGGCACTTTCTTCACAGTTATATAGAAAATAGTATAATTTAAAATGAAATCTGTTTCATTCGTATATTAAATGTTGAAAATGTTAATCGACTTTTGAACTAGTTTCGAATTTGATACTTGTCAAATGAGTAATTTTTTAAGCCGACAAGTTTTAATTTTTAATACAATCTCTTGTACATAAAATATGGTACCATCATAGTCTGAAAAGTACATTTTGTTTTTATATTTGGTACAAAATCAAGAAAGCCATTTCCCATTACTGTGTCTGGTATTTATTAACCGATTTCTTTGAAATTCCGAGTGCAGAGTAAAAAGATTATCTAAAATATGATATATAAGTCAGTAGACCCCCAGAAGATCTATAAACCTGATTTGTATATAAAAAAAATGGTACCTTGATGGTCTAAAAAGTTAATTTCTTGTTAGATTTGGTATGCGATCAATTTCTGATATATTTTTGGGAAAATTTTCGGCTATTCCGTAAAAAAAAATGAAAATTTGAGATTTATTTCTTTTGCCCGATATCTTATCCTTTATTTGGTACGAATTTTTTGCGGAAATTGGGAAAATATATCTGAAGTCGATCGATTTCCATCACATGATGGATTTTTTAATATTCAAACAATTTTTTTACCATTATGTTCGGAATTTAACTACGTGTTGGTTTCAATTTCAAACGGAATTTGTAATTTATATGATATTTTTGAAGTGTAAGCCAATATTTTCAGAATTACAAACGGAATGATTATCTAAATATAACCCCCCATCATTTTTGGAGGTGGGTATTGAAAAGCACAAATACTAAGCAATTTAGGCATTAGATTGAAGGAAATTTTTGGCAATTTTTATTCTATCGCTTGTGAACAGTTATGAGGAATGTGTGTAGTATTTAATTGTTCCTCATCTTTAAAGCCGCAAATATTTATATTAAAAATCGTATATATATGAGTATTAAATTAAAAATCTATATCTATAAAAAAATATCCGCGTCTGTTTGTTTGTTTGCATGTTGTTTGTTGGGAAGGATCTCCGAAACTATCGGACCGATTTTTCTGAAATTTTGACAGTGTAGTATGGTGTGGCCGGTGGTGACTATAGGCTAATTTTTTTTTTGGAATCTCAAGTGGTCGTGACCCCTCCCATATAACTCATATATTAAAAATGACAAATATAGGAGACCGATAGGCCCGATTTTTCTGAAATTTTTACAGTATGGTAAGGTGTGATCGGTGGTTAAAATAGGCCAGATTTTTTTTCAAATCTCAAGTGGGCGTGACCCCTCCCATATAAGTCAGATTTTAAAAATTTCAAATGTGGATGATCAAACCGACCGATTTTTCTGAAATTTAGACAGTGGGGTAAGGTGTGACCGGTGGTTAAAATAGGCAAGTTTTTTTCTGAAATCTCAAGTGGTCATGACCCCTCCCATATAACTCATATATTAAAAATTACAAATATAGATGACCGAGCGAATCGATTTTTTTAAATTTTGACAGTATAAAAATAATAGGCTACGTTTTTTCTTTTTTGTAAATCTCAAATGGGCGTGACCCCTTCCATATAAGTCATATATTAAAAATGACAAATATGACTGATAAGTTGAAAGTGATTTAACCTAATATATTAAAGTTTTAAGTGTCGATATTTTCATACTATAGGATAGTTTTTCGCTTTTTCATTTTTTTGAAAATGGACCAACCGGGACCTGGGAATTGGAAAATGGGGATAAAATTTCCCTTTTCTTTAAAATTGTATATCTTGAGAACGGCTAGACCAATGATGTTAATGTTTTTTTAGTCCAAGTTAGGATTATACATTAAGAAAAATTGACCATGCCCACTTTTACGACCTCTTTTTTTAATATATCTAAAATAGAAAAACGGATGCACGAATATTGGTAATGCAAATACATTAATAATGGATTCAATTAAAAAATAAATAAAAATATTTCATAATTGTTCATTTTTAAAGAAATTGTTAACCATAAACCAGAACTAGACTGAGGACGAAACTGTCAAGTACATTTAAGAGACGTCAAAAGTACATTTAAAAGACGTCATCTTCATATAAGATATGTCATTATACATTTTTTTTGCTATTTTTTCTATTTTTTTTTTGTGCTTAGTAAAACATATGATCGCACTCTATGCGGTACTCTATGTTGTTAACATAGTAATAAGTTAATAACTTAAACTACTAACCCGGGCAACGCCGGGTAAAATCAGCTAGTAATAAATAAAAAAAATCAACAAAGCGTTTTGAAATTGAAAACTTAATTACAGTTTGTAATTTGTAGCAAAAACAAAAACTGAAATTGATATTCGTCAGAAAAAAAATATATAAAACATAAATAAATAAAAATAGACTTTACAAACAAAGCAATACCACAAAAATTACAAATTACGTTTTTATTAAATTATTTAAACTATAACTTACAAAATATTTAATTTCATTATAGAACAAAATATTAATTTTACGCTATAATCTTATTTACATTTTGTTATATTTATAAATAAAAAAAAATAAAACGTTTAATATTACAAAATCTTACCTTTCCTGATGCTCTATCCCCTCAATGCCATCGGCTACAACACTTTCATAGACCCCATTACTGGGTCGATTGCCCAACAGATGTTGGCGATCCAAATCGGCCTGAAATTACAAGATTTACAAAGAATCCTCATAAATCAAATCTTGTTGTTTTTTCTTTTTAAATATAAAATTTTAAAAATAATTCTCAAAACTAAGTTGTAGTGTAAACAAGTAAATATTTATTTTTGTATTTTTTTTGAAAATTAAGCAAAATATTTATTTCTTTGTTTTTCTTTTCAAGATAAAAACTTCAGCTTTTTGAAATGTTTATTTTCTTGTATAATCTTTGAGATTGAATATTTTCGTTGTTGTGAATTTGAATATATTTTACCTGTATTTGCGATTGCATGCCACCACTGTATGAGTTAAGATTCAAACCGTTTAAGTCTGATATACCGTATTCAAGATCAGAACCACCACCTTCAAAGTCGTGCGGACAGTTATCAGAGTCGTCGTCAGCTGGAAGGAGATAAATTATAAAATTATTAATATATTAACTAAAGAAAAAGTATAGTTTTGTGATCAGATGTAAAGATCAAATAACAGAATTTTACAAAAATTTAAAATGTCTGCACAGTGGTCACTCGTTTTAAATATCTTTAAACAGTAAGTTTCTATATGAAAAAAAAAAATTGAAAAATTGAAAAATTAGAACTATTTTGAATACAAACGAAAGCTATAGCATTTTGATTAATGAAACCTGTCTATGGATGGATAAGGAATTTCGTGCATTAATAAAGCATTGCGTTTTGGAGTAAATAAAATATCGTTGGAGCCCAGACTTGGCTTGATAAACATTACTCAGACTGTGCACCAGGAAAACCAACTGAACAATATAATAATATACTTAAAACCAACCCTAGCGATCCCAGGCTCGAACCACTTATCTGGAGATCAACGAATTGATCTGCGAATCTAGAAGGTACAAAAATTGCAATATGAGTTCCAGACTAAATAAACTATGGTCTACCTGCAAATCTCTGTCGGTTCCCACAAAGCGAGATGAGAGGATCGCAGCAACTTTTGGTAGTAATACCCAGTTAGATCCTAAGAAGTATGCGAGCCACTTTTTCCACGATTTCTACAGCTCCACGTAAGAGATATGCATAAAAAAGAATAGTGAGGAGAGTTTACAGTCTTTAAGCTGTTGACGGTACCATTAATCTTTCCGTCGAGCGAAGTTGCAGAGGCCGTCAATAATGCTAAAACATACAGAGCACTTGGACCTGACGTTATTTCAATATTGATGCTTAAAAATTAATATAAATGCACTGGGATTCGGGTTTTTAACTAAAGTCCTCAATTTGTCCCCTACCACTCTGGTGATTCCCGAGGTATGGAAATTGGATAGAGTGGTAACAGTAAAAAAAAAATGGGGAAAATGCTAAAAGATGAGGGTCATACCGTCGTTACTGTTATCCGACGCAAAGACAGTAGACCTACTTTTCCTCCCGAGGCTGATGAAATATCTACCAGCTGCATCACATTAAAACGTATTATGTAATGAATTCAGTATAGCTAATGCGTTATCTGCTATCACTACACATGGCTTAGACCAAATTGTAGCTCTTAAAATATCCAAGGAATTCGACATAGTCTTTGCAAAAGATGAGTTGTAAACTAAACCGAAAGTCATTTGTGGGGCTTAGAGAAGACAAAACGCCATTGAGTTCAATAGGAGTTCCACAGGCCGAATTACTCTCCCCGATCTCATCCCTCTACTATCATTGCAAGGCTCAATTATATTGACGAGCTTTTCGATAAAATCAATTTATATTTAAAGGACGTATTTCTGAATCTGCGACTATGTGCAGCCAAATCATCGGCAATGCTCTTCACCAGTTAGATACGTTCCCACGGCAGTCGGTTCTTTGTACTGGAACGACTTGGAAATCTTAGGATTCCGATCAAGAACTGCCACTTCCGCTTTATTACCAATAATATCGCAGTTACAACAACAACAGCAACCAGTTGGAGGAATTATGTGGTACTGGAAGTAACTGTCTAAGTCGAGGATGTATGTTGGGGGTGATATTCAAAAGCTTATGCAGGTCTTCAACACAAAACACTTGCTATAAGTTATGCAGTAGAAATAAGGTCCTCAAATCGGTTATTGGTTACTTAGGGCAAAGACAAAGAAACCCTACTTGCTACGTACAAATCAATTGGTTGGTCAGTGGAAAATTATGCCTCAACCGTGTGGTCTCCAACTGGGAGCGCAGTTGAAAAATTTTCAGAGTGTGCAACCATGAGGACAGAAAAAGGATGCATAAAAATTTCCTCAGAGCGCAGTTGAAAAATCTTTAGAGCTGTGAAAATGCAACCATCGGGGCAGTAAAAGGCTGCTTAGAAATGTCCTCAGAAAGCCATCTATATGAAGAGAAGAAAGTCGTACCATTTAAGGAACATAACCAAATATAAAGAAAATTCCTTTTGGAATGTCATCGGAGGGTCAACCGAACGACATTGTAACGGGGTATGATCAACCCGAGATATGTCAGAAAGAATTTTCGTTGCTATTAGAGTGATATCAACACTCCATCGAGGAGTTCGATATGAATACTAGGTGATCGCACCCCACTAAGAGGAAAAAAAAAAAATCTCGTAAGAACTACTAGGGTATTTCTGGCACAATTAAGATCAGAATATTCTAGTAGATTTTATATATATATTAGTCGGGATTTAAACCTACAATACCCAACACGTGCCCAGCATGTTTCACTACATTATATCCAACACCACTTTCAATGCACCTCATACCCGAAACCTCTAACTCCAGATTCCTTATGGGCTCACTCTATTAAAGTGGCGGCGCATTACTTGGAGTTTGTTATAATTGTTTTGGTTATTTTTATTACAGACCACGCTGTTACAACAACAACCGTTAAGAAGATGTTTGCTAAGCTTAAATAGGGCGAATAGTGATGTAAGCATCGGACGCCGAAAAGTTGTTGTTGAGGTACTGTTTATGAACATTTGATTTGAACTTCCCTATATTGTAATTGACGGACTGTACGGCTGTATACTAGCGAATCGAAAACAAAGAATAAGCTCTAACAGAAAGACGTATTTTTCGTAAGAGTTTCTGGAACGGATACTCTACTGTCATCGATGAGTTGGGGTGTCATTGGGTGTTTATTTTGGGTTTATAGGGCAGCAGTCCCTGGGCCGTTTGGACTCAACTGTTAGTAGTTGTTTTAGGGTTACGAATCCCACCGGAGATTGTCTGGTACCGCGGGAGTCAGGAAGCCCCTGGATACTATCTCCAGCCTGACGGTTGGTGTTGGCCCCTTTGAGGAGCATCGAGGGGGCTGTGGTTTAATACCCAAAGCGGGTAGAGTGTGCGATACATTGCCTGTATCGTTTATTCGTATCTGGAGTTGCATTGCAGCCGGGTGCCGTAACCATAGACCGGCAGGAGTTTTAGATGAGCTCCGCTCCTAACAAAGGGGGAATCATGTCCAAACAACATGATTTCGAATTGGTACTCTGAAACGTCATAGTGTCATGCATGACAATTTTTCGTAGTAAGGTGATGTTGGTAAACACTTAAAATATTCACCCGGAGCTTAGACCACCGTGGGGTAAGGCTCACATAGTAGGTACCCATGCTAATCTAAAGTACAATCTGTCATCGATGAGTTCCCATCGGAGATTGTCTGGAACCGCAGGAGGCAGTAAGCCCCTGGATACTATCTCCAGCGTGACTGCTGCTGTTGACCCCTTTGTGGAACATCGCGGGGGCTGTGGTTTAATACCCTATGAATGTGCGATACATTGCCTGTATGGTTAATTTGAATGTGAAGTTGCTTTGCATCCGTTTACCGTACCCATAGACCGGCAGGAGTTTAGATAGGCTCCGCTCCTGACCAAGGAGGAAATCATGTCAAAATAACATGATTTCGAATTGGCATGTTACATTTGCCACGCATGACAATTTTTCGTAGTAAGGGGGTGTTGGTAAACACTTAAAATATTCACCCACTGCTTAGACCACCGTAAGGTAAGGCTCATATAGCAGGTACCCACGTTAATCTAAAGTCCTTTATTCGGTCGGGAAACTCCAAAATCTGAAATTGTCTCTATCTCCAACCTCTAAAAAGCTTGCTTTAAGACTGAATGAATACAAATAGCAAATGTTCAAAATCTTCAAAAGTTTAGATAGTAGTGGAAGTTTGAGTTAGATGATTCTTTATAATGATATGAAATTTAGAAGGAAAAATAACGGAGCCTTGCGGTATCAATCGAGAGAAGTCATTACCACCACCAAAATAATTTTTGATAGAAGCGCTCCTTGCCATGCTTTATCAAATGCATACTTAAATTAATTTATAGTTCCATGGGAGTGACGACTCGGAATTGAGATTTAAACTACAAATTTAATTAAATTTCCTTAAAAATAAGACATTCCTCGAAAAGCCATTGCGTCCAAAAAAGTTGACCGTACGTTTCGTTTTGTGGTCAGGCGGCATTATTGGAACGTAGTTTTTCGAAAATGAGCAAGCAATTCATTGTGTATTAACTGCGCTACCAAGTCATGATAAAAGATTTTTTGTGACAACAATTTTAGAAATTTCACAATAACGTAATTTCTCTATTTGGAGAAGTCAATTGAACACCTTCTTCTTGTGATTTAACGCAAATGAATTATTTTCTTTTGGTCCATTTGAAAGACCGGATTTAAGTGATAAAATTCGGCACTGTATTAAAGAGATAAGTGATAATAAGTTATCTTGACGTAATTCCAACTTATTTGGTCTGAAGACCAAAGGTAATTAAACTTGGCAAACAACGAAACTGTAGCGTCAGTTCAACATCTTAGTTGCAGCTCGCTTCTGTTTTAGATCGAGAACACGATCGGCAAAAGTCTTTGAATCCATCACCAATCGATTCAGAACCTTTAATGTTTTAAACATGAAAAGAAAAAACATTATAGAACATAAATGTGGACAATTAAGTCATCGAATGTGTAGGTGCTTTATACTGTCTGGGAAGTTTAGCTTCTTTAAAGTATTAATAAAGCAAAAGCGACAAATTTTTATAATCTTTAAGTTAAGAATATACAACTTGATCGTAGAGTCCATCCAGTTCTATGGTTGCGAAACTTGAAAACGCGCAAATGCCATTGACGTGCGTCTACAAACCTAGGCATACAAATACTTGCGGCAAATTCTTAACATATGGTGGTATAGTCGCATTATAAACGATGATCTGCTAAATTTGACAAGCCAAATCTCTGCTGCTGTAGAAGATCGTCTGCGAAAATGGCCACATACTTCATAAGCCAGCTGTAAATATTTTTCGAGTGAATCAGCAGAGAGAAGCGAGTCGTTTTGGTGAACTTGCTAATAAAGGCAGAATTTTAATTAATGCGGAGCTGCAAGTAACAAGCTACAGGGTTTTTCAATAAGTACTATCAAGAACTAGCCATCGCCAAGACCACTTTATGGCGAATTTTACGTAAAGATCTTTTTTTAACACCCATACAAGATCAATCTGGGTCGAGAATTGAAACCGATGGACCATTTAAAATGGTTTGCGTTTTATTTAAAAAAGTTCAAGTTCAAGTCCTTATTGGAAAACTCTATATTTATGGAAAGACATCTGACTAATAGCTATAAATACAGTCAAATATAAGATGATGGTTAAGAACGGGGCTAAACTGGGAGTCAAAAACAAAAACACTGAGTGACCCATATATAGGGTTGCCAGATAGAAATCCTGAAAAAACTGGACATAAGGAAAAAAAAGCTTGACAACCCAAAAATTAGCTGGACATTAATAATAAAATAGTTGCTTTAGTAATTTGCTTCGATGAATCTTTAAATTTTTGATAAACCGAATTGCGAATACCGTAATTAACCGCAGCGATATAGAAAGAAAATGAAATCGTTCGAGATCTGAAACAATTTTTAACAAAAAACACATGCTACTCGCGTTTGTCGATGACATTGACATCATGGGACGCACATTGCGCTATTTGACTACCGCCTTTTCAAGTATCGAGAAGAAATCTATAATAATATAATGTGTCAATGAATTAAAAAAAAAACTACTGGTTTTTACAAGCAGGCAATCCTCAAGAATTGCACCACATGTGATCGTTGAGAACTATAGCTACGAGGTTGTAGAAGAATTTGTTTACCTTGTTACCGCTGTCAACATAAATAACGACATAAGTTTCGAAATCAAAAGTACAATCAACAGATGCTATTTTGGCATAACCAGGCAGATAAGAAATAAAGCTCTCTCTGTAAGAACTTAAACTACGCTCTACAAAACGCTTATACTACCCGTGAACCATGTTCACTTGCACAAGCAGAGGAAGCTATTCTTGGTGTTTTTGAGAGGAAGATTCTACGAAAAATCTTCTGAATATCGACATTGAACAATAACAATAAGCTGTATGAGTTATACGTTGACAACGACGTAGTAAAACGCATCAAACAGCACCGGCAGCGTTGGCTGGAACATGTTGAGCGAATGTATGAAAATACTCCAGCAACAAAAGTATTCTAAAACGATTCCGAATGAACGTGTAAAAGAGGACGTCCAAGAATTCGATGGAAAGACGATCTTTCAAAGCTTGACCTATGAATTGAAGAATAAGCGCACATGATTGAAGCGCATCTAATTTTAAAATATGCTCGGCCTTTGACCTTAACAGGTTTTTGTAAAGTAAGTACAATGGGGAATTTTGATAGAAGGTAATTTTTTACAAAATGTATTTGATCAAGCAATCAATTAATCAACGCATAAATAATATAAGTAGAAAAGAAAAAAATATACTTGTGCAAAATGTTTTATTGCGTTCTTTTTCATAAAAATAGTTTCTTTAAAATATTCAAACAATTTAATTTCTCATCTTTCAGCTGGACAAATTTAAATTTAGCTTGACACTGGACAAGCACTAAAAAAGCTGGACAATCCAGTCGAATCCAGCCTGACTGGCAACCCTACCCATATACATAATGGGTGTTTTTTTTAGAGGTATATAACTTCGAATTGAAATAAAACACAAGAAAATCGTTTTAATGTTCATCAATTTGGCTTTACTGGAAGGATAATTTTATGCCATTAATGTTTAAATATGATTTCGGGCATGTGGCCGCCGCGGCTGGCTCGAATAAAGCCAATTCTACAGGTCCAATTTTCAACTACTTTTTCGAGCATATGGGGCCGTATGTTGGCAATAACGCCACGAATGTTGGCTTCCAAGTCCCCTAACGTTTCTGGTTTGTTGGCGTAGACGAGCGACTTCACATATCCCCAAAGAAAATAATCCAGTGGTGTCAAATCGCACACATCTTGGTGGCCAATTGACAGGTCCATTCCGCGAAATTATGCGCTCATCGAATGTTTCCTTCAATAAATCAATTGTGACGAGCGCTGTGTGGCATGTAGCGCCGTCTTGTTGGAACCACAACTCATCCACATTCATGCCATCCAATTGGGGAACAAAATAGTCGGTTATCATGGCTCTATACCGGTCTTCATTTATGGTAACTGACTCTCCAGCATTATTTCGGAAGAAGTATGGCCCAATGACTCCACCAGCCCATAGAGCATAACAAACAGTCAGTTTTTGTGGATGTAATGGCGTCTCAAGGGTCTCATGTGGATTCTCTTCACTCCAAATGCGGCAATTTTGCTTGTTGACGTAGCCATTCAACCAAAAATGAGCTTCACCACTGAACAAAATTTTGCGATGAAAATCAGCATCGAGATCAATCTCATTTTCGGCCCATACACCAAAATCACGACGCATTGCATGGTCTCGCGGCTTTAATTCTTGCACAAGCTGGATCTTGTAAGGTCGCAAGCCAAGATCTTTGCGTAAAATCTTCCATAAAGTTGATGGACAAAGCTCCAATTGCTGTGCACGGTGGCGAATCGATTCATTCGGGTGCTCTTCAACACTTTGCTCTACAGCGGCAATTGTTTCTTCGGTGCGCACTGTTCGACGTCGCTGCGGATGCGTATTACCACATAGAGTAAACGTAGTGCGAAAACGATCCATGGTTAACCGAATTAATTGCTCTGATGGACGATTATGTCGACCATAAAATGGACGGAGCTTGCGGTAAACTTCGCGAACTGAACCATTATTTTCGAAATAAATTTGCACGATTTGCAAGCGTTGTTCTTTTGTCAACCTGTTCATGATGAAATGGCAAACCAAACTAAATATTAATCACTTGACAGCTGACAAAATGGCCGCCAGTTAAAAAAGTGATGCCAACTTAAAGTTCTATACCTCAATAAAAAACACCCGATATATGTCAATTAATCGACCAAGTTTAGTTTAAACTAAAAATTTGAATTTATAAATTAATGGCAACACTGATCGATAACAAAAAATAAAAATTTGAGATCAATTGAAATATTTAAAAATATCAATTGAAATGCATTTACAAAATTGGATGCATATGTTAATTGCAACAATATCTGGCTAAAACTTATGCGCTATTGAAATTATTTGAAAAATTTTTTTAATATTTACAGGAAAACTGAAAAGAGCTGTTAATCATTTTGCTGAAAATTCACCACACTTTTAACTTAAACTTTTAATTGTCAAGAATTTTTTTTTTAATAATATTTTCTTAACCACCGACCGCACTTTGTTATGAAAAAATTTACTTTGATTTGATTTTACTTTACGAAAAAGTTTTAAAATTTCTGCGAGATGTTCCTATTTTTTTAGATACTCTTTCTATGCTAAAATGAAATAAAATAAAAGTGTTATTTGATAACACACAAAGAATGAAAAGAATCTGGTGGTCGGTCTGTTATAGAAAAAATGTTTTGTTATTTTCTTTCTCCTACATTTAATTATGAATTTTTTTTAACAAAAGTTTTTTACGTTTTAATGTCATCTCTACCATTTACGTGACAGAATTGTTATCATTGTTACGACATACGACATTTTGAAGGTATTTTCGTTTTATCGTTGGGTACGTCCAGACAAGAAACAGTGTTAAGGAAATTGAACATAGGCTAAATGTGGCTTTCGAAGACCATATTCAAAGGGTCCATGATAAAATAGGATCCGAAATCGATCATGACTATGAACTAACTCCCTTAGTCTTAAACGATTATTAAAATTATCAAAGGCTTATTGTAGGAATATTATATGGAAAATTTGATTTATAGACAAGGGTATAACTTTAGTTTTCGTTTATGAATAAGGGGGTAAGGTTCCATTAAAATAATATACTCTAAAATCGGACTTATTAGTGAAAGTAGTAAATAAATTGTAAAATTTTGGTCTTTCTGGAAATTAGTAGGACATAAAAACTTTGAAAACTTTTATTCAGGGGTGTCATAGAAACCAAGTCGGTTTTTAAATTTCTCGGTTTTGAAAACCAATACTGGTATTATTTAGTGTTATAAAACCAAGTCGATTTTTTTATTATTGGTTTGAAATCAAACAAAATGTTCGAATCAATCGTTTATTATTTCATTTGAATTTTTTGTGAAATATCAAAAATCAAATAAAAGATAAAATAAAAATTACTAAAAAAAAATAATTTGAAGAAAAATTGTCAGTTTTTTGCGATGTTTGTAGTATAGGTATAAAAAAAACGCTGCTATTTGGACAAATGAAGCTTGTACACCCCAACATAATGAAATGACCGAATTGCGGACTGAACAAAATTTAATCTACCTACACCAAGAAACAAACCACAGTCAATCAAAGGACGATTGTGACTTACATGGAATATCCGTTAAATTGATATGCATTTGCTTCGCCAGTACCTTTACACAAAGAATATTCTAGCCTTACAATTTTCCCCATTTTTCCAAAGACACAAAGATAGTACCAAAACTTGCTTTAATCTTATTACATGATAAAAAAATTCTATGTAAACTTTCCACCCATCTCATTTTATTTGAAAGTTAAGGCTAAAAAGTACCAAAAATAACTTTTCTCTTTTTCTCCCCTTTTTTTTCGAAAATTACTTACCACTTGTACTGTTATTTTTGTAGCTGATCCAAACTCGATTTAAATTTTAGTTCTATTGTTTTTAGTTTGGGAATCACATCGTTACTGAATTTACCCTTTTTTATCCCCCACAAGGCCGAATTATCAAAAATCCGTTCTTAGTGGATCTTTAAATTGAAAAAGGCACCAGCTGGCCAGTAACGCCTTTGTTTTAAATAGATATACCAATTTTGAAATGAAATCTGTTAACTGTAAGTTGCTTGGTTTATTTCCAATACTAAACCAATAATATTATTTTCTGTGACACATAAAACCAATAGAAAATGTAGTTCAAACATTAATATTGGAATTCATGACACCAATTTAATTTTTTGTCGTTTTCAAAACCAGTACCAATGAAATTGGTGTCTATGACACCCCCGATTATTTCAAATATTTTATAATAAACGCATTTTCGTCTAATTGTGCACTCATTGTATTTCAAATGAAATGGAGGATGGAAAAACAAAGAGATAAGAATGTATCATTTTATCATTAGATAGAAATCCATTTCTTGACGTTTCAGAATGATAATATTTGAAATAAGATAATAAAGTTGAACGATTTATCTCTTATAGTAATAATCTGAAAAACAATAACATACATTTTTTTCAATAAAAAAAAAACAAGTGAGAAAGTCGTTCAAGCCCGACCATACGATACCCTTCACCACTAAGGTCAAAAGTGTTATTTTTCTTGTATAAAGACAAATATTTGCCAAATTTTGCTAACATACAAACGTTTTCTCACTTACTTAAGCTGTTTCCGTCATTTGGACTTATATGAGAGCCAGGGTCAAATGTGGGCCGACTATATCGAAATTTGACAAATTGATTACAGTTTTTACAAAAATTATGTAAACAAGAAATCAACTCAAAATTCTCATAATCTACAGATTTACGAGCGTTTTAGTGTTTTTTTTTTGTCTCATTTAGGTCGTTTTGACAGAGGATTTTGTATGGGAGCTATGGTCAAATGTGGACCGATTTCAACGAAATTTGGAACAGAGATTTTAATTTACATAAGCAGTATCTGTTTTAAATTTCATGAAAAATATTTATATTTGTGGCCAAAATATCAATTCCGGGAAGTGGGACCTATGGAAGGTACGATAAATAATGGACCGATTTTGACGAATTTCAATGTGCCAAATTTTATCAAATTATTTTTAGAATTGCGACCTGTAGTTTGGTTACAATTTACATGGGGGTCCAGCCAGTCAGCCGTCTTGCCAGCCAGACGGACATCGCTAAATCGACTCAGAAAGTGATTCTAAGCCTATTGGTATACTAAAAGGCGGGTCTAAGACAAATATTTCTATGCTTTACATACATCTGCACAAACTTATAATACCTTTTCCACTTATGGTGGTGAAGGGTATAAAAACAAGTAAGAATGTGTCGTAAAAAGTCGTTCAAGCCCAACCATACGATACTAAGGTCAAAGGTGTTCTTGTTTTTGTATAAAGAAAAATATTTTCTAAATTTTGCCATCATTTTCTAAAAACTAAGAGTAATATGAGAGCCAGGGTCAAAGTGGCCCGATTATGCCGAAATTTGGCAAATTGATTACAGTTTTTACAAAAATTATTTAAACAAAAATCAACTCAAAATTCTTATAATCTTCAGATTTACGAGCGTTTTAGTGTTTTTTGTCTCATTTAGGTAGTTTTGACAGAAGAGTTTGTATGGGAGCAATGGTCAAATGTGGACCGATTTCAACGAAATTTGATACACTGATTTTGAATTACATAAGCAGTATTTGTTTCAAATTTCATTAAAAAAATAATGATCCAAAATCTCAATTCCGGGAAGTGGAACCTATGGGAGGTACGAATTTCAACAGCCATGGTTCCAATATCAAAAAAATTGTCTGTCTGCCAAATTTCATCAAATTATCTTTAGAATTGCGATTACATGGTTTACATGGGGGTCCAGCCAGCCAGACGGTTGGACTGACATCGCTAAATCCACTCAGAAAGTGATTCTAAGCCTATTGGTATACTAAAAGTTGGGTCAAGACCAATATTTGTATTTATTACATACATCAGCACAAACTTTTAATACCCTATGATACCTATGATGGTGTAGGGTATAATTAAACGTCTGAAAATTAATATCTCAAAAAGAGCGATACAACTAGAAATTAAAAAAAAAAAAATGTTGCCTCCTTTTAATTTGTACAAATACAATAACTATCGAAAATGGCTTTAATGTTTTTTAAAATATTCTCCATGAAGATCAAAACACTTTTTTAGATGTACAAACTAGTTTGTGTATCTCCATCCATTTGTACTCGTCAAAGCCTTAATCAGTTGTCGAAAATCCTCGCAATTTTTATTTTCTGATAAATTAGGACTATACGACGGATAGCGACCTGTACTTTGATTACATGGTTTACAGGGGGGTCCAGCCAGCCAGTCGCAAAGCCAGACGGACGGACTGACATCGCATCAGAAAGTGATTCTAATCCTATTGGTGGGTCTAAGAACAAAATTTATATGCGCTACATACATTAGCACAAACTTATAATACGCTTTCCATCTATGGTGGTGAAGGGCATAATAAGTTTTTCGATATATTTAGAAAATCTTTTTGTAATATCAAAACAAAAGTTTGTAATATCAAAAGTTAACTTTATGATACATTTCTAGAGCTGGCTTTTTAATAGATTTCATAAATAAATTTTTCCAACAAAATTTCGTAGCTGATTTCTATATGGAGGTAATTAATATCGTGCAGTGTAGTTTATTTATTAAAGCAATAGCAATTAAATACAAAAAATTTCATAGCCTATGTTAGGGAGGCGCCAAAAAAAAGGAGTTACCAGATTAATTTATAATTCTAATTACACTACTTCACAAAATTCAACTTTTTGCATTACTTTGGATCACAACTTTATTTTTTATATTTGTTATGGTCTCTGGTTTAAAAAAACGCTCGAAATTAAAATTTCTTTAAACTGTTCATTCACTTTTAAAGAGGCTGATGCGTTGATTTGATCATACCCTTAGAACGGGTTGATCGATTTTTGGTATAATAACAGTATAGAATAGCAAATAAAATTAAGTCGCTTTTAAATTATTTTTTATATACTAAAATAAGTGGCACCCTAAAGTCTATGCATTATAAATATCATAACAAACCCATTATAGGATACAAAAATAGTGTTCATGTAGAATTAGAAATTTTCTTATAAAATATTTTAGTCAAGTGATAAATTGAAACTGTGATTTGTTTAAACATTGAACTTAACTATTTAATTAATATTTGTTTATAAATAGAAAATGATTTTATTGTTTTTATTATTTGGAATGATATTAATACACTCTAAATCAAATGATTAGAACCACTTAAATTTCAGTTTTTAGCAGGCCATATTTTTTCAAGCGTTTTGTCCACAACTAAGATTGTAGGTACAGTAGCAAAGCTAATTTTCCTACGATTGTTCACATTTAACCATAGCTTCCATACAGAACACTTACGAAAACAGCCTAAATTCCACCATAAATACACTTGAGTGCCAATAAATGATAAATTGTAATAGCTATGACCACTAAATTCGGCAAAAGAACGTCTTATATGACTATCAACCAGTGTAACAAATTTTGTTACAATCGGTCACAATTTGACCATAGTTCTCATATAAAAAACTAACAGAAACACAAAAATACAAAAAGAAAAGTGGTTTTTTGATAAAAAAATTTTCTATAGAAATTTTTTTGATAAAACAAATTTCTATAGAAAAATTTTTGATAAAAAAATTTTCTATAGAAAAATTTTTGATAAAAAAATTTTCTATAGAAAAATATTTGGTAAAAAAATTTTCTGTAGAAAAATTTTTGATAAAAAAATTTTCTATAGAAAAACTTTTGATAAAAAAATTTTCTATAAAAAAATTTTTGATAAAAAAATTTTCTATAGAAAAATTTTTGATAAAAAAATTTTCTATAGAAAAACTTTTGATAAAAAAATTTTCTATAGAAAAATTTTTGATAAAAAAATTTTCTATAGAAAAATTTTTGATAAAAAAATTTTCTATAGAAAAATTTTTGATAAAAAAATTTTCTATAGAAAAATTTTTGATAAAAAAATTTTCTATAGAAAAATGTTTAATAAAAATGTTTGATAAAAAATTTTCTATCGAAAAATTTTTGATAAAAAAAATTTCTATAGAAAAATTTTTGATAAAAAAATTTTCTGTAGAAAAATTTTTGATAAAAAAAATTTTCTATATAAAAACTTTTGATAAAAAAATTTTCTATAGAAAAATTTTTGATAAAAAAATTTTCTATAGAAAAATTTTTGATAAAAAAATTTTCTATAGAAAAATTTTTGATAAAAAAATTTTCTATAGAAAAATTTTTGATAAAAAAATTTTCTATAGAAAAATTTTTAATAACAAAATTTTCTATAAAAAATTTTTGATAAAAACATTTTCTATAGAAAAATGTTTGATAAAAAAAATTTTGTATAGAAAAATTTTTGATAAAAAAATTTTCTATAGAAAATTTTTGATAAAAAAATTTTCCATAGAAAATTTTTGATAAACAAATTTTCAATAGAAATTTTTTGATAAAATTTTCTATAGAAATTTGTTTGATAAAAAAATTTTCTATAGAATTTTTTTTGATAAAAAAATTGCTATAGAAAAATTTTTGATAAAAAAAATTTCTATAGAAAAATTTTTGATAACAAAATTTTCTATAGAAAAATCTTTTTTGGTAAAAAAATTTTCTATAGAAAAATTTTAGATAAAAAAATTTTCTATAGAAAAATTTTTGATAAAAAATTTTCTTTAGAAAATAAAAAAATTTTCATATAGAAAAATTTTTGATAAAAAAATTTTCTGTAGAAAAATTTTTGATAAAAAAATTTTCTGTAGAAAAATGTTTGATAAACAAATTTTCTGTAAAAAAATGTTTGATAAAAAAATGTTTTATAGAAAAATTTTTAATAACAAAATTTTCTAGATTTTTTTTTTTTGAAAAAAAGGCTTTCTATAGAAATTTTCTTGATAAAAAATTTTCTATAGAAACAATTTTGATAAAAAAAAAATTTGTATGAACATTTTTGATATAAATATTTAAAAAAATGTAGTAGAAAACTTTTTCTTTTTAAAACGTTAGAACTACACATTGAAAAAAAAATACCTATTTTAGTTAGAAGTATGAAAAAATGGTTACTCTGTCGAATATTTTTTTGTTTTGTTCTCTTTGAGCCGAACCGTGAATATAACACTCTTACTTGTTTAATTTTAGATACTCACAGCTTGCAATGGCTCTTTCTACGATTGAAACACTTGTTGTAACACCTGCTTGGATCCTGATTTGCGGTACAGGTAGTGCAGAATTTGATGCAATTCTCAAGATTTTTCTTATTTCTAGTGGTGTTAGAGCGACGTGAATCCGCCCTCTATAGTTTTTTCCATAGTTTTTGGTGTCTTTTAAATATGTCATCACTGTTTTGTGACTTCGCCCAATTTTTCGCGCAATAGCGCGGTAAGAATACCCTTTCGAACGATAAGCGTCAATTTTGCCTCTTTCCGCTACGCTTAATATACATTTTTTACCCATTTTCACCAATGTACACTAAAACGCAATATTTTTCTTTTAATGCAGTTATAACGTGCTAATCAAAGCCATCTAATTGCAAAAACCTTAAAATGCGAAGTGGTTCTAATCATATGAATTGATTTTTTTGGCCATTTTCTGACTTTTCTTAAAAATAGGTGATTTTTACACTGTCCTGAAAATTTCTAGTAAAGGTGCTACAGATTCCTGTAATCCCAGGAAAGTTATCTTTACTACGATACAAAAATCTTTTCTGAGGATGAAATGCTGGCCTGCTAAGACCTGAAATTTAAGTAGTTCTAATCATATGATTTAGAGTGTAGTGTAACAAAGAATTATGACTCATTAATAAATATATATATTTATTTTGCACTAACTTTAACACCAATTATCCGCAATAATCAATTAATATTTTTTATAAATTGATCCAATATTTTAGAACGTTTCGAAATTTTTATTTAATTCAATTAATTTCTTTAATATTAAAACGTTTTTTATTTTTGTTTTTGTCTCAGAAAAGCGTTTGTTTGGATTTAAAAATTCAATGAAACTGAATTATACGAGTATAGAGCTCTGTCCCGTTCCATATAGAATTAAAACACCTCGAGTCATTAATTGTATAAATAATCTTATCAAACTAACGACAAAAAACAGTGAAAACAATACAATAACAGCAACAACAATAAAAATTATTGTTATTATTAAGTATTAAATTGAAAAAAGGTGCAAAAGAGCAGAGCACAGTGTTAGGATTTTGGAAAAAATATGGGAAAAAATTTGAGTTTTTGATAAAGTTAAAGATTGTATAAATTTTTTTCTACAGAGAATTCTCTTGAGGTCTTAGAAAAGAACAAGTAAGAGTTTTATATTCCTCTGTGCCGAATCTTATATACCCACCATCAAGTTTTATATAAATTTAGAAAAATTTCTCATATATCTACAAGGGTTCAGCCAATTCAAAATGTGGACCTAATTTTAACAAATTGCTAAGCTAATTGGTATTGTTGGTAAAATCTTTGGACTGTAATCGAAGGAAAATTACCTTTGCTACGGTACTACAATCTTAGTTGTGAACAAAACGCTTAAAAAATATGGCCTGCTAAAAACTTAAATTTAAGTGATTCTAATCATATGATTTGGAGTGTATGTAGTTCGGTTTGACCGACTATAGCTTTTTCTTACTTTTTATTTTTGTTTAAAAGTTAGCTCGTTGTCACCCACTTTAGAAAGAGCTTTTGAATACCCAAATATTCATTTAAGTTATGTCTGATATGTCCCTTTGACATCTTTATAGTCTCAGTTACCCGACGAACTTGATCCAAAACTATTTAGTGGACTTTTTTATATTATCGCCAGTAAAAGTATTTTTGGGGCGTCCATTAGGTACATCTTTCTCGGTGCCAATTTTGCCTCATTTTAACATAGCAAAGCACTTCTAAATTGTATATTTCCCTAATGTAGTTTGAATCTTATATTCTTAAACGGCTCTAACGAATTTGATAAAATTTGGACAGTAGGTAACTTTTTTAATGTATAGGTCGAAGAAGAAGGGACTTTTGGAACCCCTAAGAGGGTAAAAACGGGTAAAAAGGGGAAAAAATCGAAAACGTTATATCTCCTAAAGTAATAGGTAACAAAATTCAAATTACGTTTTTAACAGCTATGAAAATAAGCGAACAGGTGTTTGGTACTTTTTCGAAAATATGTCCGATAGGGTTTTAAAAAGGGTGAAAATATTTTTTTTTGGTACTTTTTTGACCTACTCTTATTTTTTAAACTAAATAATATAGAAAGGAACTTTGTACTGCAGTCAATAGATGTGAAAGAAATATTGAATACGTATTTGGTACTTTTTTGATTTTGTGGCCAAAATGGATAAAAAAAGGGATAAACTGATAACCTAATATCTTAAAAAGTAATATGAATAAGAAAATTATGTAAACTGCGTTTTAATAAAATGTACCGAATTCAATTGGTACCAAAGAAGTACCAATTATGCATATGGAACTTTTTGAAATTAGGGGATAAAAGATAGAAAAATTAGTAATATTATAACTTTAAAACAAATGAATGTTTGTCTGTATGTATGTTCTTTATAGAATAATAAACTGTGAATTTGATTATGTTATGCTGCGGATAAGCCGGCGAAGGTTTTTAAGTTGGTAAGCCAAATTTCCGACAGGTGGCGCCACTGAAAATTACTAAAACTTAATTAAATCGTAAACTGTACATTTGATCATGCTATGATCTTTTGCAAAGTTGTAGCGCATGAGCCGGCGAAGGCTTTTTAATAGGTGTGAATAATTTCCGACAGGTGGCGCTACTGAAAATTACTCAAAGTTAATTGAATCGTAAGCTGTACATTTAATCATGCTATAATCATTAAAAATGTTGTTGCACATGAGCCGACGAAGGTTTCTTAGTTGGTTTGAAGAAATTTCGACAGGTGGCGAAGAAATTTCGATAGGTTAGCTTTAAAGCCGACGAAAGTTTATTAATTGGAATGACCAAAGTCCGACAGGTGGCACCACTGAAAATTACTCAAAGTGAATTAAATCGTAAACTGTGCATTTGATCATGTTATGATCATAAGCAAAGTTGTTACGCATAAGCAGATGAAGGTTTATTAATTGGTATGAACGACTTCAGGTGGCGCCACTGAAAACTACTCAAAATGAATTAAATCGTAAACTGTGCAATTGATCAGACTATAATCTTTAGCAAAGTTGTTGCGCATGAGTAGACGGAGGTTTTTGTTGGTATGACCAATTTCCAAAATTACACAAAATGAGTTAAACTGTAACTGTATAAAAAAAATATATAAAAACTTTAAAATTTGCCTCAAAATGCTTATCATAAAGCCCCGAGCAAGGCTCGGTCAACCAGGTACTAATGTTTATTGGACCAAGTCTTTCCTATTATTTGTGCCAAAAAGCTGAATCTTTTTTAAGCTAAATAAGTTTGATTCACTTGGGTCCTGGGCTTTGACTACAGTGTCCTTGACTACTAAAGCAACAGAAGCTCGATTTTTAAGAATATTTTTTAAGAATATTAAAATTTAAGAGTTCAGATAGATCGTGCAGAAACGGGCAACCCAGATTATAAACCCTAAGAGCTGTAAGGGCAGGGCAATGACGGAGGAGGTAAGTGACTGTTTCATCTTCCATTATAATATAATAACAGTATCGTAGTAATTACTTTGTGGATTGCAATTAGGTTGCATAGTATGTGGCACTTTAGATATACCAAGAACTGCTCAACGCTTACTATCGTAAGTTGACCAATGTAGTCTTGAGACAGAGTAAGTGATTTCTGTGGTCCAGTTGGTCTGTGAGGACCTACAGTAGTCATTAATTTGACGTTTAAGTCTCCTAGCATGTAATCATATAATTCAGAATCCTTTGAGGGTTTACAATACTGTGGCCAGGTTGAAATATCAATACAGTGAACTGTTTACTATCGGAATTTTGCCAAATAAGTCTTGAGACTGAAAAGTTGTTTCTGTAGTTCAGTTGGTTTGCTCGGACAAACATATTTAGAAATTGTTTAATTTGCATTTTACAGTCTGATACCGGTATACCTATACACTCTACAGTATCCTCCTGACCGAGGAGTTCACGTCTATGCATTGTTATAACTGCGTACCCAGAGACGTTTTTTTTGGAATATCTTGCGATCTTATTGAAGGATGCCCGGCATTCAGAAGTGAGAAAAGATATCGACTATCAATTCAAAAACGAATATTTGTATATTTTGTGGTATCTTAGTCATTTAGGCGCCCTATATGCGGCTGTTACTCGTATTTCAGCTCGACTCCAAAGACTGCAATAATTACAGGGGAATCACACTTCTTCCAATACCGAGTTTCTGAAAGACTCCGCGAAAATCAGTTTGGGTTCCGAGAGAATAGATCTGGTGTTGATCTAATCAACGCAGTAAAAATAGTACTGGAGCAATGTAATGAATTCCGCACCCCCATTTACCTAGCGTGTATCGACTTTATGAAGGCCTTCGACAGTGTAAAACCGTAGCATACCAACGAAAATTCTGAACTTAATTCGGGCAATGTACGTGGACTTTAAATGCCGGGTTCTACATAAAGGTAGATTTTCTAATCCGTTCGAAGTTACTACTGGAGTAAGACAAGGATGTATCTTGTCATCTAAACTTTTTATGCTTGTCATCGACAATATAATGCGCACGGCACTGAATGGTAGACGTGGTATCCAATCGACACCCTTTAAACAACTCAAGAACTTGGAATACGTTCAGGTCACCTTCAAGAAATCACTAGCGCTGTTACTGTTCAATCTCGGTCAGCTGGACTGGAAATCGATATTTCCAAGAAAAGATTATGCCTGGAGGCTATGGCGCAAGCTCGTTGACACACATCAATGTGTATAACGAGGTTATTGGATGTAGTGGTACCTTTAATTATCTTGGTAGTTTGGTGTCTACAAAAAGTGGCGCTGAATCGCGTATTAATAAGGCAAAATCCGCATTCTCCGAGCTATTTGGAAATTTCGGTAAATAGTAACAACAACTAGGTTACGAATATATAACTTGAATGTCAAGTCCATCTTGTATTACGGCTGCGAAACTTGGAAACGCACAAATGTCATCGATAGGCACCTACAAACCATTGCAAACAAATGTTTGCGGCAAATCCTTGATATGTGGTGGCCAAATCGGATAAGAAATGAAGATCTATTAAACGTAACAAATCAAATCCCTTCTTCTATAGAGGTATGTCAACGGAAATGGAAGTAGATAGGCCACACACTTCGAAGGTCAAATGCCAACATTGCTCGATAAGCGCATCGTTGGAATCCACAAGGAAACTATTCATGGAATGATGTATGCCTAACATCTCGCAATAGAGTTCGATATAAAAGGATAGTTGAGGCCCTATGCTCCAGGATAACAGAAGAAGAATTTAAGCCTACAGAGTTCTGGGAACTACAGAGTTCTGGGAACATAATAAAATATTTGTACCTAATAGTGGGATAAAAAGCACCTTTTTTGATTAAGAATCATTAGTGCATATTTCAGAAAGTCCATCTGAAGAATCATTTGGAATTTCAGTGATTAAGGATTGGAATGGGATTCCAGTAATCTTGATAGTGATTAGTTTGTGCAGAATATTGGAGTGGCCAATTAGTAAAGGAGACCAGACTACAATGGTTCTTTATTTGAAAGATAAGTTTACGTTTTGTGCCATCCACTTCGCCGGAGCCAGTTAAGCATAATAAAGAGTGGTTTGAAAGGCTTATTCCTAATGGCACAAGTTATCATTAGTATTGGCAGGGCAAAGGCCCAATGTGTTGTCTAGGGTTCTTCTATAGGGGAAGAGTACAATAGTTGCTTTAGATACTCAGGATTATGTATTTCGGCTACAGAATAACTAAGATATTTGGCGTGGTCAGTGAGAGTGACTTCAAGCTATCAAAAGTTGCTTTACGCAAAATGATATATCTCAAAAACTAGTAGTCCGAAATCTGTCGAATTCACACTTTTGTAGTTTGGGGACACCTTCAAATTATAAGGTTAAAATACTACACTATTTTCAATTGTAAATGAGAAAATTCCAATTGAAAATGAGAACTTACATTTGAAAATGAGAAAATTCCAACTGAAGTTGAGAATTTTCATTTAAAAATGAGAAAATTCGAATTGAAATTGAAAATTTCCATTTGAAATGAGAAATTTCCAATTGAAATTGAGAATTTTATTTGAGTTTGAGAAAATTACAACTGAAATTGAGAAATTTTCATTTGTAATTGAGAAATTTTTATTTGAAATTGAGAATTTTTTATTTGTAATTAAGAAAATTTCAAAATAGAAATGAGAAATTTTCACTTGTAATTGAGAAATTTGAATTTGAAAATCAGTTTTTTATTTGAAATTGAGAAATGTGTAACTGAAAATGACAAATTTCCATTTGTAATTGAGAAATTTTTATTTTAAATTGAGTTTTCGATTTGAAAATGAGAATTTTTGATTTGTAATTGAGAAATTTATATTTGAAATTGAGAAATTTGTAATTGTAAAATTTCTATTTGTAATTGAAAAATTTTCATTTGAAATTTAAAAAAACCCTAATGAAAATTTCTTAATTACAAATGGAAATTTCTCATTTTCAATTACACATTTCTCAATTTCAAATGGAATTATCTCAATTACAAATGAAAATTTCTCATTTTCAAATGGAAAACTCAATTTCAAATAAAAATTTCGTAATTACAAATGGAAATTTCTCATTTTCAATTAAACATTTCTCATTTTCAAATGGAAAACTCAATTTGAAATGAAAATTTCTCAATTACAAATGAAAATTTCTCATTTTCAATTATACTTTTCTCAATTACAAATGAAAAATTCTCATTTACAAAGTTCCCATTTTCAATTTAAAATTTCTCATTTTCAAATGAAATTTCTCAATTTCAATTGGAATTTTCTCAAATTCAAATGAAAATTCTCATTTTCAATTGATATTTTCTCGTTTTCAAATAAAAATTCTCAATTTCAATTGGAATTTTTTCATTTTCAAATGTAAATTCTCAATTTCAAATGAAAATTTCTCAATTCAATGTAGAAATTTCTCATTTACAATTGAAAATGGTGTAGTATCGTCATCTATGTTTCATTTAACCGATCCCAACCCAGTTTCAGTCATTGAGAAAAAACGGAATATTTTTCCATTTATTCTAATTCCGAATACTGTGCAAGCGATGTAAAGTTCTCAAATGGAGAGTAGTTTTTTTGTATAGAAACTCTTTTTAACCGCTTTCTTATCAGTTTGCCTTATTTTGTTGTTCTACAATTTTTTGTTGATACAGTCGATGGATTATTTATTAAATTCTACAATTTTTTCAAAACATGAAATGTGTGATGTAAAGAAATAATTTTATTATGGAAGATTTATATGACATTTAGATATACATATGTGCATATATTTAACTTTGATAAGTCGAATGACATGATATTTATACCCTTCACCACTATAGGTGGAAAGGGTATTATAAGTTTGTGCTGATGTATGTAACGCATAGAAATATTTGTCTTGGACCCATCTTTTAGTATACCAATAGACTTAGAATCACTTTCTGAGTCGATTTAGCGATGTCCGTCCGTCCGTCTGACTGGACCCCCATGTAAACCTTGTAATCAAACTACGGGTCCCTATTCTAAAGATAATTTGATGAAATTTGGCACAGATCATTTTTTTTTGATAATGGGACCATGGCTATTGAAACTCGTCAAAATCGGTCCATTATTTGTGGTACCTCCCATAGGTCCCACTTCCCGGAATTGATATATTGGCCACAAAAATTAATATTTTTTCATGAAATTTTAAACAAATACTGCTTATGTAAACCAAAATTACTGTAACAAATTTCGTTGAAATCGGTGCACATTTGACCATAGCTCCCATACAAACTCTTTTCTCAAAACGCACTAAATGAGACAAAATTCACTAAAACGCTCCTAAATCCGAAGACAATGAGAATTTTAAGTTTATTTTTTGCATACATAATTTTTGTAATAACTGTAATCAATTTACCAAATTTCGGGATAATCGGTTCACATTTGACCCTAGCTCTCATATAAGTCCAAATGACGGAAACAGGTTGAATATATAAGTTTTGAGAAAATATTTGTATGATGGCAAAATTTAGCAAATATTTGTCTTTATACAGGAAAAAGAACACCTTTGACATTAGTGGTGAAGGGTATCGTATGGTCGGGCTTGACCGACTATAGCACTTTCTTACTTGTTTTCTATAGGGTTCGCAATCTAAAGTTGAAAAACCTCGAAAGTTAAACAAGTTTTTGAGTGGAATTCGAAAATTGTAGACAAATATAAATAATAGGAATCTTTTCAAAACTCTGGTAATTTTTAAAACCCCCCGTCAACTACAAATCTAATATTTTTTTGCTTTATAAATTAATTAATTATTATTTAAAAAAAATTCCACCTACCATGATGACGCATCAAAACACTGTGCTGTGGATTGCGTATGATACGTATCTGACGATCGGGATGCTGAGGTTCTCCATATTCACCGCCTATATCTTTAGGCAATTGCCATAAAGCACTGCGTTCCTCTAGATTATCACGTGGAAAGTACAGAGGAGCCAAGACCTCATAAATGCCCCGCTCATGGGGACTTACACTAAATATCACGATTTGTGAAGTAAATTTATCCAAATAACGGCGTATAGTTCCTGAAAGCAAAAACAAATTGGTTAGGAATCATTGGTAATAGAAGTATTATTATAGAGGTCTTATGAAATTTATACTTAATGCAATATGAGCGGCTAAATCAGCTGGAAATGATTTTTGATTGGTACTAATATTGCAGACAGCTATAGTTTTTAAATTCAGTTCTTTGGCTTTGCATAAAACGTTTCTGTAAGGGGAAAGATTTTAGTTAAGAAAAATGTGATTTGAAATTTTTTAAATATGCTTTTGATAAGCTTTATTATACCTATAACAACAATGTAATGTATTTTCTGCAGCAGTTTTGAACTTTTCCTTATAGGCAGGGCCCACTGTATGTAGTATATAACTTGAGGGTAAATTGTAGCCCTTTGTAACGCGTACTTCACCAGTGCGACATTCTGAAAGAAAGAAAAATTTTTTTTTAGAATTTCTTAAATTTCTTTGAGTAAAATTATTTCCAAGGCAATTTTTTTTTTTTTTGTATAAAACTGACTATTTTTCCAGCGATATTTTTTATGGTTCAAAATCCGGGAAGGTTTAAAAAAAGGTTAAACAGTATTTTTTGTTTGTGGTTTAAAGCTTGGGAAGGTTTTAAAAAGAGAGTCAAACAGGGCTGCGTTTAATATTTATCATTAAATATGTGAACAGTTTGAACTTAACACAATTTTATTATACCCTTCACCACCATAGGTGGAGGGGGTATTATAAGTTTGTGCTGATGTTTGTAACGCATAGAAATATTTGTCTTAGACCCACCTTTTAGTATACCAATAGAATCACTTTCTGAGTCGATTTAGCGATGTCCGTCCGTCCGTCTGGCTGGACGGCTGGCTGGACCCCCATGTAAACCTTGTAATCAAACTACAGGTCGCAATTCTAAAGATAATTTGATGAAATTTGGCATAGATAATTTTTTTGACAATGGGACCATGGCTATTGAAATTGGTCAAAATCAGTCCATTATTTATGGTACCTCCCATAGGTCCCACTTCCCGGAATTGATATATTGGCCACAAATATCAACATTTTTTCATAAAATTTAAAACAGATACTGCTTATGTAAACTTAAATCACTGTATCAAATTTCGTTGAAATCGGTCCACATTTGACCATAGCTCCCATACAAACTCTTCTTTAAAAACGCACTAAATGAGACAAAAAATCACTAAAACGCTCGTAAATCTAAAGATAATGAAAATTTTGAGTTTATTTTTCGCATACATAATTTTTGTAATAACTGTAATCAATTTACCAAATTTCGAGATATTCGGTCCACATTTGACTCTAGCTCTCATATAAGTGCAAATGACGGAAACAGGTTGAATATATAAGTTTTGAGAAAATGTTTGTATGATGGCAAAATTTAACAAATATTTGTCTTTATACAGGAAAAATAACACCTTTGACCTTAGTGGTGAAGGGTATCGTATGGTCGGCTTGACCGACTATAGCGCTTTCTTACTTGTTTTTCTTAAATTTAGGATGTCGGACTAGAACTCTATAAAAAAGCTAGAAGAAAAACTATAAAAAAGCTAAAATTAAAAATAAAAACGGCACCTGTAATGTTAAAAGAGGCCGTCCAAAAGATCAATGGAAGGACCGATTAGAGGAACATAGCTTGATCTACGAGATTGAAAAATATGCGCACATTAAAGAAGCGCGCGGGAGTCTAAAAAATGCTCGGTCTGTGGAATTAACAGGTTGCAAATATAGGTCAGTTTTTTTAGTTATTACCAGCACTCAGGAGATAATCTCTACTTATGCTTTGTATTAGGTTGGAACTAGGAAAATAGCTTGTGGGAAAGAGGAAGATGTGCTTGTGGACATTAGATTTTAATTTTCCTATATTCTAACTGACCGGAAAAACTTCAGCGGGAAGTGAGTTCTACACACGTACTGTGCGGCCAAATAACGAATTTTCTCTATAGTGTGTTGTTCGGTCCAATGGTCGATCAAACACAAATGCATGTGATTTACCTGCTTGACGTGTGTTGCGTAAGAATCTTCGAGTTTCGGGAACGCGGTCCCTGATTTGTTAAGAACACATTCCAAAGTAGTACCGATAGAACAGTGTTATACAACCCACATTACGGAGGTGCTTCAGTTCGATACCCTACTGTCACCGATAATCACTTTCGCCCTTCCCTGTACACGGTCTAGAAGCTCCAAACTAGACTTTGAAGCACTGACCCATACATGAGAGTTGTATTCCATTTTTGCTTGGATAAGGAGATCAGTTGGACCGTTTTAGAAAACCTAGGCACTTGAATGCTCCTTTCGACACTTGAAAGATGAGCATAGTCCAACGGACATCACATTAAACTCTCATGTCTTGGAAATATCTAGAGCTACAATTTTACCGAACACGTGTCCATTAATTTGTACTATTTCTTTGTTTCCATCGCTTTCGGTTCCAAAGATATAATGTTACCGATTTTTCCCTTCTTTATCCCCTTAATTGAAAAAAAGTACCAAACGTGTGGTTATATTTCTTCGAAGTCAATTGAAATTAAATTATATTTCTGGCTTCTTTGGTTTAAAAGATATGTAATTTAAAAACAAAAAACCAACCCTTAAATATATTTCCGTTTTTATCCTTTTTATCAAATTAATCTTAAAACTAGTTAACACGTATTTAATACTTGCATAATGCTTATAGATTGTGGTATTAATTGTGTCTCTGTGTTGATTGGTTCAAAAGATATGTATGGGTTAAAAAAAGTACCAACATTTTTTTACCATTTCCAAAAAAAAAAAAACAAACAAGTGCCCATATTTTTGTAGCCGATAAAGGGTATTACCAAAATTTTCCCTATTTTCAATAATTATCGATAAATAATGGTGTAAGTTGTGTCTTTTGTTTCCATTGATGTTAGTTTCGGAGATATGGAATTTGCAAACATACCGAAAAAGTACTGCTGATCTAAGGACAATTTCGTCTTTGTTTCTATCGTTTCGGTTCCAAAGATATTACCGTGATTATATTTCATCAATTTCGTCATTGGTTTAAAAAATATGCAAAATTTAAAAACAAAAAAGCTACCCTTGAAAATTTTCCCGTTTTTACCCAATTAATCGTAAACTACCAAAAACATGTTTAATACTTTTCGATTGCAGTAAAAAAATGATGTCTCTATGTTGGTTGGTAGTTTGTAATCCAAAAAGAGTTGTTATTTTCGTAGTAGATCGAAATCCAATTTTAATTTTGTTTAAATTGCGGTTAGTTTAAAAGATATAAGGGTACTATCGGGTGTTTTTTATTGAGGTATAGAACTTTAAGTTGGCATCACTTTTTTAACTGGCGGCCATTTTGTCAGCTGTCAAGTGATTAATATTTAGTTTGGTTTGCCATTTCATCATGAACAGGTTGACAAAAGAACAACGCTTGCAAATCGTGCAAATTTATTTCGAAAATAATGGTTCAGTTCGCGAAGTTTACCGCAAGCTCCGTCCATTTTATGGTCGACATAATCGTCCATCAGAGCAATTAATTCGGTTAACCATGGATCGTTTTCGCACTACGTTTACTCTATGTGATAATAAGCATCCGCAGCGACGTCGAACAGTGCGAACAGTGCGCTAAGAAACAATTGCCGCTGTAGAGCAAAGTGTTGAAGTGGACCCGAATGAATCGATTCGCCACCGTGCACAGCAATTGGAGCTTTGTCCATCAACTTTATGGAAGATTTTGCGCAAAGATCTTGGCTTGCGACCTTACAAGATCCAGCTTGTGCAAGAATTAAAGCCGCGAGACCATGCAATGAGTCGTGATTTTGGTGTATGGGCCGAAAATGAGATTGATCTCGATGCTGATTTTCATCGCAAAATTTTGTTCAGTGATGAGGCTCATTTTTGGTTGAATGGCTACGTCAACAAGCAAAATTGCCGCATTTGGAGTGAAGAGAATCCACATGAGACCCTTAAGACGCCATTACATCCACAAAAACTGACTGTTTGGTGTGCTCTATGGGCTGGTGGAGTCATTGGGCCATACTTCTTCCGAAATAATGCTGGAGAGTCAGTTACCATAAATGGAGACCGGTATAGAGCCATGATAACCGACTATTTTTTCCCCAATTGGATGGCATGAATGTGGATGAGTTGTGGTTCCAACAAGACGGCGCTACATGCCACACAGCGCACGTCACAATTGATTTATTGAAGGAAACATTCGATGAGCGCATAATTTCGCGGAATGGACCTGTCAGTTGGCCACCAAGATCGTGCGATTTGACACCACTGGATTATTTTCTTTGGGGATATGTGAAGTCGCTCGTCTACGCCAACAAACCAGAAACGTTAGGGGACTTGGAAGCCAACATTCGTGGCGTTATTGCCAACATACGGCCCCATATGCTCGAAAAAGTAGTTGAAAATTGGACCTGTAGAATTGGCTTTATTCGAGCCAGCCGCGGCGGCCACATGCCCGAAATCATATTTAAACATTAATGGCATAAAATTATCCTTCCAATAAAGCCAAATTGATGGACATTAAAACGATTTTCTTGTGTTTTATTTCAATTCGAAGTTCTATACCTGTAAAAAAAAACACCCATTATTTTTTTCATTTTTACCCTGTTATACTCCCTAAGGGAATTTTCAAAAAGCACCAAATAGGTGTCCTTTAATTTTTACTGTTGATCTCAGATCCATTTAATTTTTGACGCTATTCCCTTTGAATTAGAAGTTATAATGTTACCGGTTTTCCCTTTTCTACCCTCTAAATTGAAAAAAGTACCAAATACTTGTTTGATAATTTGTGCCTGAGAACCGAAAAAAATTTTATTTTCAGCTTATTTGGTTCAATCGTCATACAAATTTAAGAAACAAATTACCTACCCTTAAAGTTGAGGTCCCGTTTTTACCCCTTTTCACCCCCTTAATTAAATAAGTAACAAACGTCTATGTTTATTGGTTCAAAAATACACTTGGGCTAAAAAAGGACCAAAAATTTGTTTTTACCCTTTTCCTATTTGTCCTTCTGTGCAAAAAGTACCAAACAGCTGTCTTCTTTTATGGTAGCTGATCCAAATGCAAATTCAATTTTGATCCTATCGCTTTTACTTTCGGAGAAATAGCGTTACAGAATTTTTTTCTTTTTTACCCCCTTATTGCTCCTGTAAATATCCAACTGTCGGTAGACTCTTAAATTTGAATTTTCACTTCCAAATTTTAAAATCGAACCAATTTTTTTCAATTGTTTCGGTTGTAAAGACCTAAATTGGGTACCCAGGATTATAGAAATTTTCCATGCTTTTCAGGCCACATGAAAATGGATAGTGCAAATAAAATTTATCAAGCTTAGCCTAGCCTTAGTTTGAGTTTTTTTTTAAATTTTTTTTAGCATTTTTTTCATTTTATAGGCGGGAAATGCAAGAATTTACCCACTCTCGTATTTGCACTTGTTTATACATATAAAGAATGCAACTTATCAAAAAAAAAAAAAAAAAACTTGAACAGAAAACCATTGACCGAAAAATAATTCGATATCATGAGCCTATATTCAATACCGACCATGTACTAAATATAATATTTTTAAGTAGAGGCAAAAAACTGTTTAATATCCATATATCCATATATAATTACTGTGTCATAGATGTCTTGTATCTGATTTTTATTAAAATAGATGTAACTATTATAAAAAAACAGTTTCCTAATAAAAAGTGATTTTGAAAAAAAAAAAAAAATGGTTCCGGTATTGAATATAGGCTCTCGATATAAAAAAATTCTGTGAAAAAAAAAATAAACAAATTTTAAAATATCTTCAAGAAAAGACAAACTGCGACATTTCTTATATCTTACCTCTTACATTATGTGTTAAATCTTCTTTTAATTGATTACCAGCTACATTTAAAATACGTTCCGATATAATATTGCTTTCAGTTAAAGTCTCATCGGTTGTATTGGTGATGGCATCCACTTCCAATGTGGTTATGTCGCCATCCCTGCGACCATGGAAAAAGTAAAAAACAAAAATGACAATAACCACAAAAGAGAGAAAGAAAAGAAAATGCAATTAATTAAAAGTAACAATTAACCATTAAGTAATTATGTATTTACCATAATATAAAACGATTATTGACATCACGGGATATGGGAAAGGGACTGCAATTGTGACGGGGGCCTCCTAATGTGGAATAATCAGTTATTGGCAGTCTTGTATCTTGTTTGGCAGAACCACCCCAGGTGGATAAGTTTTCAGGTTTAATTTTCTATAAAAGTATATATAATTGGTATAAACATACATTCCTCACATAATGTTCATATATTAGATTTTGATACAAGACAAACTTACACAAAACGCTGTGCCTAACGCTTTGAAATCTTCATTAGAATTTGTATCCAGTCTCATGTTGATGGATGTTTCTGGAATTTAAAAGAAATATTACAAAAAAATGTTATTAATTACTATTTCTTATGTTTTTATAAAAGGCTTATAAATATTGTTTAATAGAAATTGATTACATTCATTTGCGTGTTAAAACTTTTCAAAGGTTTCCATCCAATATTTTGTCTCAGATGTTCCGTTTTTACTTTAAAGTTTTGTTTCATTATACCCTTCACCACCATAGGTGGAAAGGGTATTATAAGTTTGTGCTGATGTATGTAACGCATGGAAATATTTGTCTTAGACCCACCTTTTAGTATACCAATAGGCTTAGATTCACTTTCGGAGTCGATTTAGCGATGTCCGTCCGTCCGTCCGTCTGGCTGGCTGGACCCCCATGTAAACCTTGTAATGAAACTACAGGTCGCAATTCTAAAGATAATTTGATGAAATTTGGCACAGATAATTTTTTTGATAATGGGACCATGACTATTGAAATTCGTTAAAATCGGTCCATTATTTATGGTACCTCCCATAGGTCCCATTTCCCGGAATTGATATATTGGCCACAAATATCAATATTTTTTCATGAAATTTAAACCAAATACTGCTTATGTAAACTTAAATCACTGCATCAAATTTTGTCCACATTTGACCATAGCTTCCATACAAACTTTTCTTTAAAAACGCACTAAATGAGACAAAAACAAGTAAGAAAGCGCTATAGTCGGTCAAGCCGACCATACAATACTCTTCACCACTAAGGTCAAAGGTGTTATTTTTCCTGTATAAAGAAAAATATTTGCTAAATTTTGCCATCATACAAACATTTTCTCAAAACGTATATATTCAACCTGTTTACGTCATTTGGACTTATATGAGAGCTAGGGTCAAATGTGGACCGATTATCTCGAAATTTGGCAAATTGATTACAGTCGTTACAAAAATTATGTGTACAAAAAATAAACTCAAAATTTTCATTATCTTTAGATTTACGAGCGTTTTAGTGATTTTTTGTCTCATTTAGTGCGTTTTTAAAGAAGAGTTTGTATGGGAGCTATGGTCAAATGTGGACCGATTTCAACGAAATTTGGTACAGTGATTTAAGTTTACATAGGCAGTATCCGTTTTAAATTTCATGAAAAAATATTGATATTTGTGGCCAATATAGCAATTCCGGGAAGTGGGACCTATGGGAGGTACCATAAATAATGGACCGATTTTGACCAATTTCAATAGCCATGGTCCCATTATCAAAAAAATTATCTGTGCCAAATTTCATCAAATTATCTTTAGAATTGCGACCTGTAGTTTGATTACACGGACGGACATCGCTAAATCGACTCAGAAAGTGATTCTAAGTCTATTGGTATACTAAAAGGTGGGTCTAAGACAAATATTTCTATGCGTTACAAACATCAGCACAAACTTATAATACCCTTTCCACCTATGGTGGTGAAGGGTATAATCACTAAAACGCTCGTAAATCTGAAGATAATGGGAATTTTAAGTTTATTTTTTGCATACAAAATTTTTGTAATCAATTTGCCAAATTCGAGATAATCGGTCCACATTTGACCCTAGCTCTCATATAAGTCCAAATGTCGGAAGCAGCTTAAATATATAAGTTTTGATAAAATGTTTGTATGATGGCAATATTTAGCTAATATTTGTCTTTTTACAGGAAAAATAACACCTTTGACCTTAGTAGTGAAAGGTATCGTATGGTCGGGCTTGACCGACACTTTCGTACTTTTTTTTCAAATAAATATTTTCAATTTCCTTTTGATTGAAACTAACCATTTTCATCTATAAAATATATTTTACACTTATACGTGATATTGTAGTGGTCTGGCCTAAGTGCTTGTGTGGGTAAACTAATTTATTAAGTTTTAAACTTTCTAACGCATTTTAATAACAACAAGAGCTTTTATGTTTACTCCTTTATTAAATAAAACTTTCGTTAACCACATGTTTAAGCACACATATACACTCTAATTGTACACATACATACATAAATCTCATATGCTAAGAGTAAAGAAAATTATAGGGAAAGCAGTTTGAATAAATTTCCAATTTTTTAAATAATTAGCCATAGTGAGGATCCAAAGTTTTGCAATTTTGCGATCACAAGGTTTTGGTAAAAAAGCGTAGATATATTAAAGATATATGTAAAGGGTTATCCATTTCGTGGTTTCAAAAGTAGAAGATTTGAATTCGACATCTGTCAAACTAAGTTGTTAAACCAATTTTTTTATTTTCAGTTTAATTCAGTCTGTCATTGACGAAAATGAATCGCTTAAGTATCGCACAACGCATAAAAAATTATCAAAATATACTAAAGGGTGGTTTAATTGTAAGGGCCGATGTTGAATGTGAACCACACCTAAACGCCAAGTTTTTTTCCGAATTTTATTTGACATTTCTTTATTTCAGACTTACTCAATTTGAACCATGGAGAAATATACCATCCAACAACGTGTTAAAGTTATCCAGACTTATTATGAAAATGGGCGTTCAAATCAAAATGCATATCGTGCACTTCATGATTTTTTTGGTCAATTTGATCGTCCAAATGTGCGTACAATCGCAAAAATCGTGAAAAAAATCGAGCAAACCGGGTCTGTAGAAGATGTGAGAACACCAGTGCATGCTAGTAAAGCTCGTACTGCAGAAAATATTTCTGCTGTTCGCGATAGTGTGGCTGAAGAGCCGTCCACCTCAACTCGTCATCGTGCCCAACAATTGCACCTCTCACGCTAGTCGTTGATGAACATTATGCATATAGACTTGCATTTACACGCTTACAAGGCGCAATTGGCTCAAGAACTAAAGCCTCTTGACCATTCCAAACGTCGTGAATGGGCAGAATGGTGGCAAGAAATGGCAACAGTGGATGATCAATTTTCAAAGAAAATCATCTTCAGTGATGAGGCACATTTTCACCTCAGTGGATTCGTCAATAAACAGAATTGCCGCATTTGGGCGAATGAGAATCCAAGAGTGATTGTCGAAAAACCAATGCACCCACAAAGAGTGACTGTTTGGTGCGGTTTATGGGCTGGCGGCATCATCGGGCCGTATTTTTTACAAAATGAGGCCGGTCAGGCAGTAACTGTGAATGGTGTTCGCTATCGTGAGATGATAACGAACTTTTTATGGCCCGAATTGGAAGATATGGATGTGGACTAGCACCGCGAGGCCTGAAAATATTCACTTCCTACATATTGAATAGAATTTTGGAAAAAAAAAAATAGTTTTGGATATAATTCGATATCTTGAGAACTGATGAAGATATCTCAATGAAACTTCAGGTGGACAAAGCTTTTGAGCTTCCACAAAATATGAGCTACAGTAGAGCTTAGAAGAATGCCATTAGGCTCCCAAATGTAAAACCAAAGTTTAACATGTCGAAGAAATTTCGTTCTTAAAATTCACCAAAGTTCCATTTATGCTCTGAACGTATATCTGATTATACATTTGGAAAGAGCACTCAAATATCTATTAAAACTGTGTTTGACTGTGTGAATATCTCATTTATGTTTCAAGATCTTTAGTGTTAAAACTTTGCTTCGTTCAATTATCATAAAATTTTAATATATATTTGACGAATTGTTATGTGCAACAAATGTTCAACACTAAATATCTTGAAAGATAAAAGAGATAATCACAAAATTAAAACTAATTTTAATATATATTTGAATGTTCTTTCCAAATGTATAATCTAATATACGTTCAGAGCATAAATAGGACTTTGGTGAATTTTAAGAACAAAATTATTTCGAGATATTAAACATTGGTTTCACGCATGAGAGCCACTGGGCTCCTCCGCCTTACTGTAGCCCATATTTTGTGCTTTATTTTTTCTTTATCCACCTGAAGTTTCATTAAGATACCTTTATTAGTTCTCAAGATATCGAATTATATCCAAAACTATTTTTTTTCCAAAATTCTATTTAATGTGTAGGAAGTGAATATTTTCAGACCTCGCGGCGCTAGCTAGGATTTCATTTTAGACACCTGGTTTCTTAGGGAAACTTTCTTAGAATCAGGTGCAGATTTCGATTTGGCTACACGATTGTTGCGTTTTTTGGCTCCCATACAAATCGACCCACTCTAATGTGGAAGATATGTGGTTTCAGCAGGACGGTGCCACTTGCCACACAGCTAACGAAACAATGGCTCTTTTGCGCAACAAATTCAATGGCCGTGTTATCTCACGTAATGGCGATGTCAATTGGCCGCCAAGATCATGTGATTTGATACCGTTGGACTTTTTTCTTTGGGTTTATTTGAAAGAAAAGGTGTACGTCCATAAGCCAGCAATAATTCAAGAGCTAAAGGATGAGATAATTCAATACATTAACGGCATAGAACCTCCATTATGCCTCACGGTCATCGAAAATTTGGACCATCGGATGGAGGCGTCCATTTGGCCGATATTTTGTTTCATACATAATTGAGTAATACCAATATATCATAATAAAATAAAATTACAATAATTTCCTAAATAGTTTGTGTTTTATTCAAAATCAACATCGGCCCTTGAAATTTAACCACCCGATACAAAAATGGTGATTCTACAACAGCCACATATCGTGCTTTAAGAGAAGATTATGGTTTACATGGTTTACAACTACGCAAGCAATTTCCAAAATTGTGAAGAAATTTAAAGCGACTGGAGCGGTTACAAATATTGAAAAAAAATCGCTGCTGTAAGTGAAAGTATTGCCGAAGACCCGAATGTGTTGATTCCGTGAATTCGGATCGTTATGGTCATATGACAACCGACTTTTTTTTGTCTGCTATTGAAGAATACGACTTGGAGAATATGAGGTTTAAACAAGACGGTACCACATGCTACACAACTCGAGCGAATATGGCCTTATTGCAAGAGACATTTTCTGACCGCGTAATTTCTCGTCATGGCGATATCAACTGACCACCAAGATCATGCGAATTGACACCATTAGACTTTTTTGTGGGGCTATGCGAAAGACCGTGTTTATGCAAATAAACATTTAACTCTTGAGCACTTAAATACAAACATTCGTCAAGTTATGGGTGAGATACCGCCCAATATGTGTCAAAAAGTGGTCGAAAAATACCTCAAAAAAATCAATGCTTGCAACATTTCGCATGGTGGTCATTTAAATGATGTAGTGTTACACACATAATGTCAAGGTTCAAACTTTATAATAAAAAAGATATATCATGAAAAAAATATATTTTATGTGTTTTATTTACCTTAACTTTTAAAAGCCCAAAGACTGCAATAACTACAGGGGAATAACACTTCTTCCAATACCGAGCAAAATACTAAGTCGAGTAATTTTGAATAGAACGTCTGACGCAGTTTCTGAAACACTCCGCGAAAATCAGTTTGGGTTCCGAGAGAATAGATCTAGTGTTGATCTAATCAACACAGTAAGAATAGTACTGGAACAATGTAATGAATTCCGCACCCCCATTTACCTAGCGTTTATCGACTTTATGAAGGCCTTTGACAGTGTCAATAGGAGCTATCTATGGAGAATTTTAGAAAACCGTAACATGCCAACGAAAATTCTGAACTTAATTCAGGCAATGTTCGTGGAATTTAAATGTCGGGTTCTACATAAAGGTAAATTGTCTTATCCGTTCGAAGTTACTACTGGAGTAAGACAAGGATGTATCTTATCACCCATACTTTTTATCCTTGTCATCGACAATATAATGCGCGCGACACTGAATAGTAGACGTGGTATCCAATGGACACCCTTTAAACAAGTCGAGGACTTGGAATACGCCGATGACGTATGTCTTCTAAGTCAAAGCTCAGGCCACCTTCAAGAAAACACTAGCGCTACTACTGTTGAATCTCGGGCAGCTGGGCTGGAAATCAATATTTCCAAGACAAAGATTATGCCTGGGGGCTATGGCGCAAACCCGTCGCCACACATCAATGTGGATAACGAGGTCATTGGATGTGTAGGTACCTTTAATTATCTTGGTAGTTTGGTATCTACAAAAGGTGGCGCCGACGAGGATATTGAATCGCGTATTAATAAGGCAAAAATCTGCATTCGGCATTCTCCGAGCTATTTGGAAATCTCGGCAAATATCAACAACAACTAAGTTACGAATATATAACTCGAATGTCAAGTCCATCTTGTATTACGGCTGCGAAACTTGGAAACGCACAAATGTCATCGATAAGCGCCTACAAACCTTTGCAAACAAATGCTTGCGGCAAATCCTTAATATATGGCGGCCAAATCGCATAAGAAATGAAGATCTACTAAACGCTACAAACCAAATCCCTTCTTCTATAGAGGTATGTCAACGGAAATGACGGTGGATAGGCCACACACTACGAAGGCCAAATACCAACATTGCTCGACAAGCGCTTCGTTGGAATCCACAAGGAAGCGGCCGTCGTGTTGGCGCACCAGCTAGAACGTGGAGAAGGTCAATTGATGCGGAGTTACAAGCAGCAAACTATTCATGGAATGATGTATGCCTAACATCTCGCAATAGAGTTCGATATAAAAGGATGGTTGAGGCCCTATGCTCCACTGGGAGTGAAGGATAACAGAAGAAGAAGAAGAACTTTTAAAACCGCAAAATGGATAATCCTGTAGTTTTTCTGGAGAGCCGATGGATTACATCCATTGCAATGGGGGCAGATCACATGTGCCAAAGCTTTCTTTTCGTTTCAGAAAATCCGAGGGACGAGGGGAAAGCCAAGTGATGCTAAGAAGACGAAAGAGGCAAATAGAGGGAGAGGGTAGAGAATTCAATAAGAATGAGAGTAGCAGCAACAACCTGTTGGTCAAGCATGTTGCATCTTCTTAGTAATAAGTTGCAATTAACTGTTGTCAAGTTATTAAATTATTTAAATTCGGCTGTGCAGAATCGTATATACCAACCATCAAATTGTGTTAAATTTAGAAACATACCTTACATATCAAGGAGGGTGGAGATAATTCAAAATATGGAACGAATTCGAAAAACAATTGTTACGCTAGTTGGTACTATTGGTAAAATATTTGGACTAAATTCGGTTGTAAATAGTAGCATTATAGTTCAACATTTAAAAATATCTAATTGGTTTCCCTAGTATTTGCTTTGCACAAAATTTGGTCTCATAACCGGGAATAGTTTCACATTAATAAGTTGTTAAATACTTTTCGTTGTGCTTAATAGTTCGTCCAAATACGTTGATAGTAATACGTCAGGTCCATGTATTTTTTTGGCAGTTTCCAATACTCAATGTATTTTCAAATATTTTAAATTGTAGATATACAGAGGGGGTGTTATATATATAAGAACTATAACCAAATGATGAACGATTGTCACAAAATTTCATACATTGGCTGGTATTTACTCTTGTCCAATCTCCGATTGTTATTAATTTAAATAAATGGTAAAACCAATTTTGATTTGCAATCTAAATACCCTTACAAGCCCCTTGCAAAAATTTTAACAATTTAATCAAAATGATATTTAAAAAGAATGCATTTTACAAACTCTTTTGTTACATTTTTACATTTAATATTGTTTACTTTATTATATTATAGAAAAAATCTGAGTCTAATGAAAACAACAAAATTTAATTAAAATCAAACCCATCAACATTTTATTTTAAACGAGCGCCTCAAGTTATGCAACAACATCTATTGTAAATGTCTGTGAATGTTTTTATCTCTGTAACAATTTACTAAGAAAAAATGTAAGAGAATGCTATAGACGCACAAGTTCGACTGTTGTATACCCTGCACCAATTGCCAATTACACTTATCTTCAAATCTTTTTGATTGTAGATATAAAAAGGGGATGTTATATATGTAAGCACTATAGTTAAATGGTGACCGATTGTTACAAAATTTTACACACTGGCTGGTATTTATAGAAAGCTTATTTTTGCAAAATTTAATGGTCATAGCTGTCATAGTTCATAACTTAATGGCTTTTAACTGGCCTTTGTGGCATTTTAGTGGTTTCCGGGAGTGGTTTTTATATGAAAGCGATAGTCAAATATGAACCGATTCTATAAAAATTGATATGCTGACCAATAGTTGCATAAAACTTCTCTGTTCTAAATTAATCCGTCATAGCTATTACAATTGTATTTAATTCATCCGCGCTATTGTGATTCACAGGGCAGGGTTATATGTAAAGCGATTTCGCCCATTTTCAATACACAACTTTTTCAAGATATCGAAAATACTTTTGTAAAGTTTTATCCCTCTATCTCTCTTAGTTAAGGCACTATCGTGCTTTCATTAATACGATTCCCGAGGCGGGGTTATATGGGAGCTCTAATTAAATGTGAACCGATTTTGCCCATTTTCAACACACAACTTCTTTAACATTTCGAAAATACTTTGCTAAAATTTTTAGTTAAGGCGCTATCGGACAGAAACCCCCCTTCTTTTTTGTATATCGTGTTTCCGTAAGTTTTTCATAGGGGAGCTATGGTCAAATGGTGACCGATTGTAACAAAATTTGGCACACCGGCTGGTATTTATATAAGACTTTCTTGTGCCAAATTTAGTGACCAAAGCTATTTAAGTTTATCATTTATTGGCATTTAAGTGTATATTAGGTGAAATTAAGGCTGTTTCCGTAAGTGTCTTGTATAGGAGCTATGGTTAAATGTGAACCGATTTCGATATACTGCATAGTGCTTTTATAAAACTTCTCTACACTAAATTTTATCATAGTTTGTTATTTATTATCAAATAAGCGATTCACCTATGCTATGGTGAAATTAAATACCAATATTTTCCAAGAAATGAAGAATATTTTTTTCAAATTTCAGTGACCTGCCTATTTTGGTTCAGGCCTTATCGTGCCGACAAGAGACAGACAGGAATATGGACAGGCAGACAGACTGATGTATAGACGGACATCGCTCAATTTCCATAAGGAAACAAAATATATACCAATTTTGGTCTTTGGGCTAATGTTAAGGAAATTACCCCCCAATGTACCTCCCATTTTTCTTGATGGTGGGAATAAAATTGTCATTCACGGCAGAGTGTCTGAAATGTGATATAGGGTCATTTATGGATTGATTTATGTTGAGAGAAAACTTAAATTTAAGCAAAATTAATAATGTATTATTTATATGACCTTTCAGAATTGGTCTTGTATGTGAGGCAGCGTTACCGTTATGCGACTAAAGTCGCAATTTGAGACTTTTTAGGTGGCCTGCGACGCAACCTGCGACTTTTCTTCCATGGCCCTTTTATGCCACTTTTTCGAATTTTGTGCGACTTTTGACACCTTTTTAGAAAATTATTTAAAATTTTTATTTTTAGCCCATATTCAATATCTCAATTAAAATTCCCTAAAATTATTGTAACTTAAGTATAAATGCCATCACTTTGGTCTCAGTTTGCTATCTAAAACCATTGAAAGCAATATTTAATATTTTGCACTATTTTCAAAATCTTCATACAATTTTAGCAAAAAATGATTTTTTGGTGCGCTTTTGCTTTTAGGTGTTAAATGGCAAAAACTCAGTTTACGAGGTAGTTTGGAATTTTTATACATATTTGTCGTATGTTATATCAACATGCAGCACATAAATGAGATATATATCAAACGATGCACAACTGAAAGATCTACCAATCCTTATCCATTTTTTAGGAATTCATTGAGGGGGCCGAAAAATATGCGAACAAAATTTAAAAGTGGCGAAAACGTGATTAAATTTTGGCAGCCATTAAGTAGTATTTGAATGACGAAATTAAAACTTAGAGTGCAATGAATTTATCCCCCAAGTATGGTGTCATAAAATAACGACTGGGTCCAAATGAAACGAAAAAAGAAGACGAAATATGAAAAAAAAAACGTAAATGCTTCATTCGAGTTTTTTACGTTTTTGAAATTTGCATGCCAACTTGCGCTACTAAGATTTTGCGTTCAATATACCTGTAGACTTAGGAGTTCAAATCTGTAATTAGATTTTCCAAACACCTAAGAGAGCAAAAGTTATTCGAGTTGAAAGTCGGTTTTATAGGAATTAAAACTGTTTGATTTTTGCCTATATAATATCTTGTCAAGTATGAATTGTTTTATAATCTTTTGTTCATTGTTTAAAAAAAAATGTTATAAAAAAGTGTGCGACTTTTTTTTATTGAAAGTGACTTTTTGTGCGACTTTTTTTGTAAAAAGCGACTTTTTCTGCGACTTTTTCAAATTTGTCAGCGGTAACGCTGATGTGAGGTATTCTCAAATATGGATCGATTAAAAAAAAAAATGGTATTCTGGTTTCAGTTGCTATATTCTGGCTAAAAACAATTTCAATACAAAAACTCTATTCGAGAAGGGCAGTCATATTGAAGGTAAACAAACTAACAACCCGATTTGGCTCGAATCTGTGCAAATTTTATTAAAATAGCAATAAAATTTTAGCATGTTAATGAATAACAATTTAACATGGAATCCTGCATTCCAACTAGATCGCCAGACGGACCTCGTAAATCTGACTTGATCAGTTAAACGTAGATGTGTTAGAAATATCAAAACAAATCATCTCCATTCCATTCGGCTAAGAGCATAAAAACTTGTACTTGTCCATTGCTATCAAAAATGAAAACAATATCTCGAAAAAAGTGACTAAATTCTAAAAAAAATTTTAATATCAGGATTTTCATTTTATCCATCCTACCATCCATCCATCTATCTTTATTAAGTGTATTGAGGGCAGATTCGTTATTGTATACGAGTATGTGGGAAAAAATGGAAAATGTTTGTTTAAATACTCGTAAAAACAAGATCGTTAACATAGATTTACATTATATTGCAACGTTAACATTGTTTGCTATTGAAATTTTCTACATCCCTTTACATCTACTTCAACAAACACTTTGACATATTTTTCCTTTACAGCTTCATTTTATTTTCTTCCATATAAGTTTGTATGTATGAAAGCAAGGTACGAAAAAATACTCTAAAGTACTGTATTTTAAGGTACCTTTGCTGTACTTATGCAAGTTCGGTACACTGTCACATACGTAACCAAGTGTTCCTATGAAAATAAGAAATTTTTGAAAATTTTCCTATGACAATAAGAAATTTTTTTTTAATTTCCTATACAAATTAGAAATTTTTGAAAAACTTCCTATAAAATCAGAAACTTTTGAAAAATTTCTTATAAAAAAGGTAACTTTTGAAAAATTTCCTGTAAAAAAGAGAAATTTTTGAAAAATCTCCTATAAAAAAGAGAAATTTTTGATAAATTTCCTATAAAAATAAAAAATTTGTGAAAAATTTCCTATAAAACTAAGAAATTTTTTAAAAATTTCCTATAAAAATAAGAAAATTTTGAAATATTTCCTATAAAAATAAGAAATTTTTGAAAAATTTCCTATAAAAATTAGAAATTTTTGAAAAATTTCCTATAAAAATAAGAAATTTTGAAAAATATCCTATCAAGATAAGAAATCTTTGAAAAATTTCCTGTAAAAATAAGAAGTTTAAAAAAAAAATCCTATAAAAACAAGAAATTCTTGAAAAATTTCCTATAAAAATAAGAAATTTTTGAAAAATTTCCTATAAAAATAAGAAATTTTTGAAAAATTTCCTATAAAAATAAGAAATTTTTGAAAAATTTCCTATTAAAATAAGAAATTTTTGAAAAATTTCCAATAAAAATAATAAATTTTTGAAAAATTTCCTATAAAAATAAGAAATTTTTTGAAAAATTTCCTATTAAAATAAGAAATTTTTGAAAAATTTTCTATAAAAATAAGAAATTTTTTAAAAATTTCCTATAAAAATAAGAAATTTTTGAAAAATTTCCTATAAAAATAAGAAGTTTTGGAAAAATTTCCTATAAAAATAAGAAATTTTTGAAAAATTTCCTATAAAAATAAGAAATTTTTGAAAAATTTCCTATAAAAATAAGAAATTTTTATAATTTTCCTATAAAAACAAGAAATTTTTGAAAAACTTCCTATAAAAATAAGACATTTTTGAAAAATTTCCTATAAAAATAAGAAATTTTGAAAAATTTCTGGTAAAACTAAGATGTTTTAAAATTTCTTCCTATAAAAGTAAGAAATTTTTGAAAAATTTCTTATAAAAATAAGAAATTTTTGAAAAATTTCTTATAAAAATAAGAAATTTTAGAAAAATTTTTTAAAAATAAGAAAATTTTTGAAAAATTTCCTTTAAAAATAAGACATTTTTGAAAAATTTCCTATAAAAATAAGAAATTTTTGAAAAATTTCCTATAAAAATAAGAAATTTTTGAAAAATTTCCTATAAAAATAAGAAATTTTTGAAAAATTTCCTATAAAAATAGGAAATTTTTAAAAAATTTCCTATAAAAATAAGAAATTTTTGAAAAATTTCCTATAAAAATAAGAAATTTTTGAAAAATTTCCTATAAAAATAAGAAATTTTTGAAAAATTTCCTATAAAAATAAGAAATTTTTGAAAAATTTCCTATAAAAATAAGAAATTTTTGAAAAATTTCCTATAAAAATAAGAAATTTTTGAAAAATTTCCTATAAAAATAAGAAATTTTTGAAAAATTTCCTATAAAAATAAGAAATTTTTGAAAAATTTCCTATAAAAATAAGAAATTTTTGAAAAATTTCCTATAAAAATAAGAAATTTTTGAAAAATTTCCTATAACAATAAGAAATTTTTGAAAAATTTCTTATGAAAAAAATAAATTTGTGAAAAATTTCCTATCGGTAGAAAACTAAAACTAACTTAAAAGTTAACTAAAAACTACTCTAAAATCACAAAGAACGGTACCTTATTAAAACGTACCGTAATTTTGTTTCCGACTTAGTTATTAACGTTAAAATAAATAACTTTTGTGTGTGCGTAAGTTCAGTACAATGTTAAGAAAGGTACTGTTTCTTCTCGTACCTTGTATGAAAGAGTATACATTTTTATGTCATTGTTGCTATATTCGCGTTCCATTTTTTTTTTTTTTTTTGTTGTTCTTCTAGTTACAGAATTTTCATTTCGCTGTTGTTCCTTTTGGCAATTTGACTATGTATACAAAAGGTACTAAGAGCAAATGTTGTAAAAAAAATATTACAAGTTCCAGCAGAAAAAAGGCAGCTACAAAATAGCATGTTTACATAACGCTTTTCATTCTATATTTGTCGTTGGGTTTTTTTTGTTCTATTTTATGTAAGAATGTTTTTCTTTTTTTATGTTCTAAATTTATAATAGATGACCTTTCTATCGTCAAAAGCCATAGAATTATTTTTTTTTGTAATATTTTCGATGGAGCCAGAATATAAATGTACGTAGCATAAATGTTTAAGATTTTGCTGAATTTTGAGTCTTTATTAGTTTCACTTTTTTAGTGTAAAACTAAAATGTGTGAGTGACATTTTGGTAATTATGAACCACAAAAATAGTTTTTTTAAGTTGTAAATTATTAAAGGTTAAAACCTACATAGTATCATATTTTTGGCAGCATTGTTTTTTTGCAGTCCAGCTGTTGGCATGACAAGCCAACGCAAGAGCTAATCTTGGTTGATATCTGATTTCAAAAAAGTGGCGCCATATGCCACCCAGAACGCCTTACAATGACAGAAATGAGTTACGGGTTCGGTACACAGTATATTTCACATTAGGGACCAGTCAACAGTAGATCGTACACCTATTTCTGTGGGGTAATTTTAAGTCTCAAGTCTATATTTGCAGATAACAAAAAGTAAGCTCAAATTGAAAATCATTTTTAAAAGTTGTATTATGTATATCAGAGTGTCCAGAAAAATTTAAAGTCGTTGTACAAAAAGACGTATCCCCAAATTTATTTCATTTGACCACAATAATCCAAATACAAAGCTTCAAAAGTAAAATTTTTAAAATATTAAATTTTTTCAAAAAAACGTACTAAAAATTACATGTTTTTATCACTAATTTGAATAAAAATTCAATAAAACATTCAAAGAAGCTTTAATTACATTTTTATATAAATTAACTCTTGCGTACCCATGAGCTCAAAATGGTTCTAGTTTTAAACTGACAAATATTTTATTTTGAAATTAACCCTCAAATAGCCAGGGAAAAATTTACTTATTTAAAAATTAGCTTTTTATAGGATTTTTTTCGAAAATTAAGCTTTTATAGGAAATTTTTTATTTGTTTTAATTTGTCAATAAAGAATTTTTTTTAAAAATTTACTTTTTATAGGAAATTTTTCAAAAATTTTCTTTTTATAGGAAATTTTCAAAAATTTCCTTTTTATTTATTTATTATTAATGATTTTCTAGTACAACAAGACATTTTATCTTATAAATTATAGGACTAGGAAATAGGAAATTTTTCAAACATTTATTTTTTATAGGCAATTTTTCAAACATTTTCTTTTTATCGGAAATTTTTCAAAAATGAACTTTTTAGAGGAAATTTTTCAAATATTTACTTTTTATAGGAAATTTTTCAAAAATTTACTTTTTATAAGAAATTTTTCAAAAATTTACTTTTTATAGGAAATTTTTCAAAAATTTACTTTTTCTAGGACATTTTTCAAAAATTTACTTTTTCTAGGACATTTTTCAAAAATTTACTTTTTCTAGGACATTTTTCAAAAATTTACTTTTTCTAGGACATTTTTCAAAAATTTACTTTTATAGAAAATTTTAAAGAAATTATTCGAAAATTTATTTTTTATAGCAAATTTTTCAAAAATACAAATTTCCTATAAGAGGAAATTTTTGAAAAATTTCCTATAAAAAGTAAAGTCTTGAAAAATTTCCTATAAAAAGTAAAGTTTTGAAAAATTTCCTATAAAAAGTAAATTTTTGAAAATTTTCGTATAAAAAGTAAAATTTTGAAAAATTTTCGTATAAAAGTAAATTTTTGAAAAATTTTCTGTAAATAGTAAATTTTTGAAAAATTTCCTATTAATAGCAAATTTTTGAAAAATTTCCTATAAAAAGTAAATTTTTGAAAAATTTCCTATAAAAAGTAAATTTTTGAAAAATTTCCTATAAAAAGTAAATTTTTGAAAAATGTCCTATAAAAAGTAAATTTTTGAAAAATGTCATATAAAAAGTAAATTTTTGAAAAATGTCCTATAAAAAGTAAATTTTTGAAAAATTTCCTATCAAAAGTAAATTTTTGAAAATTTTCCTATAAAAAGTAAATTTTTGAAAAATTTCCTATAAAAAGTAAATTTTTGAAAAATTTCCTATAACAAGTAAATTTAAGAAAAATTTCATATAAAAAGTAAATTTTTGAAAAATTTCCTATAAAAAGTGAATTTTAGAAAAATTTCCTATAAAAAGTAAATTTTTGAAAAATTTCCTATAAAAAGTAAATTTTTGAAAAATTTCCTATAAAAATTATATTTTTGAAAAATTTCCTATAAAAATTATATTTTTGAAAAATTTCCTATAAAAAGTGAATTTTAGAAAAATTTCCTATAAAAAGTAAATTTTTAAAAAATTTCCTATAAAAAGTAAATTTTTAAAAAATTTCCTATAAAAAGTAAATTTTTGAAAAATTTCTAATAAAAAGTAAATTTTTGAAAAATTTCCTATAAAAAGTAAATTTTTGAAAAATTTCCTATAAAAAGTAAATTTTTGAAAAATTTCCTATAAAAAGTAAATTTTTGAAAAATGGATACCTGCATTGCCTGATGTTATAAAAAACTTACAAATATTAAAAGTTTAATACAAACGCTCTATGCCCTAAAGGACTATGATTTAATCAAAACAATCCATTCAATCTTAAAATAGAAAAAGCTATAGCAACTAACTCTATTCATTCAATTTTAATTAACTGCAACATTTTTTTTTCTTACTATTTTTCACATTTACTTTTTGATTTAGCCCTTTTACTCGTAAAAATAGTGGGTGGTTTTCTATGGGAAATAAAATTCAGATGAAGAAGAAAATGCATTGAAAGTACTCGGGGTAGGCAAGTACCAAAATTCACGTTCACATGAAAATAATGAATTTTTCCTTCTTTTAACTGGTTTCTGTGTAAATGGTTTCTTTTATTACATTTTAGCTAAGGGCAAATTATGTTTTCCAAAAATAAAACGAAAAGGAAGATATTAAATTAAATTCTTATAACATTTTCTTTGGGAAAATATAGAAGAATGTAAACAGAAAAAATAATAATTCCTATTTTTTTATATATTTCTTCGTTGATGAGAATAAAATAAATTCCGCAATAAATTTTATGTTTTTATGAAAACATAACTCAGTATGTAAAATATACAATTGTATTCTTTGCAAATATGTAAGTACTTATATACATAGATATTGAGTGAAATAGCTGCTTTGTTAAAATTTGTATATGACCAAGAGGAAGACAACAAAATAAAAGCGTTTTGAGATATGAGTTATATTACGACAGGACCCTGAAGGTATTTTGCAAAAAAAAAGTGGTCCCAATGGTGCTGTTAAAATAGCTGCTTCGCTAGTAGATTATTGCAGTCCATTAACATACACAAATACATTATCACTAACTCATATAAATTTACACATATTTGTATGTATGTGTGTTGTGTATAAAAGATAGTGTTTACATATAAACATGATTTTAATAACATTTGTACATTGGTATGGGAGTAATATATATATATATATATATATATATATATATATATATATATATATATATATATATATATATATATATATATATATATATATATATATATCTTATATTCTTAAACGAGCAATAATTGTATATATATATATATATATATATATATATAGAATGGCTATCTCGAAAACGGCTCTAACGATTTTGATAAAATTTGGACAGTGGGTATCTTTTTTGATGTATAGGTCGAAGAAGAAGGGACTTTTGGAACTTTTACCTCTAAGAGGTTAAAAACGGGTAAAAAGGGGAAAAATTCGAAAACGCTATGTCTCCTAAAGTAATAGGTATAGAAACAAAATTAAAAATACGTTTTAAACAGCTTTGAAAATAAGCGGACAGGTGTTTGGTACTTTTTTGAAACTATATCCGATAGGGGGTAAAAAAGGGTGAAAATAGTTTTTTTGGCACCTTTTTAACCCACTCTTATATTTTAAACTAAAGAATATAGAAAGAAACTTGGTACTGCAATCAATAGATGTAAAAAAACATGAAACACGTATTTGGTACTTTTTTGATTTTGGAGCCAAAATGGGTAAAAAAGGGATAAAATGATAACTTAACATCTCCAAAGTAATATGAATAGGAACATTATACATTATGTTAAATGCGTTTTAAAAAAATGTACCGAATTCAATTGGCACCAAAAAAGTACCAAATATACATATGGAACTTTTAGAAATTAGGGAATAAAAAGGGGGAAAAATTAGTATTATTTTAAACAAATGAATGTTTGTCTGTATGTATGTTCTTTATAGAATAGTAAACTGTGAATTTGATTGTGTTATGCTCTTTAGCGAAGATGTTGCGGATAAGCCGGCGAAGGTTTTAAAGTTGATAAGACTAATTTCCGACAGATGGCGCCACTGAAAATTACTAAAAATTAATTAAATCGTTAACTGTACATTTGATCATGCTATGATCTTTAGCAAAGTTGTAGCGCATGAGCCGACGAAGGCTTTTTAGTTGGTATGAATAATTTCCGACAGGTGGCGCTACAGAAACTTACTCAAAGTCAATTTAATCGTAATCTGTACATTTAATCATGCTACAATCTTTAGCAAAGTTGTTGCACATGAGCCGACGAAGGTTTCTTAGTTGGTATGAAGAAATTTCGACAGGTGGCGCTACTGAAATTTACTCAAAGTCAATTTAATCGTATGCTGTACATTTAATCATGCTATAATCTTCAGCAAAGTTGTTACGGATAAGCCGAAGAAGTTTTATGAATTGGAATAAGCAAAGTCCGACAGGTGGCGCCACAGAAAACTACTCAAAATGAATTAAATCGTAAACTGTGCATTTGATCAGACTATAATCTTTAGCAAAGTTGTTGCGCATGAGTCGACAGAGGTTTCTGTTGATATGAATAATTTCCAAAATTATTCAAAATGAGTTAAACTGTAAACTATGCAAACTATGTGTTGGTCGGACAAAATAAATCAAATAATTCAAAATTAACTGAATATTTCTACAATGTCTTTCCTCTAAATTAATTTTAGCACTTTATAATATAAAATATATAAAAACTTTAAAATTTTCCTCAAAATGCTTATCATAAAGCTCCGAGCAAGGCTCGGTCTACCAGGTACTATATTTTTATATATATATATATATATATATATATATATATATATATCTATATATATATATATATTTATATATATACTCACAATACCAACAAACATTTCATTAATATTAAACATGTAAAGTAATTGCTTCAAAATGAGCAGTTTTAAAGTTAGCAATTGTTTACACTAGGTAAACAATAATTTACACTATAAAACCATACTTTGAGGCATGCAAACCACTATTTAAATAATTACTTAAGCAGTTTACATTATGTAACCTATAGTTTGCACTATGTAAAATAATAGTTTACACTTTGTAAATAACTGAACACATATTTTCTATAAAGTAAACTACACTGTGCACTATATAAACAAAAGTTTACTCTATATAAAATATAGTTTACCTTGTCTTAACCATGAAAGTGTCGTCTACTTTTCGGTATGAAAAGTGACGACAGCCCTAGTTTTCTATAGAAAAGTAAACAACAGCCCTAGTTTTCTATAGAACAGTAGGCGACAGTAATAGTTTTCTATAGAAAAGTAGGCGACAGGCCTAGTTTTCTATAGAAAAGTAGGCGACAGGCCTAGTTTTCTATAGAAAAGTAGGCGACAGGCCTAGTTTTCTATAGAAAAGTAGGCGACAGGCCTAGTTTTCTATAGAAAAGTAGGCGACAGGCCTAGTTTTCTATAGAAAGTAGGCGACAGGCCTAGTTTTCTATAGAAAAGTAGGCGACAGGCCTAGTTTTCTATAGAAAAGTAGACGACAGGCCTAGTTTTCTATAGAAAAGTAGGCGTCAGCCTAAGTTTTCTATAGAAAAGTAGGCGTCGCCCCTAGTTTTCTATAGAAAAGTTGGCTTTAGCCTTAGTTTTCTATAAAAAAAAGTAGGTGTCAGCCTTAGTTTTATATAGAAAAGTTGCCGATAGCCTTAGTTTTCTGTAGTAAATTTTGCTATGTAAATGAAAATATTTATGTAAATAATGCTTTAAATTCATGCAATTTCTTGTATAATTGTTTTTAATTATTCAAGAGTTAACAGAACTTTTTATTTGCATTCCAACAAAGAATTCATAAACTTAACAATTGCTTAACATTTAACTATTTTTGTTACAAATTACTATACCTTGTCTTAGAATGTATAATTTTATATTTCTGCTAGACAAGATAATGAATGATTGCATGTTTGGCTCATAATAAAATGTTAAAAAATTAACCAGTGAACACGGTGACTTGGTATTAGTGTAACCTTGATGATATAAAAATAAAAAAATTTTATATATGTGAAAGAAGTAGAGATATAAAAAGTATAAATTTATATAAACGCGAACGCAAAGAAAAAACAAAGGATTTTTTTATTGCTGAAAAATCCCCACAAGTTCTGCACCCACAGAAATTGTGCACAGTGGGTAGCAACAATCATAAAATGGACATAATTCTATTAGAAATCGAATGAACACATAAGAATTGGAAATTTATTATTTACAGATTTTGACTAAAGCTGCTAGAAAATTTTAGTTTTTTTTCTTGAGTTCGGCCTAATCGTTTAGGATTTACGAAATTGTTCTATTTTATTTCGTGTATACCCTACTGTGCACTGATAATATTTCTTGCCTGGCACATAAAAACTCATAATTTTAAATTATAATTACAATTCTGTTGATGTGTTTTTTTTTTCTTGTACAAGTAGACACGAAATGATATATTTTTTCAGGAACTAGAACAAGTTGTTAACGAATTTTTTGTTACCCTGTAAAAAATACTAGTTAAACTAGAAATTAGATATTAAATTTCTCAAAGTGTTAACTTAACAGTTTCAATAACATTTAAGAGCGCCTTTAAATAGGCAAAGGAAATGATTTAATTAAACGGAAATTGCAATTGAGCAATTATTTATGCATGTGTGTATGTGTGTGTGTGTGCAGTGAGTGTGCATCGAACTGTTATACAAACATCCGTGTGTTATGACAAAATACATGTATATAAACGTAGGGTATTTTTTTAGCAAACAAGAAAATCTTATTATGACAAGAAAAAAAATGTGTGTAATTATGAAAAAACGTTTATTTAAATTAAAAGAGCAACGAAAGAGGAATAGTTATAAAATAAAATGTGAGAAAATGAATCATTTATGTACTCTTTTTCAAGTTAGATGCAATTAAAAATTTAAACATAAATTAAGTAAATATTTTAACTAAATAAACTATGACTTTGAGCAAACAGTTTGTTATATCTCAAATAATGAAAGTAATGAAGTGAATAATTAGGTAAATATAGAGGCACTTTAAAAATTTACTTGATATGAGTCCTTAGAAGTCACAAAAGAATATTAAAATGTAAAGACAACTTTTTGGAAATTTTCCAAAAGAAGCAAAAATGTAAATATAAAAGATGGCAACTCACCTTAAAAAGTTGATATATTATATATCAATTAAAAGGAAATTGTGTAATATTTTCAGTAATATTAAACCACTAAATTGTGCTAAATTTAGAAACATATCTCACATATCTGCACCTAATTCAAAATGTGAACCAAATTCGAAAAAAAAATTGTTACGCTAGGCCAAACACGTTGATATTAATACGGCAGGTCCACATATTTGGTTACGAGTTCCAAATGCATCCACCGCACGGTGGCTCAGAATCAATTTTCATTGGCCAAAACCTAAATTTGTTCATGACATAGATTCTTAAAATTTGTATACCATAAGAAAGAAAAAATATCAAAACTAAGGTAGCCAAAAATGTTGTCAAAATATTCGCAAATGCTGCTAAAGGCAAAGAATTTAACTTAATTTAGAAATGTAAAAAAAAAATTTTACATTTCTAAATTATTTGATCTCATATTAATTACGATGTAAGGCGCCCTGGTATAGCAGGTTAGTAATCCGCCTAGCATACCAGAAGTTCCAAGTTCGATCCCCGGCCAGACCTACTTGAAAAAAAGTGATTTAGGTGTTTATTGATTTTCTAATCTAAAAATGCTTTTTAATGTGTGTCCTCATACATTTAATTTTTAGGCGATATATGATATATACTTTAATTAGTGAATAACCTAGTTTTATATTGGGTCTACATTTTGGAGGTAGATTGAAATACAAACAATTTCCGAAATTACACAACATTGTAACATTTCGCACCTTGAGAGAGGTCGTATTTAAATGCATATATCTTTAAAATTAGAGAACCGATTAAATGGTTGCTTTAATGAGAATATTTAACGGACCTATTTAGATTAGATTTTTGATGAGCTTCTAGATGACATACCGGCATAACTTATATGTAAAGGTAATATATGTTAATAGTGTTCTACGAAGTACACTATTAAATTGTAATATATAGTTCTACTTACAACTAAGATATAGCCAAAACTCGAAATTCGATGCTAAATAGAATTTTTTTATTTTCTATAAATACCAAAGATATCGCCAAATACCAGAGATATCGTATATAAAATTTTAGAAATCATTCAACGCAAAACATTATTGAATTTCATCAAAATTGTTAGATCAATAACTGAGATATCGCCAAAGCAAAATATATCGGTGTACGCAAATTGGCATATTTACGAAAATTTTTTTTTAAAAACAATACTTTTTTTAAATTTCGAATTATGTATCAGATTTTAAAAAATACTCCATTGCAGCATGCTATTAAATTTCATCAAAATCGGTCTCAGTTATTGACACCAGAGATATCCTCAAAATTCAAATTCGATGAGAATTATTTTTTTTTAAACTGTATTTTTCAAAAAAAAAATAATTTCGTCAAAAAATTGAGTTTTTTTAAAAAAAGTTTATTAAACTATATATCAAATTTTGGGAAATCATTTAACGCTGTACACTATTGAATTTCATTAAAATCGGTAGATCAATAACTGAGATATCGCCAAAGCAAAAGTTATTGATGTACGCAAATTGACAAATTTTAAAAAATTAACATAAAAATTAAAAAAAAAAAAATTGAATTATATACCAGATTTTAGAAAATACTTCAACGCAACATGCTATTAAATTTGACCAAAATCGGTCTATAAACACCAGAGATATCGCCAAAATTCAAACTTCGATGAGAATTAAATTTTTTTTTTTTAAACTGTATTTAAAAAAAAAATTAAATTCGTCATCGAAGTTTAGTATTTTTAAGCGATATCTCGGTTGTTTGTGGACCGATTTTAAATTAATAGCGTTCTGTGTAGGGAAATTTTCTAAAATCTGGTGTATAATTCGTCTGGGTACACCCACCAGACGCTCAACAGACAGACGGACATGGCTAAATCGACTCTCCTGGCGATTCTGAGTCGATCGGTATAATTTTTATGGGGTCTAAGACGAATAATGAAAAATTACAAACTGCATGACAAACTTATAATACCCTTTCACCTATTGGTGAAGGGTATAAAAAGCGGTTCATAACTCAGCTAGCCACTGGCATTTGAGTATTAGGTTATGTAAAACTTCTCTAAAAATATAGGTCACTTTCAATAAGTCTAAAAATTGAATCGGATGCAGCTCATTGTCTAAGAGAAGTACCAATTGTTAAAATTGAAATGACATGGGAGTTATGTATCTGTATTAATTACGATTTCTTGAAAACTATATCAATAATAGTTTTTTTGCTATGTTGGATTGAGTGTTATTTTTAGCAAATGCTATTTGCGCACCCTGTATAATTTGTAGTTAGGGTGTTACTAAATTTGAAACCATTATACATATATTCGTAAAATTTGAAGTTTAATAATGTATAACTTTTAAAGGACAAAACAGGTACAAAAATCGAAGTCATCCAAAGATAGGCCAAAGTGTTGTCTTTTAGCCTATATATTGTCACGAAGTTTTAAGTTTCAACTAGTTTTCAAGAATGTTTCTGTTAATGTAACTGTTGTTCTGCTTGTGTCTATAACCATGATAGGCAAGTTAGCCCCTAGGGCCGAGCACCAATCGTCATTTTCACATACACAATACGAACCGAAAAGAAAAAAACAAACTAAAATACGAAAAATACTATAACAGCCAATGAATGAGGTTCTTGTGACTTTATTTTAGAATTTGCAACAACAAAATACATGGAAAAGAGTACAAGAAAATATTTATTTGTTCTTAGTATCTTTATTTATAAGTGTGTTCTTGATCATGTGTGAGTGTGTTCTTGATCATGTGAGAATGTATTGATACATGCATGAACGTTGGTAAGCCGCCTTGTTACTGTAATCGAAGACAGCAGCTCTTTGTTTACATCTGCAGAAAATGCAAGAAACTCTCTTCTCTACTATAAAAGGCTGAAGAACTGACATCATGGCAGAGTTTTAATTAAGACGCGTATAAGAGAACAGTGAGACTGAAAATATTTGTAAAGCAATTTTTTGAAGTGTGTTTAAATGATTAACTCTAAAGTTAATAAAAATATAACTTTGTAAAACGACATAAAGTATTTGAATTTTGTTTTAGGTTGTTTGCAAAAGAAAACCGTAACAGTATTCTTCTGCAGCCGCGCGGGTCCACCTGTAAAACACCTTTTTTATACGTAGGTCAAGATCTACAACATGCTTATCGACATGCATATCCTATCCCTTATGATTTTAGAGATAATCGACAAAATAAAATTTTTAATTTTTGTCTCATTTGGGTAAAATATTATAATGTCAACCAAGATTAGCTTGTGGCCTAAACTTGAGCCAAATCGGGTAAGAGGAAGTGGGTAAAAATGAGTTAGCACATTTGAAACGAAATTACAGATCGAAAATTGAACTTCAAGCTTAAATTATTTATCAACCATTGTACAAGACTATATAAGACCTCAATTCAATAAAAGCTCAAGATGTTATCTATTGGGCAAAAAAAATACTACAAAATCTTTATTAGTATAAAAGTTACAGAGTTTTGACCAATGGAAAACGATACTGAACCACTGTGCACCGCATAAAAAGTCTGGTTGATAGCTAACTAATTTCGTAGGTGTAATGAATGTAACTTCAAATCTTTATGATTGTAGATATAAATGGGGTTGTAATATACATATATTAGAACTATAGCCAAATGTTGACCGATTGTCACAAATTGTATATACAGGCTAATATTTATATAAAGCTTATTTATGCAAAATTTAGTGGCCATAGCTGTCATAGTTTATAATTTAATAGCTTTTAACTGGCGTTTGTGTCATTTTAGTAATTTCCGGGAGTGGTTTGTTTATATGAAAGCTATAGTCAAATATGGACCGATTCATAAAAAATTGTATATACTGACTAATAGTTGCATAAAACTTCTCTATTCTAAATTAAGTTGTCATATCTACTACAATTTGATTTAGTTTGTCAGCATTTATGTTATTCCCGGAGCGGGGTTATATGGGAGCTCTAACTAAGTGTGAACCGATTTTCAATACAAGGCATTCTTAACATATCACAAATACTTTTGTAAAATGTTGTCTCTCTAGCTCTTTTAGTTAAGGCTATCGCTCTTTGATTTGACAGACAGAACCCCCTTTCTTTTTGGTATTTTTATGTTTCCGTAAGTTTTTATACCCTTCGCCATCATAGGTGGAAAAGGGTATATTGGGTTTGTTTGATGTTTGTAACGCATAGAAATATTAGTCTGAGACCTACCTTTTAGTATACCAATCGACTTAAAATCACTTCCTGAGTTGTTTTAACGATGTCTGTCCGGCTGGCTGGTTTTCTGGCTGGCCGGTTATCCATGTAAGCTTTTTATCACTCTACAGGTCGCAACTTTAAAGATAATTAGACGAAATTTGGCACAGGTTCAAGGATGATCCCTATACTTTTTGGGCGAAATCGGATTACTATTTCGGGTACCTCCCATAGGGATGCCTTTCCGAAATAGAGTTTTTGGTCCTTTACTGCCACAAATTTAGTTGTATTTTAAAATTATTCAGCACAAATATTGCTTATCGCAACCTTAATCAGTGTTTCTAATTTTGTAGAAATCGGCCCATTTTTGACCATACCTCCCATACAAGACACATTCTCAAAAGACGTTTATATACACATAAAAGGACAAAAACGTTAATAACTCTAAAGATAAATGCATTTGATTACTTAAACTTTGCACAGATAAATATTTTGTAAATATAAACCAATAATCAAAATTTGGTAACAATCGGTCCACAATTGACCCTAGCCCTTGGCCGGAAATGATATGAATCTCGAAATTTTGAAAAAATGGCACATAGTATATGTATATATGTATGTCTCCCAGACTTAAGCGAAACTTGTTTAATTGTTGGTCCATATTTGACCTTAGTTGTGAAGGGTATTATATAATCGGACTTGACAGATTACAGCTTTTCTTACTTGTTTATATGGAAGCTATGGTTAAATGGTGACCAATTGTAACAAAATTTTTTACACTGGCTCGAATTGAAATAAAACTTCCTTGTGCGAAATTTATTGGTTATAGTTATTAAATTTCATCATTTAATGACATTTAAGTATATTTTATGTGGAATTTAGGCTGTTGCCGTAAGTGTTTTGTATGGGAGCTGCGGTTAAATGTGAACCGATTTTGATGAAATTTTATATGCTACCTAGTGCTTATTTAAAACTTTTTTTACAGGCGATTATCCTAGACGGGGTTATACGGGAGCTTTGGTCAAATGTGAACTGATTTCAATGAAATTGTGTATGCTGCGTAGTGTTTATGTAAAACTTCTCTATATTAAATTTTATAGTCATAGCTGTTATAATTTGTCATTTATTAGCAAATAAGCGATTAGCCCAGGCGAGGTTTTATCGAAGCTATGGTCAAATGTAAACCGATTTCACTCAATTTGAATACCAAAATTTTGCTAGCAATGAAAAATATTGTTGCCAAGTTTCAGTGGCCTAGCTCCTTTTGTTTAGGCCCTGTCGTACCTTAACCACACAAACAGACACACATACAGACCGACAGACAGTCATCGCTAAATCGTCTTAGAATTTCATAATTACCACAGCATCCTTCATTGGCTTGAAGCAATAACATATTTGCACGTCGTCGATGTAAAAAGAAATAAAATCGGTTGCAGAACAAAAAGCTTAAAATATTACGTCTAAATAACAAAAAATGACGAAATTTCACTGTTTTCAAAATAGTCATGCCCTAATACAAAAGTTTTGTTAAAGAAATTTTTATTTAAAATATAAAATTTTTTTGCACCAAATTTTATTTTGACCACTTCATCTTAAAGGGTTAAGACCTCCATAACGATCATATAAATATATATATCCCTCACCTTTAATTAGTATATTTAACATCTTTAATCATAAAATCTAACACTTCAAACTATAATCTAGTAAAAACCGGCGTAAGTGCACAATGAGACTATGATTAAATCTCAAAAGGAAGGTAATAATAAACAACAAAAAAAAACTTGAAGTAAAATTTTGGAATAACAAAATTAACACCCGTTCGTCTGCCTATCATATAACTTGACACCGACGACTTTTTTTGTCAACCCCAAAGAATCAACATTTAACAGATTGTAAGCGATTAAAATCACGTATTTCGAAGATATGTTTAACTACGTAGATTCTTTTTCTCATATCTCATAGCTAATGTCATAATAAAATGAATAAACAAATCGCGCCAAAGATGAAATACAAAGATCACGACTCATGAAAATAAAATATTTAAATAAAACTAAAACTTTTCTAATATAAATAAATTTGTTTGTTTGTTTAGCTTTAGAGAAAAGCGTACAAATATTTATAAATAAAAACCAATATTTAATTTATGAAATCATTTTTTAGGCCAAATAAAGTCATCAACATTTTTGGCCGAGTAATTTATAATAGCAACAGGTGACGGAGACTGACTAATGGATAAAATTTTATTTACGCTTTAGAATTAAAAAGAATAGCTTTTTTGTCAGTTATCATTATTTAAATAAAATAATTTTGAAATGATTAAATAAATGTAAATATTGCTAATTCATTCATATGTTTGAAAAAAGGGGAATTTATACTATAAAATGAAAATTAACAGATGTATTTATTTGCATACGAACGGTGGGTACCTTTTTTATCGAGTAAGAACGAAAAATGGGTAAAAGTTGAAAAACCCTTAAACGTTATATTTCCTAAAGTAATAGGTATAGAAACAAAATTTAAACTACATTTTGAACAGCTATAAAAATAAGCGAACAGAGCCCTATTTCACTAAACTACAATTCTACAAGTTTACAAGTTACAATTACAAGTCTAATTCTTACAAGTGCTGTTCAATTGTGTTTCATTAAAATTTACAAAACAATTGTAGCTTTTTGGACTTGTAAACTACAATTTCTACAATTACAATTTCTACAACTACAATTTCTAAAATTATAATTTATATAATTATAATAAAATAAAATATTTTGATAAATATATGGAGTCAAATAAAACATTTTTGAACTCCTACACACCATCTACGATTTTCATGAAATTAAATACATTCTCCTAGCCTAGGCAATTTTTACACTTCTTCAAAATTTTTAATTTCGTTTTGGTTCAGATTTTATGGCGGTTCAAAGTTCGTTTTTTCAAGATTTTTCCGAAATATACCCTCTTTATATGCATATAACTTTTGATACGGTTATCAGATTTTTATTACTAGACTCATGTTTTAGCATATGTCCTGTAGTTTTATGTCCTTTAATTAAAAAATTTATTCTTGTATTCAAATTCAAAATTTGTACTGAAATATTATGAATTATTTTAGAAAAAGTTTTTTGTTTTCCAATCCACCATGGGCTCATTTTTTTGGTTTTCATATTTTGTTGTCTACACTATTATCCACATTTGAGAAAATGATAAAGAAAATGGAAGATATGCCTTTTGAGGTATCCTTGAGTCAAGGACATCATTGATTTCCCTTGTTCTGCATACATGATTATATCTTCATATCCTTCACCACTATAGGTGGAAAGCGTATTATAAGTTTGGGCTGATGTATGTAACGCATAGAAATATTGGTCTTAGACCACCTTTAATACACCAATGGACTTAGAATTCATACCTGAGTTGATGTCAGTCCGTCCGTCCATCTGGCTGGACCCCCATGTAAACCTTGTAATCGAACATAATAAATAAATGGTCATTAATATTGATTTGATTTTGTGTTAATTTTAACTAATTTTTATTAAAAGATAGTTAAAAACCAAATTTGAATTCAATTTATCATTCACTTGTAACTTGTAAAAAATTTTTTGAGAGTCTCAGTCGACCCTATGCTTTTTTTCTACAACTCTACAAGTGTACAAGTACAAATATAGATTTGTAAAACAAAACCAAGAAGTATGACTTGTAAAACTGTGAATTGTAAAAATCACTTGTAGCTACAAACTTGTAATTGTATTTTAATGAAACACAATTTTTTACAAGTTCACAATTTTACAGGCAAAAAAACAATGCGAAAAAAATTAAAAACATATTTGGTACTTTTTTGATTTCAGGGGGCAAAAGGGATAAAATGATAACTTAACATCTCACAAAGTAATATGAGTCAAAACAATATGTTAACTGCGTTTTCGTAAAATGTACCGAATTCAATTGATACCAAAGAAGTACCAAACATGCATATGGAACTTTTTGAAATTCGAAAATAAAAAGGGAATAAATATTTTAAACAAATGAATGTTTGTCTGTCTTTATAGAAAAGTTAACTATGCTATTGATCATGTTATGTTTTTTGGCAAAGTTGTTGCACATGAACCGGCGAAGGTTTCAAAGTTAGTATGACCAATTTCCGACAGGTGGCGCGACTGAAAATTACTCAAAGTGAATTAAATTGCAAGCTGTGCATTTGATCATGCTATGATCTTTAGCAAAGTTGTTGCGTTGTGCCGACGAAGGTTTCTGTGAAAAAATACTCAAAGTGAATTAAATCATAAACAGTGCGTGCTATGATCATTAGCAAAGTTATTACACATGAGCCGAAGAAGATTTCTTAGTTAGTATGATAAAATTCTGACAGATGACGCCACTAAAAATTGTTAAAAATTAATTAAATCGTAAACTGTGCATTTGATCATGCTATGATCTTTAGCAAAGTTGTTGATGGTTGGAGATCTTTGAAGTGGGGGTCGGTGAATTCTCAAAAGTCGTTTCAATCTGTTTTTTTCTGGTTTATGTACGTACGGCATTCAGAGACGATGAAATCGTTTCGTCGCACCAGTTAAACGATTATAGGCAGGTGGTCTGAAGCTAGAGGCACAACTGCTCGCCAGGTTATGCTGTTAATCAGACCAGGACTTGCAATGGTTATATCTGGAGAACTGGCGCAATTACCCATAATCCCAGTGGGAGCATCGTCATTTAAAGTGCAAAAGGTAAACTCGTTAATCTGTTCCGTTAACGGATAATAATGTAAATTTTGTTGTAAATTAAGTCACAAGATAAAACAAGTACACGATGAACATTCTTAACAGAAAAGAAGTAAGAAAGTGCTATAGTCTGTCAAGCCCGACCACACAATACCCTTCACCACAGATGTCAAAGGTGTTCTTTTTCTTGCATAAAGACAAATATTTGCATAATTTTGCCATCATACGAGTACAAACATTTTCTCAAAACTTATACAAAGCTGTTTCCATCATTTGAACTTATATGAGAGCTAGGGTCTAATATGGACCGATTATCTCGAAAGTTGGCAAGTTGACTATAGTTGTTACAAAAATTATGTATGCAAAAAATAAATATAAAATTCATTTACAAGCGTTTTAGTGGTTTTTGTCTCATTTAGTGCGTTTTTACTGAAGAGTTTGTACGGGAGCTATGGTCAAATGTGGACCGATTTCAATGAAATTTGGTACAGTGATTTATGTTTACATAAGCAGTATTTTTTTTTAAATTTCATGAAAAAATATTGTTATTTGTGGCCAATGTATCAATTCCGGGAAGTGGGACTAATGGGAGGTACCGTAAATAATAAACCAATTTTGACGAATTTCAATAGCCATGGTCCCACTATCAAAAAACATATCTGTGCCAAATTTTATCAATTCAATAACCTGCATGCGCTGTTTGTAAGTCGATTCATATTACAAAAAAAAAAAAAAGAAACTGAACATCCTTTTGACTTTATTTCCAAAAAGAAAGTTGCTAAAAAAACACCCGATATATAAAAAAACATTTATTTATTATTTCATAAGGTTTACTCCAAGTGTATTATTGGCTAAGTTCCCAAAGTTTACTGAAATTTTATCTTAGTTGTGATGAAATTATTTCCAATTCATATAATGGGTGTTTTTTTTAGAGGTATAGAACTTCGAATTGAAATAAAACACAAGAAAATCGTCTTAATGTCCATCAATTTGGCTTTATTGGAAGGATAATTTTATGCCATTAATGTTTAAATATGATTTCGGGCATGTGGCCGCCGCGGCTGGCTCGAATAAAGCCAATTCTACATGTCCAATTTTCAACTACTTTTTCGAGTATATGGGGCCGTATGTTGGCAATAACGCCACGAATGTTGGCTTCCAAGTCCCCTAACGTTTCTGGTTTGTTGGCGTAGACGAGCGACTTCACATATCCCCAAAGAAAATAATCCAGTGGTGTCAAATCGCACGATCTTGGTGGCCAATTGACAGGTCCATTCCGCGAAATTATGCGCTCATCGAATGTTTCCTTCAATAAATCAATTGTGACGTGCGCTGTGTGGGATGTAGCGCCGTCTTGTTGGAACCACAACTCATCCACATTCATGCTATCCAATTGGGGAACAAAATAGTCGGTTATCATGGCTCTATACCGGTCTCCATTTATGGTAACTGACTCTCCAGCATTATTTCGGAAGAAGTATGGTCCAATGACTCCACCAGCCCATAGAGCACACCAAACAGTCAGTTTTTGTGGATGTAATGGCGTCTCAAGGGTCTCATGTGGATTCTCTTCACTCCAAATGCGGCAATTTTGCTTGTTGACGTAGCCATTCAACCAAAAATGAGCCTCATTACTGAACAAAATTTTGCGATGAAAATCAGCATCGAGATCAATCTCATTTTCGGCCCATACACCAAAATCACGACGCATTGCATGGTCTCGCGGCTTTAATTCTTGCACAAGCTCTTGTAAGGTCGCAAGCCAAGATCTTTGCGCAAAATCTTCCATAAAGTTTATGGACAAAGCTCCAATTGCTGTGCACGGTGGCGAATCGATTCATTCGGGTCCTCTTCAACACTTTGCTCTACAGCGGCAATTGTTTCTTCGGTGCGCACTGTTCGACGTCGCTGCGGATGCGTATTATCACATAGAGAAAACGTAGTGCGAAAACGATCCATGGTTAACCGAATTAATTGCTCTGATGGACGATTATGTCGACCATAAAATGGACGGAGCTTGCGGTAAACTTCGCGAACTGAACCATTATTTTCGAAATAAAGTGAAATAAAAGTGATGCCAACTTAAAGTTCTATACCTGAATAAAAAACACCCGATACTTTTTGTTGTATCATCCCACTGTGCTTTTGATGCAGTAAATCTGAATTATCTTTAGTTATTTTGAAGCAAGTTGTTTTTATTTTATCGATTGAACTCAAGTTACATTTAATGTCTACTGACATTCTTATGCAATTCTGGCACATGTTCTTTTTACGGCCTTATATGAATTTAAGAATTTATTTTTAACAAGAAAATAAAACAAGTGTTTTAAATATTTGTTAAAATACAAATAAATAATCCCAGAAAACATGAAAAGTGTTGATGCAAATAAATTATGAATGTAGGTAAATCCATTTTAATTGGATTAAAATTGCACACACAAAAAGAATGTATACAAAAAATATGTTGAAATATCTTGTTGAATTTTTAATAAAAAATAAAAACAATTTATAGTATAAATATAATGAAAATAACAATGAATGCATTGAAATAAGACAAAAAAGTGCAATTACCTTTTTCTAGGAATCATTAACACTTTTGACATTTTTCTGGTAAATATACAAAAGTATCTGCTTAATGTTCTTTAAACGTTAAAAAGTGTGTAATTGATGTTGATTTCGTTAAAGAAAATAATCTCTAAGCACATTGGGGTCGATAGCGAACAAATGTGAAAAAATAGGTAAAACTTCATGTCATCTTGTGGTTCCGCATTTTCGAAATCTAAGGAAAAAATTATCCAAAACTGGCGTAATGATGCCCGGAAAAAAGTAAAATTTTAGTTATTGCTAAAAAATCTACAACGAATTGAATTTTGTCGCAATTTGTTTTCATCATACGTTATGTAGTACAATTTTTGATAAATTCCCCCGAGTAATAAAATTTGCAAGGCGAAGCAGGTGAATTATTTCTAGATTCACTGAGAATACTCCAGATCCAGTGCTGATTATGATGCTGAATACAAATATATAGATTTCCTCTTTTCTTGTTCTACCTTTGGAAAGAGGTATGTAGGGATCTACATGTACATGTAGGGATCTACATACCTCTTTCCAAAGGTAGAACAAGAAAAGATTTCCTCTATTCTTGTTCTACCTTTGGAAAGAGGTATGTAGGGATCTACATGTACATGTAGGGATCTACATACCTCTTTCCAAAGGTAGAACAAGAAAAGATTTCCTCTTTTCTTGTTCTACCTTTGGAAAGAGGTATGTAGGGATCTACATGTACATGTAGGGAATTACATACCTCTTTCCAAAGGTAGAACAAGAAAAGATTTCCTCTATTCTTGTTCTACCTTTGGAAAGAGGTATGTAGGGATCTACATGTACATGTAGGGAATTACATACCTCTTTCCAAAGGTAGAACAAGAAAAGATTTCCTCTTTTCTTGTTCTACCTTTGGAAAGAGGTATGTAGGGATCTACATGTACATGTAGGGAATTACATACCTCTTTCCAAAGGTAGAACAAGAAAAGATTTCCTCTATTCTTGTTCTACCTTTGGAAAGAGGTATGTAGGGATCTACATGTACATGTAGGGAATTACATACCTCTTTCCAAAGGTAGAACAAGAAAAGATTTCCTCTATTCTTGTTCTACCTTTGGAAAGAGGTATGTAGGGATCTACATGTACATGTAGGGAATTACATACCTCTTTCCAAAGGTAGAACAAGAAAAGATTTCCTCTTTTCTTGTTCTACCTTTGGAAAGAGGTATGTAGGGATCTACATGTACATGTAGGGAATTACATACCTCTTTCCAAAGGTAGAACAAGAAAAGATTTCCTCTATTCTTGTTCTACCTTTGGAAAGAGGTATGTAGGGATCTACATGTACATGTAGGGAATTATATACCTCTTTCCAAAGGTAGAACAAGAAAAGATTTCCTCTATTCTTGTTCTACCTTTGGAAAGAGGTATGTAGGGATCTACATGTACATGTAGGGAATTACATACCTCTTTCCAAAGGTAGAACAAGAAAAGATTTCCTCTTTTCTTGTTCTACCTTTGGAAAGAGGTATGTAGGGATCTACATGTACATGTAGGGATCTACATGTACATGTAGGGATCTACATACCTCTTTCCAAAGGTAGAACAAGAAAAGATTTCCTCTATTCTTGTTCTATCTTTGGAAAGAGGTATGTAGGGATCTACATGTACATGTAGGGATCTACATACCTCTTTCCAAAGGTAGAACAAGAAAAGATTTCCTCTTTTCTTGTTCTACCTTTGGAAAGAGGTATGTAGGGATCTACATGTACATGTAGGGAATTACATACCTCTTTCCAAAGGTAGAACAAGAAAAGATTTCCTCTATTCTTGTTCTACCTTTGGAAAGAGGTATGTAGGGATCTACATGTACATGTAGGGAATTACATACCTCTTTCCAAAGGTAGAACAAGAAAAGATTTCCTCTTTTCTTGTTCTACCTTTGGAAAGAGGTATATAGGGATCTACATGTACATGTAGGGAATTACATACCTCTTTCCAAAGGTAGAACAAGAAAAGATTTCCTCTATTCTTGTTCTACCTTTGGAAAGAGGTATGTAGGGATCTACATGTACATGTAGGGAATTACATACCTCTTTCCAAAGGTAGAACAAGAAAAGATTTCCTCTATTCTTGTTCTACCTTTGGAAAGAGGTATGTAGGGATCTACATGTACATGTAGGGAATTACATACCTCTTTCCAAAGGTAGAACAAGAAAAGATTTCCTCTTTTCTTGTTCTACCTTTGGAAAGAGGTATGTAGGGATCTACATGTACATGTAGGGAATTACATACCTCTTTCCAAAGGTAGAACAAGAAAAGATTTCCTCTATTCTTGTTCTACCTTTGGAAAGAGGTATGTAGGGATCTACATGTAAATGTAGGGATCTACATACCTCTTTCCAAAGGTAGAACAAGAAAAGATTTCCTCTTTTCTTGTTCTACCTTTGGAAAGAGGTATGTAGGGATCTACATGTACATGTAGGGAATTACATACCTCTTTCCAAAGGTAGAACAAGAAAAGATTTCCTCTATTCTTGTTCTACCTTTGGAAAGAGGTATGTAGGGATCTACATGTACATGTAGGGAATTACATACCTCTTTCCAAAGGTAGAACAAGAAAAGATTTCCTCTATTCTTGTTCTACCTTTGGAAAGAGGTATGTAGGGATCTACATGTACATGTAGGGAATTACATACCTCTTTCCAAAGGTAGAACAAGAAAAGATTTCCTCTTTTCTTGTTCTACCTTTGGAAAGAGGTATGTAGGGATCTACATGTACATGTAGGGAATTACATACCTCTTTCCAAAGGTAGAACAAGAAAAGATTTCCTCTATTCTTGTTCTACCTTTGGAAAGAGGTATGTAGGGATCTACATGTACATGTAGGGAATTACATACCTCTTTCCAAAGGTAGAACAAGAAAAGATTTCCTCTATTCTTGTTCTACCTTTGGAAAGAGGTATGTAGGGATCTACATGTACATGTAGGGAATTACATACCTCTTTCCAAAGGTAGAACAAGAAAAGATTTCCTCTTTTCTTGTTCTACCTTTGGAAAGAGGTATGTAGGGATCTACATGTACATGTAGGGAATTACATACCTCTTTCCAAAGGTAGAACAAGAAAAGATTTCCTCTATTCTTGTTCTACCTTTGGAAAGAGGTATGTAGGGATCTACATGTACATGTAGGGATCTACATACCTCTTTCCAAAGGTAGAACAAGAAAAGATTTCCTCTTTTCTTGTTCTACCTTTGGAAAGAGGTATGTAGGGATCTACATGTACATGTAGGGAATTACATACCTCTTTCCAAAGGTAGAACAAGAAAAGAGGAAATCTTGTTGGAACCACAACTCATCCACATTCATGCCATCCAATTGGGGAACAAAATAGTCGGTTATCATGGCTCTATACCGGTCTCCATTTATGGTAACTGACTCTCCAGCATTATTTCGGAAGAAGTATGGCCCAATGACTCCACCAGCCCATAGAGCACACCAAACAGTCAGTTTTTGTGGATGTAATGGCGTCTCAAGGGTCTCATGTAGATTCTCTTCACTCCAAATGCGGCAATTTTGCTTGTTGACGTAGCCATTCAACCAAAAATGAGCCTCATTACTGAACAAAATTTTGCGATGAAAATCAGCATCGCGATCAATCTCTTTTTCGGCCCATATACCAAAATCACGACGCATTGCATGGTCTCGCGGCTTTAATTCTTGCACAAGCTGGATCTTGTAAGGTCGCAAGCCAAGATCTTTGCGCAAAACTTCCATAAAGTTGATGGACAAAGCTCCAATTGCTGTGCACGGTGGCGAATCGATTCATTCGGGTCCTCTTCAACACTTTGCTCTAAAGCGGCAATTGTTACTTCGGTGCGCACTGTTCGACGTCGCTGCGGATGCGTATTATCACATAGAGTAAACGTAGTGCGAAAACGATCCATGGTTAACCGAATTAATTGCTCTGATGGACGATTATGTCGACCATTAAATGGACGGAGCTTGCGGTAAACTTCGCGAACTGAACCATTATTTTCGAAATAAATTTGCACGATTTGCAAGCGTTGTTCTTTTGTCAACCTGTTCATGATGAAATGGCAAAGCAAACTAAATATTAATCACTTGACAGCTGACAAAATGGAAGCCAGTTAAAAAAGTGATGCCATCTTAAAGTTCTATACCTCAATAAAAAACACCCGATACATACATATACTATGCGCTATTTATTCAAAATTTCGAGATTTAAATCATTTCCGGCTAAGGGCCAGATATTTGACCGATTGTTAAAAAATTTTGGTTATTGGTTCATATTTATCAAATATTTATCTGTGCAAAGTTTAAATGCATTTATCTTTAGAGTTATTAACGTTTTAAAAATCGAGCTTCCGTATATGGGCTACTTAGAAGGTATGCTATCAGAAAAACCACAGAAAGGAAATGTGTCTCCGAAAGAAAATTCAGTTTGTTCGACTGTGCGGTAAGATCTAGATTGGAAAAAATCACGGAAGGAAAAGTAGCAAAATCGTACAGGGAACTTGGGCAAAAGTTTTGCTGCGATAAAAATACCAACAGAAAATACCTTGATAATGTGGAGATCCATAAGCGTACCAGCAAAAGTAAGCCAACTATTTCTGATGCCCAAGAGCGGGCCCAAAAAATGTGGTTGAAAAACTTAGAAAAAAAAAAGTTCAAAGAAAACATTCATCATGGATGACGAAAGCTATTTCACGTTGGATGAAAATGAGTGACAGGAAAATCATTATTTCAAAGGGACAATAAAGTAAAATATATTGAACATCCTAAGTTCCCAAAAAAAAGTTTTAGTATGGCTGGCATTAAGTTCAAATGGAATGACAGTTCCAGTTTTTTTTTCGAGATAGGCTTAGCCTTAAACTCTGACCGACAACACAGTACGACAGTGGTTGGTACACATGAGAAATGTTAACAGAATATGAAAATAGGCTTAAAATAAAGAAATACGTGTCTCGGCGTTTTGTCAGAATTTCAAGAAAATCGATTTTAAAGATTCGAAGGGCCGTGGAGGTTCCCTTTAAACGTAATACTATTATAAAAAGTTCTATAAAAATATAATGGGTGAACCGATTTAAATTCTTGAGCCAGTTTTAAAAAGGGAATTAAATTTGGATTTGTTTTTATAAAAAAAACAAATTCCGCTAGATGGCGCTGTGTAATAAGTGACTGCTTGTCCTATAAGGCCCTATGCTCCACTGGGAGTCAAGGATAACAGAAGAAGAAGAAGAAGCTTGCCAAAAGTTGCAGGTTACAAGAGACCAACACAGGGGATTAAATGTTATATTTTGAACGGACCTAGCATTACGCTGTTATGCTTAGAATACGTTAGAGATAATGGATGCTTTAGATACCTTATGCACCTAAAGAGAAAAATCCACCAAACGTCCCGCAATAACACCCAATTGAAGAATTCTACGCCAATTTAAAAAGAAGAGTTTTCGCTTATTCTTTTAGGCCAAAAAACAAAAGGAGCTTCAAACAAGTAAGAAAGTGCTATAGTCGGTCAAGCCCGACCATACGATACCCTTCGCCCCTAAGGTGAAAGGTGTTCTTTTTCGTGTATAAAGACAAATATTTACTAAGTTTGGACATCATACAAACATTTTGTCAAAACTTATATATTAAAGCTGTTTCCGTCATTTGGACTTATATGAGAGCTAGGGTCAAATGTGGACCAAAATTTGGCAAATTGATTACAGTTTTTACAAGAATTATGTATGCAAAAAATAAACTACAAATTCTCATTGTCTGCAGATTTACGAGCGTTTTAATGATTTTTGTCTCATTTAGTGCGTTTTTAAAGAAGCATTTGTATGGGAGCTATGGTCAAATGTGAACCGATTTTAACGAAATTGGTTTAAGGTGGTTTAAGTTTACGTAAGCGATATTTTTTTAAATTTCGTGAAAATTTATAACTGACCAGCCACCCGGCCAGCCACCCAGACGGACGGACATCGCTAAATCGACCCAGAAAATGATTCTAAACCTATTGGTATACTAAAAGATGGGTCTAAGACAAATATTTCTATGCGTTACATACATCAGCACAAACTTATAATACCCTTTCCACCTATGGTGGTGAAGGGTATAAAAATACTAACATCCGCATTTTCGAAATCTAAGGAAAAAATTATCCAAAACTGGCGTAATGATGCCCGGAAAAAAGTAAAATTTTAGTTATTGCTAAAAAATCTACAACGAATTGAATTTTGTCGCAATTTGTTTTCATCATACGTTATGTAGTACAATTTTTGATAAATTCCCCCGAGTAATAAAATTTGCAAGGCGAAGCAGGTGAATTATTTCTAGATTCACTGAGAATACTCCAGATCCAGTGCTGATTATGATGCTGAATACAAATATATAGATTTCCTCTTTTCTTGTTCTACCTTTGGAAAGAGGTATGTAGATCATTACATGTACATGTAGATCCCTACATACCTCTTTCCAAAGGTAGAACAAGAAAAGAGGAAATCTTTTCTTGTTCTACCTTTGGAAAGAGGTTTGTAGATCCCTACATGTACATGTAGATCCCTACATACCTCTTTCCAAAGGTAGAACAAGAAAAGAGGAAATCTTTTCTTGTTCTACCTTTGGAAAGAGGTATGTAATTCCCTACATGTACATGTAGATCCCTACATACCTCTTTCCAAAGGTAGAACAAGAAAAGAGGAAATCTTTTCTTGTTCTACCTTTGGAAAGAGGTATGTAGATCCCTACATGTACATGTAGATCCCTACATACCTCTTTCCAAAGGTAGAACAAGAATAGAGGAAATCTTTTCTTGTTCTACCTTTGGAAAGAGGTATGTAATTCCCTACATGTACATGTAGATCCCTACATACCTCTTTCCAAAGGTAGAACAAGAAAAGATTTCCTCTATTCTTGTTCTACCTTTGGAAAGAGGTATGTAGGGATCTACATGTACATGTAGGGAATTACATACCTCTTTCCAAAGGTAGAACAAGAAAAGATTTCCTCTATTCTTGTTCTACCTTTGGAAAGAGGTATGTAGGGATCTACATGTACATGTAGGGAATTACATACCTCTTTCCAAAGGTAGAACAAGAAAAGATTTCCTCTTTTCTTGTTCTACCTTTGGAAAGAGGTATGTAGGGATCTACATGTACATGTAGGGAATTACATACCTCTTTCCAAAGGTAGAACAAGAAAAGATTTCCTCTATTCTTGTTCTACCTTTGGAAAGAGGTATGTAGGGATCTACATGTACATGTAGGGATCTACATACCTCTTTCCAAAGGTAGAACAAGAAAAGATTTCCTCTTTTCTTGTTCTACCTTTGGAAAGAGGTATGTAGGGATCTACATGTACATGTAGGGAATTACATACCTCTTTCCAAAGGTAGAACAAGAAAAGATTTCCTCTTTTCTTGTTCTACCTTTGGAAAGAGGTATGTAGGGATCTACATGTACATGTAGGGATCTACAAACCTCTTTCCAAAGGTAGAACAAGAAAAGATTTCCTCTTTTCTTGTTCTACCTTTGGAAAGAGGTATGTAGGGATCTACATGTACATGTAATGATCTACATACCTCTTTCCAAAGGTAGAACAAGAAAAGAGGAAATCTATATATTTGTATTCAGCATCATAATCAGCACTGGATCTGGAGTATTCTCAGTGAATCTAGAAATAATTCACCTGCTTCGCCTTGCAAATTTTATTACTCGGGGGAATTTATCAAAAATTGTACTACATAACGTATGATGAAAACAAATTGCGACAAAATTCAATTCGTTGTAGATTTTTTAGCAATAACTAAAATTTTACTTTTTTCCGGGCATCATTACGCCAGTTTTGGATAATTTTTTCCTTAGATTTCGAAAATGCGGATGTTAGTATTTTTATACCCTTCACCACCATAGGTGGAAAGGGTATTATAAGTTTGTGCTGATGTATGTAACGCATAGAAATATTTGTCTTAGACCCATCTTTTAGTATACCAATAGGTTTAGAATCATTTTCTGGGTCGATTTAGCGATGTCCGTCCGTCTGGGTGGCTGGCCGGGTGGCTGGTCAGTTATAAATTTTCACGAAATTTAAAAAAATATCGCTTACGTAAACTTAAACCACCTTAAACCAATTTCGTTAAAATCGGTTCACATTTGACCATAGCTCCCATACAAATGCTTCTTTAAAAACGCACTAAATGAGACAAAAATCATTAAAACGCTCGTAAATCTGCAGACAATGAGAATTTGTAGTTTATTTTTTGCATACATAATTCTTGTAAAAACTGTAATCAATTTGCCAAATTTTGGTCCACATTTGACCCTAGCTCTCATATAAGTCCAAATGACGGAAACAGCTTTAATATATAAGTTTTGACAAAATGTTTGTATGATGTCCAAACTTAGTAAATATTTGTCTTTATACACGAAAAAGAACACCTTTCACCTTAGGGGCGAAGGGTATCGTATGGTCGGGCTTGACCGACTATAGCACTTTCTTACTTGTTTGAAGCTCCTTTTGTTTTTTGGCCTAAAAGAATAAGCGAAAACTCTTCTTTTTAAATTGGCGTAGAATTCTTCAATTGGGTGTTATTGCGGGACGTTTGGTGGATTTTTCTCTTTAGGTGCATAAGGTATCTAAAGCATCCATTATCTCTAACGTATTCTAAGCATAACAGCGTAATGCTAGGTCCGTTCAAAATATAACATTTAATCCCCTGTGTTGGTCTCTTGTAACCTGCAACTTTTGGCAAGCTTCTTCTTCTTCTTCTGTTATCCTTGACTCCCAGTGGAGCATAGGGCCTTATAGGACAAGCAGTCACTTATTACACAGCGCCATCTAGCGGAATTTGTTTTTTTTATAAAAACAAATCCAAATTTAATTCCCTTTTTAAAACTGGCTCAAGAATTTAAATCGGTTCACCCATTATATTTTTATAGAACTTTTTATAATAGTATTACGTTTAAAGGGAACCTCCACGGCCCTTCGAATCTTTAAAATCGATTTTCTTGAAATTCTGACAAAACGCCGAGACACGTATTTCTTTATTTTAAGCCTATTTTCATATTCTGTTAACATTTCTCATGTGTACCAACCACTGTCGTACTGTGTTGTCGGTCAGAGTTTAAGGCTAAGCCTATCTCGAAAAAAAAACTGGAACTGTCATTCCATTTGAACTTAATGCCAGCCATACTAAAACTTTTTTTTGGGAACTTAGGATGTTCAATATATTTTACTTTATTGTCCCTTTGAAATAATGATTTTCCTGTCACTCATTTTCATCCAACGTGAAATAGCTTTCGTCATCCATGATGAATGTTTTCTTTGAACTTTTTTTTTTCTAAGTTTTTCAACCACATTTTTTGGGCCCGCTCTTGGGCATCAGAAATAGTTGGCTTACTTTTGCTGGTACGCTTATGGATCTCCACATTATCAAGGTATTTTCTGTTGGTATTTTTATCGCAGCAAAACTTTTGCCCAAGTTCCCTGTACGATTTTGCTACTTTTCCTTCCGTGATTTTTTCCAATCTAGATCTTACCGCACAGTCGAACAAACTGAATTTTCTTTCGGAGACACATTTCCTTTCTGTGGTTTTTCTGATAGCATACCTTCTAAGTAGCCCATATACGGAAGCTCGATTTTTAAAACGTTAATAACTCTAAAGATAAATGCATTTAAACTTTGCACAGATAAATATTTGATAAATATGAACCAATAACCAAAATTTTTTAACAATCGGTCAAATATCTGGCCCTTAGCCGGAAATGATTTAAATCTCGAAATTTTGAATAAATAGCGCATAGTATATGTATGTATCGGGTGTTTTTTATTGAGGTATAGAACTTTAAGATGGCATCACTTTTTTAACTGGCTTCCATTTTGTCAGCTGTCAAGTGATTAATATTTAGTTTGCTTTGCCATTTCATCATGAACAGGTTGACAAAAGAACAACGCTTGCAAATCGTGCAAATTTATTTCGAAAATAATGGTTCAGTTCGCGAAGTTTACCGCAAGCTCCGTCCATTTAATGGTCGACATAATCGTCCATCAGAGCAATTAATTCGGTTAACCATGGATCGTTTTCGCACTACGTTTACTCTATGTGATAATACGCATCCGCAGCGACGTCGAACAGTGCGCACCGAAGTAACAATTGCCGCTTTAGAGCAAAGTGTTGAAGAGGACCCGAATGAATCGATTCGCCACCGTGCACAGCAATTGGAGCTTTGTCCATCAACTTTATGGAAGTTTTGCGCAAAGATCTTGGCTTGCGACCTTACAAGATCCAGCTTGTGCAAGAATTAAAGCCGCGAGACCATGCAATGCGTCGTGATTTTGGTATATGGGCCGAAAAAGAGATTGATCGCGATGCTGATTTTCATCGCAAAATTTTGTTCAGTAATGAGGCTCATTTTTGGTTGAATGGCTACGTCAACAAGCAAAATTGCCGCATTTGGAGTGAAGAGAATCTACATGAGACCCTTGAGACGCCATTACATCCACAAAAACTGACTGTTTGGTGTGCTCTATGGGCTGGTGGAGTCATTGGGCCATACTTCTTCCGAAATAATGCTGGAGAGTCAGTTACCATAAATGGAGACCGGTATAGAGCCATGATAACCGACTATTTTGTTCCCCAATTGGATGGCATGAATGTGGATGAGTTGTGGTTCCAACAAGACGGCGCTACATGCCACACAGCGCACGTCACAATTGATTTATTGAAGGAAACATTCAATGAGCGCATAATTTCGTGGAATGGACCTGTCAATTGGTCACCAAGATCGTGCGATTTGACACCACTGTGTTATTTTCTTTGGAGATATGTGAAATCGCTCGTCTACGCCAACAAACCAGAAACGTTAGGGGACTTGGAAGCCAACATTCGTGGCGTTATTGCCAACATACGGCCCCATATGCTCGAAAAAGTAGTTGAAAATTGGACCTGTAGAATTGGCTTTATTCGAGCCAGCCGCGGCGGCCACATGTCCGAAATCATATTTAAACATTAATGGCATAAAATTATCCTTCCAATAAAGCCAAATTGATGGACATTAAAACGATTTTCTTGTGTTTTATTTCAATTCGAAGTTCTATACCTCTAAAAAAAAACACCCATTATCTATGTCTCTAAGACTTAAGGAAAACTTGTTTAATTGTTGGTCCATATTTGACCTTAGTAGTGAAGGGTATGATATAGTCGGGCTTGACCGACTATAGCTTTTCTGACTTGTTTTGTCTCAAAACTGTGATTGTATCTGTAATATGTGTTAAACAATTTAAAATCCTTAACAAATATTAAATAAACTCTTTTGATATATCAAAAACATTAAAATTGTCGGCTTTTGGCAAATACTCGACTACAAATTTATGTCTGTTCGTATTAACAGTTTTTACATTAAGCCCCAGTTAAGTAGAGTAATTAAAATAATCTCTGAGGCTGTTATGTCATTATCGATGTAAATTAATGAAATAATTAATCTCATTAAATTAAACACTTTCATGACACTTTCGTTTAGTGTTCGAGATGACAGGATTTTCAATAAAACTCTCATCTAGGATTAAATCTATTGTTTGTATTTATCTTGTTTTTGTGTCATGCGGGCAATATTTAATTCTATTAATTTTACACATTCTCTAATTAAATTTAAATAACTAAAATGTTAGCTAAATTGTTGTAAAATGTCCTTTTTCTAATTGTCAGTATTTGTATTTGTATCACATGTGGAGCGAATAGTTTATTTTCAGAGTAATTCTGTGTTGCTGGCATTGCTTTTTACTTTTTAAAAGCCATTTTTATCTACAAAATGTAATTAAAATTTTGTTCAATGTAAAACTTTAATAAAGGCTTTTCTTTGTAATTGAATTATTTCCAGTTAAGTTGATAAAAAATGTTCTTTTTTATTCTATTTTAACTTACTCTAGTAGTTACCAACAGTTTTACATTTTTCATCAACTCTTTTTTTTCCATTTTCCGACAATTTTTTGTATGTACTTTGTAACTGCCAACATTTATACTATTATTAACTTAGCTTTGATTTTTTCAATGATACGAGGGTAGATCAATAAGTCTGTGATTTTTTGAATAACTTGTCCCCCACTTAATTCATATCAAATTTTTAACAATATGCGTTTTTATACCCTTCACCACCATAGGTGGAAAGGGTATTATAAGTTTGTGCTGATGTATGTAACGCATAGAAATATTTGTCTTAGACCCATCTTTTAGTACATCAATAGGCTTAGACCCCCATGTAAACCTTGTAATCAAACTACAGGTCGCAATTCTAAAGATAATTTGATAAAATTTGGCACAGATCATTTTTTTGATAATGGGGCCATGGCTTCGTCAAAATCGATCCATTATTTATGGTACCTCCCATAGGTCCCACTTCCCGGAATTGATATATCGGCCACAAAAATCAATATTTTTTCATGAAATTTAAAAAAAATACTGCTTATGTAAACCTAAATCACTGTACCAAATTTCGTTGAAATCGGTTCACATTTGATCATAGCTCCCATACAAACTCTTTTCTCAAAACGCACTAAATGAGATAAAATTCACTAAAACGCTTGTAAATCGGAACATAATGAGAATTCTAAGTTTATTTTTTGCATACATAATTTTTGTAATAACTGTAATCAATTTCTAGATAATCGGTCCACATTTGACCCTTGCTCTCATATAGGTCCAAATGACAGAAACAGCTTAAATGTATATGTTTTGAGAATATGTTTGTATATATATATATATATATCGGGTGTTTTTTATTGAGGTATAGAACTTTAAGTTGGCATCACTTTTTTAACTGGCGGCCATTTTGTCAGCTGTCAAGTGATTAATATTTAGTTTGGTTTGCCATTTCATCATGAACAGGTTGACAAAAGAACAACGCTTGCAAATCGTGCAAATTTATTTCGAAAATAATGGTTCAGTTAGCGAAGTTTACCGCAAGCTCCGTCCATTTTATGGTCGACATAATCGTCCATCAGAGAAATTAATTAGGTTAACAATGGATCGTTTTCGCACTACGTTTACTCTATGTGATAATACGCATCCGCAGCGACGTCGAACAGTGCGCACCGAAGAAACAATTGCCGCTGTAGAGCAAAGTGTTGAAGAGGACCCGAATGAATTGATTCGCCACCGTGCACAGCAATTGGAGCTTTGTCCATCAACTTTATGGAAGATTTTGCGCAAAGATCTTGGCTTGCGACCTTACAAGATCCAGCTTGTGCAAGAATTAAAGCCGCGAGACCATGCAATGCGTCGTGATTTTGGTGTATGGGCCGAAAATGAGATTGATCTCGATGCTGATTTTCATCGCAAAATTTTGTTCAGTGATGAGGCTCATTTTTGGTTGAATGGCTACGTCAACAAGCAAAATTGCCGCATTTGGAGTGAAGAGAATCCACATGAGACCCTTGAGACGCCATTACATCCACAAAAACTGACTGTTTGGTGTGCTCTATGGGCTGGTGGAGTCATTGGGCCATACTTCTTCCGAAATAATGCTGGAGAGTTAGTTACTATAAATGGAGACCGGTATAGAGCCATGATAACCGACTATTTTGTTCCCCAATTGGATGGCATGAATGTGGATGAGTTGTGGTTCCAACAAGACGGCGCTACATGCCACACAGCGCACGTCACAATTGATTTATTGAAGGAAACATTCGATGAGCGCATAATTTCGCGGAATGGACCTGTCAATTGGCCACCAAGATCGTGCGATTTGACACCACTGGATTATTTTTTTTGGGGATATGTGAAGTCGCTCGTCTACGCCAACAAACCAGAAACGTTAGGGGACTTGGAAGCCAACATTCGTGGCGTTATTGCCAACATACGGCCCCATATGCTCGAAAAAGTAGTTGAAAATTGGACCTGTAGAATTGGCTTTATTCGAGCCAGCCGCGGCGGCCACATGCCCGAAATCATATTTAAACATTAATGGCATAAAATTATCCTTCCAATAAATCCAAATTTATGGACATTAAAACGATTTTCTTGTGTTTTATTTCAATTCGAAGTTCTATACCTCTAAAAAAAAACAATTATAATTCCCCGACAACATTCCAATTGGAACAAGGGGTACTTCTCTCAGACATGAGCTGCATCCGATTCTACTTTTAGACTCATTGAAAGGGACCTACGTTTTAACGCCGACTCCGAACGGCAAATGCATTAGTTAAAGAAGTTTTACATAGCCTAATACTCAATAACCAGTGGCTAGCTGAGTTATGAGGTGAACCGGCGCTTTTTTGAAAATTTATTTTTTCAAGTGGGTCTGGCCCGGGATCGAACTTGAAGAATATGGTGATGGCAAAATTAGGCAAATATGTGCCTTTATACAAAATAACACCTTTGACCTTAGTGGTGAAAGGTATCGTATGGTCGGGCTTGACCGACTATAACACTTTCTTACTTGTTTAGTTTGTGTTTTTGGCAGCCGTTAATAGCAGAATACCTTACGTTTTGAGAAGAAAATAAAGCAAGTAAGAGTGTTATATTCGGCTGTGCCGAAACATATCTTATATATCAACGAGGGTGCAGCTAATTCAAAGTGTGGAGCAAATTCGAAAAAATTGTTACGATAGTTGGTATTGTTGGTAAAATATTTGGACTAAATTTTCGATTGTAGTAGTTTTATTCAACATTTAAAAGTATCCAAGTGGTTCCCTAGTATTTACTTTGAACAAAATTCGCTATAGGAACCGGATATCGTTTTACATTAATAAGTTGTTAAATACTTTTTGTTTATCTTAATATTTAGTTAGGATAAAGATGTTGATAGTAATACGACAAGTCTGGACATTGGTGCAATCTTAATATGGAGCTTGTACCTCCGAATCTTTTTGATTGTAGATATAAAAAGGGGATATTTTATATATGTAAGAATTATAGCCAAATGTTGACCGATTGTAACAAAATTTTACACACTGGCTGGTATTTATATAAAGCTTATTCTTTCAAAATTTAGTGGCCATAGCTGTCATAGATAATAATTCAAAAGCTTTTAACTGGCCTTTGCTACATTCTTTTTTGGTTTCCGGGAGTGTTTTTTATATGAAAGCTTTAGTCAAATATGGACCGATTCCTATAAAATTTGATATACTCGTACTAACCAATAGTTGCATAAAACGTCTCTACTCTAAATTTAGCCGTCATAGCTATTACAATTGTAATCAATTTATCAGCATTAATGTGTTTCCCGGGGCGGGGTTATATGGGAGCACTAACTAAATGTGAACCGATTTCGCCCGTTGTCAGTACACAACTTTCATAACATATCAAAAATACTTGTATAAAAATTTGTCTCTCTAGCTCATGCAGTTAAGGAGCTATCTGACGGACAAACGGACAAAAACCCCCTTTTCTTTTTGTATTTTTGTGTTTTCGTAAGATTTTTATATGGGAGCTATGGTAAATTGGTGACCGATTGTAACAAAATTGCACACTGCCTGGCAGTGCTAAATTTGGAGTTATTGGCATTTAAGTGTATTTTAGGTGAAATTTGGGCTGTTTTCGTAAGTTTTTTGTATGGGAGCTATGGCTAAATGTGAAATGTGATTTTGATGAAATTAGATGCTGTCTAGGGTTTATGTAAAACTTCTATACACCAAATTTTATCATCATAGCTATTATAGTTTGTTATTTATTAGCAAATAAGCGATTAGAATAGGCGAGGTTATATGGGAGCTATGGTCAAATGTTATCCGATTTTGCCCAATTTCAATACCAAAATTTTCTCAGAGATGAAGAATCTTTTTACTAAGTTTCAGTGAGCTTGCTGCTTTCGCTTAGGCGTTATCGTGATTTCAACAGACATACAGAGAAACAGACAGACAGACAGACATAAAAAAGCTGTCTGTCTATCTGTCTGTCTGTATGTCCGTCTGTTTCTCTGTATGTCTGTTGAAATCACTGAAACTTAGTAAAAAGATTCTTCATCTCTGAGAAAATTTTGGTATTGAAATTAGGCAAAATCGGTTAACATTTGACCATAGCTCCCGTATAACCTCGCCTAGACAGACAGACAGCAGACAGACAGACAGACAGACAGACAGACAGACAGACAGACAGACAGCTTTTTTATGTCTGTCTGTCTGTCTCTGGCAGACAGTATGGCTTTCGTAAATCAAGATCGACGATAGATGCGATAAATCAAGTGAAAACAATTGCAGAAAATGCGATAAAAGGTAAAGGAGCGAATAAAAAGTACTGTATGGTTGTCACTTTAGATATTAAAAATGCTTTTAATAGCGCTTGGTGGAACTTTACTATGTCAACACTTAGAAATCTAGATGTCCCAAATTTAATTATTAGAATTGTAGGAAACTATTTCAACAACAGAACGCTCTGGTATAATACAGATGATGGTATGAAATCATATGAAACCTCGGCAGGAGTACCCCAGGGTTCAGTACTTGGACCATTACTATGGAATGTAATGTATAACGGAGTGCTAGAGCTGAATATCCCTGAAGAGGCGAGTATTATAGGATTCGCAGACGATATAGCTATCGTCGTATGTGCAAGATTCCTAGACGAAGTACAAATGTATACCAATGAGACAATTCGTATTGTGAAATCATGGCTAGATAAAGCTGGTTTAGAACTAGCAGAACACAAAACAGAAGCAGTTTTGAATAGTAACCGTAGAAAAAAAGAAACATTAAATATCCAAGTAGGTGAGACCATTATAACGTCATCTCCTTCGCTGAAATACCTAGGAGTTATGATTGATGATAAGCTAAACTTTAAAGCACATATGGAATATGCATATAAGAAAGCCGCCGTAGTCAGCAATGCTCTCAGCAGAATTATGCCAAATGTTGAAGGGCCAAGACAAAGCCGGAGAATTTTATTAACTAGAGTAACGATATCAATCTTACTGTATGGAGCTCCTATTTGTGCCAGGTCCATTAAAAACACGACACGTAAAAACATACTCTCACTATTCCGTCAGAGTTGCCTCCGAGTCTGTAGCGGCTACAGAACAATATCTCTTGAAGCCTCAGCGATAATTGCTGGTATAACCCCTATTGACTTAGCTTCCTTCGAGGCACATAGTATCTATGTAGCTAAGGAAAACAATAGAGATGAAAACCTCCGAGAGCGAAAACAAATTGAAAGAGACGATACTATTGTGAAATGGCAAAGAAGGTGGGAAAATACAGAAAATGGTCGATGGACCTATAAACTGATTCCAAACATAAGTAAATGGATAACACGTAAACATGGCGATGTTAACTACTACTTAACACAATTCTTAAGTGGTCACGGCGGGTACAGAGGATATCTATTCAAGTATGGTCTAGACAATTCTCCAAACTGTCCAATGTGTTCAATAATTGAAGATGCAGAGCATGTAGTTTTTAACTGTCCAAGATTCCATGTGCAGAGAAACTTGATGATGATCGAAATGGGAGAACCTATAAACCCTAACAATATAGTAGATTTAATGCTACAATCTAAAGAAAAATGGACACTAGTGTCAAATTTTATATGTGAAGTACACCTTATACTAAGACATGAAGAAGACATTCGCAAAGAAAATAACAGAGCTGTATCAAATATGTAGATAGCCTTAGCGCTAACCAGCCCCGCGAAGTAATACCTAACAGCAGTGCCGCGGGGAGAGTGGTTGATGCATGGGAATATGTTTTAGTGAGTATGGACATAGTTCGAGTCTCACATAGCAAATTGCTGTTCATATCCGTAAGCCATGAATTTGAATGCCAATTTGCATCCGTAAGCAGGATTCCGAAACCCATACCACAAAAAAAAACAAAAAAAAAAAAAAAAAAGACAGACAGACAGACAGACAGACAGACAGACAGACAGACAGACAGACATACAGACAGACAGACAGACAGACAGACAGACAGACAGACACACAGACAGACAGACAGACGGACTTCGCTCAATCATGTCATCAGTGATTCAATTTTGATCAGTTAGGTATGAGAAAGCTTTCAGCAATCAACTACAAACGCAACCGTTTGACAATTTCGCAGGTATATTTGGCGTTGTTCATGTTCATAAGGATGAGCTTTTGCATCGGATGAAAAGAAGATCCACCATAACACACCGAAGACTAAACTGTGGAATTATCTGAGTCAATTGTCGCCAAAGAAGGTGGCTTAGTTGATTTTCACGACGACTGGGTTCAAACCCAAGTCACAGCTACAACAATTTCTGTAATTATTGGTTTCTCTATCGCACAGTGTGTTGATAGAACAAATTTAGGAAAACAATTCAAGAACCTTTAAACTGCAAGCTAAATTATTGAGGTGAAGTAGTCGAGCATAAGTTTAGAATCTAGAGTATGAAGACTTATCAGGAGGGTAGCTACATATATGCCATAAAAGTAAAAATTAAAAACTATCCAGAGTCACATTTTTGATCCGATATAAAAGCTTTTTTATGTGTACGAAATCTGTTAGCTGAGATATACCAAAAACATAGCTACACATATGGCTTATCTCCTATAGTTTATGAGATATTTGACTTCGAAACATTTTGACGATTTAGGACCAGAATTTTGCTAATACCAAATCTAATTTTTTCCTGATTTTTGCGAAATTTGTTTTATTTTATTTCTAATACATAAATTACACAAAAAAAGAACTGATGTTAAATCTTTAGCCGAGAAGTCTATTATTCAAGTACAAAATTTTTATTGAAATACATAGACAAATGAATTTATAATTGAATTTATAATTGAATTATCCTAATGAAAAAAAAAATTTTCTTTGGGATTTGAAAAATATTTTGGAATTTGATTTCAAATGATGATATTTATACGAGAATTCAAAAAATTGTTTTCAAACTCCAAAAATAATTTTCGAAAAAACCGAAGCATCCTACTTTGAGGGCATATAACTCTCCTTCTGATAAGTCTGCAGACTTAAAAATCAAATCTATGATAATACAATTAAGCAGAGAAATCTTGAATATTATCATTAGCAGGCGTAGGCAGCCCATACCACTAGGAGCCGAGGACTTTTTTTAATTTTAGTAAATATCACGAAATATCATTTATTTCAGATTTGAATGTTAGCAAAGTCGGTTGGTGCCGCTTTGTTAAAGAAAATACAAAAACAAAATATACTAGAAACAAAATCAAAATTCAATTTATAGCAACAATTTCGATATAAAGAAATATCATCTCAAACAATTTTCGATAACAATATTTTTCTATAGAAAAATTTTCAATAAAAATATTTTTCTAAAAAGTTTTACTGTAGTGTATTGCACTAAGAATCCCAATTTATTACAATTATTTATTATTGTAATAAATAGTTTTTTGATAAAACCGAAAAATGTTGGTGGGGAAACCTTTCCTCGACGCGTTTCGATGGTTTCTTCATTAAAAAAATTTTCTATTAAAATATTTTTCTATAGAAAACTTTTCTATTAAAATATTTTTCTATAGAAAAATTTTCTATTAAAATATTTTTCTATAGAAAAATTTTCTATTAAAATATTTTTCTATAGAAAAATTTTCTATTAAAATATTTTTCTATAGAAAAATTTTCTATTAAAATATTTTTCTATAGAAAAATTTTCTATTCAAATATTTTTCTATTAAAAAAAAAATTCGATAAAAATATTTTTCTATGGAAAAATTTTCTATAAAAATATTTTTCAACAGAAAAATTTTCGATAACAATATTTTTCTTTAGAAAAGTTTTCAATTAAAATATTTTTCTGTAGAAAAATTTTCGATAAAAATTTTTTTCTATAATAAAATTTTTTTTTATAGAAATATTTTTCTTAGAAAAATTTTCGAAAAAAATTGTTTCTATAGAAAAATTTTTTTCTATAGAAAAGACATAGAAAATATTTTTCTACAAGAAATTTTTCGTAAAACAATTTCCAATAAAAAATTTTGCTATAGAGAAATTTTTGATAAAAACATTTTCTATACAGAAATTTTTGATAAAAAAATTTTCTAAATAAAATCTTTTGAAAAAAAATTTATAGAAACATTTTTAATAAAAAAATTGCTTTGGAAAAATTTTTCTATAGAAAAAAATTTTACAGAAAAATTTGTGATAAACAAATTGTATACAAAAATTTTTGATAAAGAAAAATTTCTATAGAAACATTTTTGATAAAAAATTTTTTATAAAAAAATTTGTGATAAAAATTTTATAAAAAAATTTTCTTGAGAAAAATTTTTAATAAAAATATTAAAAAAAAATATTTTTCTATTAAAAAAAATTTTCGATCAAAAGAGTTTTTTATAGAAACATTTTCGATAAAAATATTTTTCAGTAGAAAAATCTTAATATCTTCGATAAAAATATTTTTCGATAGAAAAACTTTCGACGGAAATATTTTTCCGTGAACAAATTTTCAATAAAAAATTTTTATATAGAAAAATTTTTGAAAAAACATTTTCTATACAAAAATTTTTGATAAAACAATTTTCTAAATAACAATTTTTAAAAAAAATTTTATAGAAAAATTTTTGATAAAAAAATTTCTGTAGAAAATTTTCAATAAAAAATTTTTCTATAGAGAAATTTTTGATAAATAGAAATTTTTTCGAAAAAAATATTTTTCAATAGAAAAATCTTTGATAAAAATATTTTTCTATAGAAAATTTTTCAATTTAAATGTTTTTCTGTAGAAAAATTATCGACGGAATTTTTCTGTAGAAAAGTTTTCAATAAAAAATTTGTTTATAGGGAAATTTTTGATATAAACATTTTCTATACAGAAATTTTTTATAAAACTTTTCCAAATAAAAATTTTTTTCTATAGAGAAATTTTTGATAAATAAATTTTGTGTACACAAATTTTTGATAAAAAAAAGTTCTATACAAACATTTTTGATAAAGAAAAATTTTTATAGAAAAATTCGTGATAAAAAAAATGTTCTATAGAAAAATTTAAAAAAAAATTGCAATAGAAAAATTTTTTATAAAAAATTAAAAAAAAAAATTGTCGATAAAAATATTTTTTTATAGAAAAATTTTCTATAAAAATATTTTTCTTAGAAAAATCTTCGAAAAATAATTTTTTTTATAGAAAAACTTTCAATAAACATTTTTTTCTGTAGAAAAGATTCGATAAAATTTTTCTATAGAGAAATTTTTCATAAAAAATTTTCTATGCAGAAATTTTTGATAAAAAAATTTTCTATAGAAAAATTTTGTTAATTTTGTAATTTTTGATAAAATGTTTTCGTAGAAAAATTTTCAATAAAAAATTTTTCTATAGAGAAATTTTTGATGAAAAAAATTTTCTTTACAGAAATTTTTGATAAAAAAATTTTCTATACAAAAATTTAAAAAAAAAAAATACTATAGAAAAATTTTTGATTAAAAAACTTCTGTAGAAAAATTTTCAATAAAAATTTTTTTTAAAGAGAAATTTTTGATAAAGAGAAATTTTTGATAAAACAGAATTTTTTGACAAAAAAATTTTTTTTCTCAAATAAAACTCTTATTACAAGCTCGAGGTCTTTTTTGTTGTTTTTATTTTATTAAATTTATTTTTTAATTTAATAAATAGTCGATATTTCGCTATCCTTTGGATAGCATCATCAGGATTTAAAAAATGAGTGACAATAAAACATACAAAAATTTTTGAAACAAAAATTTTCTATAGAAAAATTTTTGATAAAAAATTTTCTATAGAGAAATTTTTGATAACAAATTTCGTATACAGAAATTTTTGATAAAACAATTTTCTTCAAAAAGAAACAATTTTCTATACAAACAATTTTTGAAAAAAAAATTTCTACAGAAAAATTTTTGAAAAAGAAAAATTTTTGTAGAAAAATTTTTGATAAAGAAAAATTTTTGACAAAGAAAAATTTTTAATAAAGAAAAATTTTTGATAAAAAATTTTTTTATCAAAATTTTGTGATAAAAAACAGTGTTATAAATAAATTCGAAAATAATTGATTATAATCAATCGATTTTTGTGGTCGATATCTCGTTTTGTTACTATTATTTGTGGCTTTGCGACAGAATAATGAATCTGAACATTTTTTATCGTTTTCTATTTTTCATATTTTTTTTAAACAAAAATTTTTGTCATTTTTATGTACAAAATATATTATTTTCTTAAATTTTTTCTTATAACTCTGATACTATTGATCCGATTGAAAAGCGATATATAGACGAATCAAAGGCTATGTAAATCTTAATTTTTCTGATTTTATTTGAATAATATCCGATTATTAGTTTCTGTTTTTTATTGAGGTATAGAACTTTAAGTTGGCATCACTTTTTTAACTGGCGGCCATTTTGTCAGCTGTCAAGTGATTAATATTTAATTTGGTTTGCCATTTCATCATGAACAGGTTGACAAAAGAACAACGCTTGCAAATCGTGCAAATTTATTTCGAAAATAATGGTTCAGTTCGCGAAGTTTACCGCAAGCTCCGTCCATTTTATGGTCGACATAATCGTCCATCAGAGCAATTAATTCGATTAACCATGGATCGTTTTCGCACTACGTTTACTCTATGTGATAATACGCATCCGCAGCGACGTCGAACAGTGCGCACCGAAGAACCAATTGCCGCTGTAGAGCAAAGTGTTGAAGAGGACCCGAATGAATCGATTCGCCACCGTGCACAGCAATTGGAGCTTTGTCCATCAACTTTATGGAAGATTTTGCGCAAAGATCTTGGCTTGCGACCTTACAAGATCCAGCTTGTGCAAGAATTAAAGCCGCGAGACCATGCAATGCGTCGTGATTTTGGTGTATGGGCCGAAAATGAGATTGATCTCGATGCTGATTTTCATCGCTACGGTTGAATGGCTACGTCAACAAGCAAAATTGCCGCATTTGGAGTGAAGAGAATCCACATGAGACCCTTGAGACGCCATTACATCCACAAAAACTGACTGTTTGGTGTGCTCTATGGGCTGGTAGAGTCATTGGGCCATACTTCTTCCGAAATAATGCTGGAGAGTCAGTTACCATAAATGGAGACCGGTATAGAGCCATGATAACCGACTATTTTGTTCCCCAATTGGATGGCATGAATGTGGATGAGTTGTGGTTCCAACAAGACGGCGCTACATGCCACACAGCGCACGTCACAATTGATTTATTGAAGGAAACATTCGATGAGCGCATAATTTCGCGGAATGGACCTGTCAATTGGCCACCAAGATCGTGCGATTTGACACCACTGGATTATTTTCTTTGGGGATATGTGAAGTCGTTCGTCTACGCCAACAAACCAGAAACGTTAGGGGACTTGGAAGCCAACATTCGTGGCGTTATTGCCAACATACGGCCCCATATGCTCGAAAAAGTAGTTGAAAATTGGACCTGTAGAATTGGCTTTATTCGAGCCAGCCGCGGCAGCCACATGCCCGAAATCATATTTTAACATTAATGGCATAAAATTGTCCTTCAAATAAAGCCAAATTGATGGACATTAAAACGATTTTCTTGTGTTTTATTTCAATTCGAAGTTCTATACCTCTAAAAAAACACCCATTATGAGAAAAAGTGTCTAAAATAATTGCAATTTTACAAAAAAAAAAAAAAATTAAAAAAAAACCTATCCATAGATTTAAAAATTTTACCATTTTTGTACTAAGGTAGCCATGATACATCAAATGTATGTAGTAGTTACTCGAGCATATTTTTTACTGTTGTGTTATTTCTAAAGTATGAAACACAATTGGAACGAACGACCAATTTTTCGGAACGAATATTCGTCGTTAGAAATAGAACATATGGGTTTATATGAAAGTGCTCACAATAGATGCGTACGACAAAATTCGTTGTGCGTATCGAATAGTGCGATAGGTTTATTTCTATTTCATACGCAGACGAACGACGATTAAACTGGTTTAGAGTGGTTGTATTTCTATTTCTGTTCTAAAATATTAGAAATTGTATGTGTTTTTGTAAAATATGGTCACCTTATAAATTGTAAACAAAAAAAATTATTTCAAATAAAATTAATTAAATATTTTCTTTTTGTGAAAAAATTAAAGAATAAAATAAAAAAAAATTGCAAATGTTGTGAGTGCGCGATATGTACGAAAGTGTGTGTAATTTGTGCTAATGAAAAATAAACAAAAATGGCGTCAGCAACGTTTATTCGTCCCAAATGTGTTCAATGGACGAATATACAAGACGAATTTTTAAAACCGAATTCGTCGTGCTGGACGAAATTAGTCATTCGTCCCAATTGTGTTTCTACCTTAACATATTTATTGTTAACAAAACTGTACTTACCAATAAAATATTTTACAAAGATTTACACAAACAAATGGAAGTTGATCTGAAAAATAGTTAAGAGAAAAAAAATTAGTTTTAAAATTTTAAAAATTGTACATTAAAAAAAATTCTAACCAAGTTTATAAATCAAATTTTCCAAAAAAATCTTTGATTATTTTAATTATCGTTTATGAATAAGTCTGCAGTAAAAAATTTTAATTTAGTGTAAAAAAAACCATGCCTAGAGCTTCCACATCTGAGCAATTAACGGAAATTAAGGTTTATAAAAAGCGCCGCGCTTTTCACTTTTTATATTTAACACAAATTCATAAGTCCCTGTGTATGTAAGTGAAAATAAAAAGCTCTGTGTACTTCAATCTGAACAGTCTGCAGAATTACGAGTACCCTCATAATTTACAAGTGCAATAAATAGAACAAATTTCTTAAGGCTTCTTCATACTCTTAGCAAACTTACATAAATAAGTACTTGTACATGGGCATACCTTAACTCATTCAAACTTTTCCCTTATTCATTCATTCACTCAGTCAATTCACTCATTCATTGAAATGAGTTCATACAGGTATGAAAGACCGGTTAACTTATTTAATACGGTTGGATGCTTCGTTGGGTTCCTCATTGGTCGTTGGTTAAGATAAATTGAAAACAAAAAAAAAAATATTGTAAAATTTTTATTAAAAAATTTCCGACTGACAGTGGATGAGAAATGTTTGAGGCTTCGCCATAAAATTGAAAACTGAAATTGTAGGGAAGTCTGAAAAATATAATTTATAAAAATTTGTTTGCGCAAACTTGCGCCATTTTTAAATATATATATTTTGTTATATGTTAATAAAAGACGGTTCAATTTTCTTTAGCATTAACTTGAAATACGATTTTATTACTGAAAGATCAACAAATAGTACACTTTGTTTTGGTATTTTAAAGGGTTATCCATTTCGTGGTTTCAAAAGTATATTACTGGAATTCGACATCTTTTAAACTAAGTTGTTAAACCAATTTTTTTCTTTTCAGTTGAAAGTCTGACATGGACGAAAATGGATCGCTTAAGCATCGCACAACGCTTAAAAATTATCAAAACATACTACAAAAAATGGGATTCTGCAACAGCCACATATCGTGCCTTAAGACGCAAGCAATTGACAAAATTGTGAAGAAATTTGAACACAGCGGTTACAAATATTGAAAATATCGCTGCTGTAAGTGAAAGTGTTGCCGAAAACCCGAATGTGTGGATTCCTTGAATTCGGAGTGTTATGGTCATATGATGAACCGACTTTTGTTTTTGCCTGATATTGAAGAATAGAACTTGGAGAATATGTGGTTTCAACAAGACGTTGCCACACAACTCGATCGAATATGATATTATAACCCAAAATTCTTCAAAGGTCTTGGAAATATAATTTATTAATAACACTGTGCTAGTTGAAAAAAACCGGCAAAAGGGAGACCTAGTGGGTAAAGATAATTCGAGTACGCTGAATTCAATGGTGCTAACCTTTTTTTCAGATTAGCTCTAGTTTTCGAGATAAAGCGTTATTTAAAAAATGGGGAGGTTGCGCAATAAATATTCGTTTATTTTCTTAAACTTAGTAAAAAAAAATTATCTTTCAGAAACACTAATTGCGCAACCTTCTCCATTTTTTTATAACACTATATCTCGAAATCTAGAGGTAACATAAAAATGGTTAGCACCATTAAATTCAGCGTACTCGAATTATCTTTACCCACTAGGTCCCCCTTTTGTCGATAAAAAAGTTGTCAAAATCTAGCACAGTGTAATTATTTGCGCAAACTAGCGCAAATTATTTTGAAAACAGGAAAACTATAAGTGTTTGAAACAGCGGCCCCATTTAAAGAAGAGAAGAAAATGCTGTTTCATCCAGGCAATGCACTAAATCAATCGAAACGATGACAAATTTGAACAAATTTGAATTTAAATTTAGGTCTATTTTATATCGATTTCCGCTGCCAAGCAAATATGGTCTAACATAGGTCGATTGCAAAAATTGGGTACATTGCATTAGTAACTTGGCTAAATTTTACTGTAGAATAATATCATTTAAGTAACTATTACTAGAAAAAATGTAATTTAGGGCAACAAAAATTTACTTTGGGTAACTTTAAATGTAGAAAAAGTTACTTGGGGTAACTTTTAACATAGAAAATGTTACTTAGGGTAACTGTTACTGTAGATAAAGTTACTTTCATATAGTAAAAGTTACCCCATCACTAAAGAAAAAGTTTTTTGGTGATAAATTTAAGTGCAAGAAAAATAACTTAAGGCAACTTTTATTGTAGAAAAAATACTTTGGTAACATTTACTGGAGAAAACAAATACTTGGTTAACTTGTATTGAAGAAGAAGTGGCTTTGAATAACATTTTCTGAAGAAAAAGTTACTTTGGGTAAATTTTGTTGTAGAAAAAAGTTCTTACGGTACCCTTTTTTATAAAAAGGGTCTAAGGGTAGCTTTTAATGTAGAAAAAGTTAACATTTTTGATTAAAAAATATTTGGGTTTATTTGATATGGAAAAGAATAAGTTACTTAAGCTTACTTTTTCTGTTTCAAAAGGTAATTGGGGTACATTTTTTTGTTGAAAATGTTGCTTGGTGTAACCATTTACGTAAAAAAGTTACTTGGGACAAATTTTTTCTGTATAAATAACTTCTTGGGTAACTTTTCCTGCATAAAAAGTAACTTGGGGTAATTTAGTATACATAAAAGGTTACTTAAAATAACTTTTTATACAGAAAAGTTACTTGTGGTAACTTTCTATACAGACAAATTTACTTAGGTTTACTTTTAACAATGAAAAAATTATTTATAATAATTTATTTTTATACAAAAAAAAGTAACTTAGGTAACTTTTTATACAGAAAATGATACTTTTTATACAGAAAAATTACTTTGGGTAACTTTTTATACAAAAAAAAGTTCCTTGGGGTAACTTTTTATGCAGAAAAAGTTACATGGGGTAACTTTATATACAAAAAAGTTACTTCGGGTAACTTTTTATGCAGAATAAGTTACTTGGGGTACACTTTTTATGCAGAATAAGTTACTTGGGGTAACTTTTTATGCAGAATAAGTTACTTGGGGTACACTTTTTATGCAGAAAATTTTACTTGGGATTAATTTTTATGCAGAAAAGTTGAGTTGCGGAAATGGTATAAATGTTTGGGTATATTTTTGAATAGAATAAGTACTTAAGCTTACTTTTTCTGTTTCAAAAGTTGATTAGGGTAAATTTTTCTGCATAAAATTTTGCTTGGTGTAATCATTTTCGTAAAAAAGTTACTTGGGACAACTTTTTTTTGTATAAAAAATTTTTTGGGTAACTTTTCCTGCATAAAAATATAAAATTTTTATACAAAAAAAGTAACTTATTTAACTTTTTATACAGAAAATGTTACTTGAGGTATTTTTTATACAGAAAAGGCTACATACAGAAAAAGTTACTTTGGGTAACTTTTTATACAGAAAAAGTTAATTGGGGAACTTGTTATGCAGAAAATGTTACTTGGGGTAAATTTTTATGCAGAAAATGTTACTTGGGGTAAATTTTTATGCAGAAAAAGTTAGTTGAGAAAACTTTTTTTACGGAATAAGTTACTCGGGGAAATTTTTTATGCAGAAAAAGTAACTTGGGGTAACTTCCTATACAGAAAAAGTTACTTTTTATACAGAAAAATTTACTTTTTATACAGAAAAAGTTACTTTTTATGCAAAAAAAAAATAGTTTTTATACAGAAAAATTTACTTTTTATACAGAAAAAGTTACATTTTATTCAAAAGAAATTTCCTACGGTAACTTTTTCTACGAAAAAATTTACATGGGATAACTTTTTATAAAGGAAAATTTGCATGAGGTAACTTCTTATACACAGAAAGTTCTTGAAATATTTTTGATCTTTTTTAGGTCTATTTTATGTCGATTTCTGCTGCCAAACAAATATGGTCTAACATAGACGATCGCAAAAATTGGATGTACTGAATTCGGATATTGTTAGTATTATTTCTAGCTGTATAGATCCATATTTCGGGAAGTCAGTTTTGCGGCGGAGACAAGTTACTTGGCATAACTTTTTATATAGAATAAGTTACTGGGGTAACTTTTTATACCAAAAAAGTTACTGGGGTAACTTTTTATACCAAAAAAGTTACTTGGGGTAACTTTTTATACCGAAAAATAATACTTGAGGAAACTTTTTACAAAAAAAATCTACTTGGGGTAACTTTTTATAAAAAAAATTGCTTGGGGTAACTTTGTATACAGAAAAAGTTTCTTATGGTAACTTTTTCTACACAAAAATTAACTTAGGATAACTTTTTATAAAGAAAAATTTACATGAGGTAACTTCTTATGGGCAAAAAGTTCTTGAAATATTTTTTATCTTCTTTAGGTCTATTTTATATCGATTTCTGCTACGGAACAAATATGGTCTAACATAGGCCGATTGCAAAAATTGGGTACACTGATTTCGGCTACTGTAAGTATTATTTCTGGCTGCATATATCCATATTTCGGAAAGTCAGTTATGTTACAGAGATCGAAAGTAATACGGTTTGTTCGAAAATCTTTGGAATCATTCTAAGTAGCACCAAGGAAAATTTCTATAAAAATTTCATTATATTAAAGATATTAATCTTTAAAATTGCCATCTCAGGAATTGATTCTAAGTCTATCTAAGTCTATCGTGATATTTAAAGTTGGATGTCAGACTAATAATTTTATGCCAATATTTTATGCAATGTCCCACTGTGCCATGTATTGCAGTTTAACTGCCAAATTTTTTTGTTAAATTTAATAATAAATTTAATATTAAACCATTATAAATAAGTTTCTTTGCAATTAAACGCATTAAATGAGTAATTTAAATGCAAACCGGTGAATCACATGTGCCATTTGTGGAAATTTTGTATTTTAATTAAAAGTAAAAAAGTTCTTCTTAAATTACGTGATTAAACAAAGAAATTGTTGTTAATTTTATGTTGTTTTTTGTTTGTTTGTATTTTCATTTCAAAGGTAATTATTTCATGAACTTTATTTTGATTTTAATTATATTTGAGGGGGAAAAAACTGGATAAGCAAATGAAAAACAAACAATTTAACCTATTTACATACAAACATGCATGTAAATGGTGTAAAAAGGTCGTTAAGTACTGGCGATAAAACAAACAGATATCCCGTCAGTTGAAACTTAAAGAGCGGACTCCATTACTAGAGAATTTCATAGAGATTTTACCATAAGCTTTTGGCACAACAGGCGACAAGATCGAACTCGCGGTTGTCTCAGACTTCAAACACAAAAACTGGACAGTTTACCAAAATATATATATAATCTTTGCTTTATTTGAATATTTTGCATAGACACTATAATTCGTATTTATTATGTCTAGCAAAAAGATATAATGCGTGGTTTTTACAAAATTCTTCGATTTGAAATCGTAGGTTCTGTGAAGCGAGATATTGACCGAATCGAAGCTTTCCGTTACCAAACTATCCTAACTTTGCATGTGATTTCCTATTAGTTTTTTTTTAATTTGCCTTTTTCATTGTGTCACTTTTCCATCAAAATATTAATAGTAATTTATCAAAAGCTCTTAAAGCACACAAACCAACAGATAACTTTACCCATGAAAAGCGAATAGAAATTATTTTTTATTTCATACAGAAACAAAAACTAAAATTCAGGTCACATAAATAATTTATGATCTTTAAGTGGGTTATTGTTGGTCATTTTACTATTTACTGACTTCGATTAATTTTTGTAATTTCACCCCCCAAGAAACTGTAAATTTTCAGGGACTGTAACAAAAATCAGAAAATAACATTTTTTCACAATTTTTTTTAATTTCCTTTTTTTTTTGTTCAAAAATAAAAGTTATTTTGTGCCTTTTATATTTTCGGGCAAAAATAACAATTATTTTTGCTGCATATTTTTTCGCTCAATGTGTGCCAAAACTCTAAGCGATATCTTTTAATATTTATTTTTATAACAGGAATTTTATTCGTTTTTGCCAGAATTATTATGTTAAAACTGCCTAATAAACGCTTTATTAAGAGAAAACGTGATATTAAATTATATTTTATATAAATAAAAACTGTTATATGAAAGTATTGTCTATAGTTTGAATGTGGAATGTACTTAAACAATTTCTATAGAAAAACTATCATATCAAAATGTTTTTTCTCACACTGAACGAAAAAATAGAAGGCAAAAATAACTGTTATTTTTGCCCGAAATAATAAAAGGCACAAAATAATATTTATTTCTGATCACAAAAAATAAAAACTAAGACTACAAAATGAATATAGCTTAAACGAATTAAAACAGTGTAATTGGATTTCTGAATAGATATAATTTTGTGCTTGTTTTTTTTATTTAAAACTTTAAAAATAACTATTATTTCCAGTCCCTGTAAAATTCCAATTATTTATTTTCCTTTTGTGAATATTTCTAAAATTATAAAATGTCAGTTAAATTTAAAATGTAGTTTTTAAGTTTGAAAAGTGCAACTGTCAATCCTAGGGCATAATTCGTTTATGGTCTAGTTTTGAATATTTGAGTGGTTTAAAAAATAGTCAAGTTATTTCAGAAATTTTAGGTTTAAATTAAAATTTAATAGAATGGGGTTAACTTAAATTATTAATAGATTAAGAGAATTTTCAAACTTTTGTTAGGGCGACACTTGTTTTGTAAAAATCCGAACAATTCAACATTCGCCCACTAAATCTGTGGCAGTTGATAAAGTTTAACCCATGACGTTTTAGGTTAGGTAAGGTTATAAAGAAAGTGCCAAGCAACATATTCACTTGTGGACCCCAGGGATCCATTGCGATTCTTTACTAAAAGAGGAGAAAAAAGAAGATTAAAGATAGAGGAAGCGAAAAGATTAGTAAAGAGGGAGAATGAGAGTATCCTATCAAAGCCAGTTGAGACCAGTATGAACCCTACAATATCTCACAAACTGCGCTGTTGCAGAACCTGAAGTTCAAAGAATCTGCTGCCTAGATATCTGAGCCTTTGTAGCCTTGGGCAGTGACAGAGAATGTGTTCTACCGACTCGGACGAACCCTCATCTAGACATAGTCTGCAGAGGTCCGGAATGCTACCATCCCACCTATTTAACCTCGAATTTAAGGCACAGTGTCCCATTAAGAACCCTATACATCTTCTTAAGCTTGACCTATTTAGACCAAGCAGAATTTTGGTTCCATTAATGTCCGGTTTGGGCTATAGGGCTCTTGATGTCCTACACGTAACCATGTTTCCCCATGTCTTTGTGATTTCCTTGCTGATCCAAAACTTAATGCCCAGATAAAAGTGACAGATAGGTGAAGCAATATCTGTCACTCTTTGACTAAAGTCTTGGCTCGAGCCTTGTCTAACAATGTCGCAATGACCCGGAACCCAGCTCAATCTAATCCTATAACTGAAAGATAGGTCAAAAAGAACTGTTCTACATTTTTTAACTAGTTTGGAGGTAAAACTATGTCCCCGCAGCGCTTTGAGCGTAGCCTGGCTATCGACGTATATAGGAACCTAACTATTTTCAGCTATAAGACCCTCGATGGCTCTGTAGCCTTCTAAATGGCAAACATCTCTGCCTGGAAGACACAGCAATCTTCCGCTTGTCTGAAGGATTTCCTATCGTTTTGATCCATCAGGAAAACACCAGATCCAGTACCACAATCCATTTTAGAACCATCCGTGAAGATCGACATGCCTTGAAAAAGTGCTGTTTGCCCCTTCCAGTCGGATCTATCAGGGATTACGATTTCTGGTGCTAAGCTAAACAGTAACTCCTTGACTAAATAGTCAGATCATGGTAAATCTGCCCAAGCCCAAGGAGCCCGTTAAGCTCAGAATACTGGAATGTCCAGCATACCTATATCTAAATATGTATGGTATGAAAATACCAAGATGGTACAGTGACAACATGATGTCTAGGGCTGCTTGAGGTTGACGTGTTGATATTGTTAAAAAAATGGTCACCCTGCACATTATTTTATGAAAGTGCAAAATTTAACCGTAGCTCCTTCTAAAATTTTTCAAAGTAACACAAAAACATGCTGTGTAAAATTTTTTCAAAATTACAAAATTTTTTTTCAATTGTATTTTCGGTTTTGTCAAAATGTAAACCATTAAGAATTAAATTATTAAAAGAGAACTAAATTAGCTTTATTTTAAATTATCAAAATTAAAAATCCATGGATTAGTTTTTGAGTTATTGAATTTTTTCCTCGAAAACTCGTGTTCTTGATGAAACGCCTAAGGATATGCAGCAAAAAAATAACTTAAGGGTAAGTAAATTTCAAAGTTGGACATGATTTACAATTCTATTACTTGTAAGTATAAAATAAATCAGTTTTGTTAAAATATAACCCAATTTACTAAGTTTTTTCATATTAGAAAATTATACTTTTGTCTCAGGCCGGTTTCAAGAATCATTTTTTAATTTTTTGAAAATTATATTCGTGATCTTTAACCGTTTCGCCGCACCTGCGATTTGAATTCGTAGAATTTCGCGAAAATGTAAATTTTTTGTAATAATTTGAATTTATGCTTGTATTTAACAATGTTCCAATGTTCAATAAATGTAAAAGTGTATATTTTTCCTCAGACTATTTATATAGAATGTATAAGGCTTTTTTTTAATATGGTAAAAGTTTAACCCTTTCTTCCCCGGGGTCAAAGGTCAGAATTTTAGTTTTTTATTTTCTATATGAAAATGACGAAGTATTAAGAATTTCTTAACAAATTTTGTTCAAAATGCAAAAATGTATTAATTTTTATTAACCTTAAGTCATTTTTATAAAAGACTGTGTATTAACCCTAAGCAGACATTGAGACTAAAATGTCGCTAAATTTTATACAATTCGTTTACACGGCAGTCGGTTCTTCGTACCGGAACGACTCGGAAATCTTAGGATTCCGACCAAGGACTGCCACTTTTGCGATCTTACCAATAATATCGCAGTTACAACAACAACAACTAAAATGTCGATATAGACACGAATTTTCGGGGGAAAATTGCAATAACTCAGAAACTACTTTATAGATTTTTAATTTTGATGACATGAAATAAAGTTAATTTAGTTCTCTCTAATATTCCATTAAGTTTTGTTAAATAATTTAACTCTTAGCGCTTAAAACTTAGGCAAAACAGAAAATTCTCGCAATTTTTTTCATACAAAAAAGTTTAATATTTTGTGGGCGGATGCGGCACGTGTTCCCCTTATGAAATTTTCAACGTTTTTTTATCCAATTTCCAACATTCAACGTTATATAAAATATGAAAACTGAAAAATGTTTGTTTTTGTTCAGTCGATAATCTACACCCAGTAAAACTTTTCATTACCAAATAATGAGTTCAACAGTTAAACTATTGAACACGAACTACTTACTCATTCGCTGTTTAAGTCATTACATTAACATGGGGATGTCATTGGAGGCAAGTACTTACCAATTGCAGAAAAGTAATGACTTGGGTAAGCAATTTGAAAGCAACAACAACAACAGCAACAACTTTTTTGTTGTTGTTTTATTAAAAACATATATTTTTAAACGAAATACAAAATTTTTTTTATGATCCCATGCGGGCTCGAACCCAGACCCACCGACTGCTAGGCAGAGACTCTTCCACTGAGCTACTTCATATGTTGAAAACTTAGCAGATTATAATTAATATAAACAATTTTTATTTTTAGATCCAAAATCATGTGAAAATAACTTTGTTTTTCCCTGCTTTTTTTTTGCTTTGTTGTAACCTAGCAAAACTTTGGTAATGGCAAGTACTCTGATAACTGGTTACCTTGTAACGACTACAGCATACCATCCGAATAAATAATAAGTTATTACAGAAGTACTTATTTGTAATAAAGATGGTAATTTAAACTGAATGGCCCCGGTTCAAATCCCACCAAGGGCAACAATTTTTTTTAGTTTTTTTTTATTAAAAGAGTCTTTTTAAATGATTTTTGAATTTTAAGAACTTAAATATTATCTTCTGTAAAAAAAATTGTAAAACTAACTCACGTTAATGAAAAAATACCATCATGAGTCAATTTTGATTATGTAGGGGATGTTGAATACCAAACACGATTCTAATTGGTCTTAACTTGGTAAGCCCAACTTATCTGGGTCATCCTTCATCTCAACTATGGACAGACACTTCCTCATGGTATCACCCGGGGAGCTGGTTAAACAACCATTAATATTGTGAAGTAACATGTTCCGAGAGTTGTCCCATAAGATCGATAAAAATGGGTTAGGATTACGGGCTAGTAACCCTCTCTTGAAAAAAAAAAATACAATGAAGAGGATAAAATTAGAATTTAAATGTCCCACTACCTAATGTTAGAGGAGGATGTCCGAAACTTCGATAGAAAGACCAAGTAGAGGAACATTTTTCAAAGCTTGGCCTATAAAATTGGAGAATATTCGCACAAGATCGAAATCCATGGAATTGTAAAATATGCTCGGACTTTGACCTTAACAGGTTGTAACATTTAAGTAAGTAAGAGTCAATCTTATATAAAAACTTATACAAAAAAGAAGATTTAAATTGTTTAAGTTTTAAAATAATTTTAAAAAAGTTTTAAAAAAATTACAAAAAATCGTATAAAAATATTTTCAAAAATTACAACAAAGCAAAAAAAAAAAAGCAGGGAAAAACAAAATTATTTTCACATGATTTTGGATCTAAAAATAAAAATTGTTTATATTAATTATAAGCTGCTAAGTTTTCAACATATGAAGTAGCTCAGTGGAAGAGTCTCTGCCTAGCAGTCGGAGGGTCTGGGTTCGAGCCCCCATGGTATCATAAAATAAAATTTTGTATTTCGTTAAAAAATATATGTTTTTAATAAAACAACAACAAAAAAGTTGTTGCTGTTGTTGCTTTCAAATTGCTTACCCAAGTCATTAATTTTCTGCAATTGGTAAGTACTTGCCTCCAATGACATCCCCATGTTAATGTAATGACTTAAACAGCGAATGAGTAAGTAGTTCTTGTTCAATAGTTTAACTGTTTAACTCATTATTTGGTAATGAAAAGTTTTACTGGGAATTTTTGGAAAAATATTTTTATACGATTTTTTGTAATTATTTTAAAACTTTTTTAGAATTATTTTAAAACTTAAACAATTTAAATCTTCTTTTTTGTATAAGTTTTTATATAAGATTGACCGAGCATATTTTAGAATTCCATGGATTTCGATCTTGTGCGAATATTCTCCAATTTTATAGGCCAAGCTTTGAAAAATGTTCCTCTACTTGGTCTTTCTATCGAAGTTTCGGACATCCTCCTCTAACATTAGGTAGTGGGACATTTCAATTCTAATTTTATCCTCTTCATTGTATTTTTTTTTTTCAAGAGAGGGTTACTAGCCCGTAATCCTAACCCATTTTTATCGATCTTATGGGACAACTCTCGGAACATGTTAACTCACAATATTAATAGGTGTTAAACTAGCTCCCCGGGTGATACCATGAGGAGGTGTGTGTCCACAGTTGAGATGAAGGATGACCCAGATAAGTTGGGCTTACCAAGTTAAGACCAATTAGAATCGTGTTTGGTATTCAACATCCCCTAGATAATCAAAATTAACTCATGATGGTATTTTTTCATTAACGTGAGTTAGTTTTACAAATTTTTTTACAGAAGATAATATTTAAGTTCTTAAAATTCAAAAATCATTTAAAAAGACTATTTTAATAAAAAAAAAAACTAAAAAAAATTGTTGCCCTTGGTGGGATTTGAACCGGGGCCATTCAGTTTAAATTACCATCTTAATTACAAATAAGTACTTCTGTAATAACTTATTATTTATTCGGATGGTATGTTGTAGTCGTTACAAGGTAACCAGTTATCAGAGTACTTGCCATTACCAAAGTTATGCTGGGCGCTTTTACTTTTGGTTTATGAACATAATTCTTAATAGTTATGTTTGTAAATTTAGTAATAATGCGAGGTTTTCGATCTGTCTAAATTGGGGATAATCCTCCTGAAGAGATGGCTTAACCAACCATCGAAACGCGTCGAGGAATTTGGTTTCTCCGCAAACATTTTTTTGGCTTTTTATCAATAAATTGGTCTGTTACATTAATAAATAAATGTAACAGATTTGGGATCAAATGCAAATACACTTCTTATTGAATAAAATATTTCTGTTGGAAGTTACGGTTCAATGTTGCACTTTCGTTAAATAAGGTGCACCCTAATGTACATGCATGTAGGTACAAAAATGAATAGCAGAAATGAAATAATAGCACATAGAAACCAAATTATGTGAATTTGCTAAAATTAAAAATTTAACAACATTTTATTATTTTTTTTTACTAAAGTTTGCAAATTTACATAGTTTAATTTAAAAGGCTGTCAAACTTTAGTTTTCCCAAGGCCGCCATAAACTAAAATTAGACATCAACTCATGAAAAATGAGCAAACCTACTTCTAAATTATTTAAGTAGGACAAAGAACATTTAAGTCAGCTGGTAATAATGATGCCAAGTGAATACATATTAACATTTTACACACAAGTTGTCATTATTCAGGATTAATTCATTTTTATATCCTTAAAAATATGCAAATTCGCGTAAGCAAAAATTATGACTACAAAAAGGCTAACATTACATTTTAAATAAGTAATGTCAGTCTCAAGTTTATAAGTAAAGTTTGAAATTTTCAAATCTAAAGATTTTTATTTTTTTGATCAGAACTAAAAGTTTTTTTTGTGCCTTTTATTATTTCGGGCAAAGGTAATAGTTATATTTGCTTCATATTTTTTCGCACAAAATAATTTCTGATAAAAAAAACGAAAATAAAACTAAATTTACCGAAGCTGTGTATCTTGATTTCTGAACAGAAATATTTTTGTACTTACTTTTTTTATTTAAAAATTCTAAAATAACTATTATTTTCAGTCCCTGTAAATTTCCAATTATTTCTTTTCATTTTGTGAATATTTCTAAAATTATAAATGTCAGTTAAATTTAAAATGTAGTTTTCAAGTTTGAAAAGTGCAACTGTCAATTCGAGGGCATAATTCGGTTATTGTCTGGTTTTGAATATTAGAGTGGGTTACAAAAATAGTCAAGTTATTTTAGAAATTTTAGATTTAAATTAATTGGAATGAAATTAAATAATAAGTAGAGTAAGAGAAATTTTAAACTTTTGTTAGGGTGACACTTATTTTGTAAGTCTCACTTTTATATAGTAAAGTTTGAAATTATCAAATTTGAAATTTCTTGAAAAATCATCTGAGTGTCAGTTATTTTTCAAAAGTTGGAATTTGTATGCGGCCAAGCCCCCAGATTTGTTCGAAATGCTAAAAAATAATCCCTTGAAAATCTTAGCTCAATCGGGGAAAGCGTGCCCATGACCCGCCTAAATTTTGAAATATGGCCAAATCCGAAAAACCTTAAACTAGGGACAAAATTTTAAAACTGTCAAAATCACGTATTTGTGTTTATGGAAAAATTTACCATATATCAATCCTTGTACCGCCGTGGTATAGCAGGTAAGTCATCCGCCTAGCATACCAGAGGCCCAAGTTCGATCCCTGGCCAGAGTCACTTGAAAAAATAAAAATTTTCAAAAAAAGCGGCGGTTCACCTCATAACTCAGCTAGCCACTGGTTATTGAGTATTAGGCTATGTAAAACTTCTCTAACTAATGCATTTGCCGTTCGGAGCCGGCGTTAAAAACGTAGGTCCCTTTCAATGAGTCTAAAAATAGAATCGGATGCAGCTCATTGTCTGAGAGAAGTACCCCTTGTTCCAATTGGAATGTTGTCGGGGAATTATATATATATAATCCTTCAGAATATATAATGGATACAATTTTTGATTGCTCTCTTCGTGAATGGCAGGTCTTTATTTGCACCCATCTCGAATTTTTAAACATTTTTTAAAACAATAGGTTTTTTAAAAGTTCATAAAAATCGCAAAGACATCCATTTAGGTATCAAGTTTCAGTAGGGGCTTAAAATCTGCTAAATTTTATACAATTAGATGTAAAAGACCCCATGAAAAGTAATTGGAGTGATATAAATAACGTCAAGTAAAAAAGGGCTCTCAGTGTGTAGCGTCCGTCACAGATATAGAGATTTTTTTTTTAATTTGACTAAGTTCGTAAAGAGGCTTGGTTCGTAAAGAGAACTTATAGTTTGCTTAACATTAGGCTAAACATATTAGATGTTTATATAGAATTTTACAAAATAATATGTAAAGGAAAGTGTGTAGCGTCCGTCACAGTATATATTTTTTTCTAAAATGATATTTATTAAATACAAAATTTAGGAACACATATCTGTCTTATTCATAAAGCAATAACACTGTCTATATTATTAGATTAAATTTTAGATATTAGGTGTTAAAAAAAATATACAGTGGGACAAATTTGATGATTTTGAAATTTTTTATTTTTATTTTTGGGACACGATAAATAGGATGTAAAAAGTGTAAAACTTTAAATTAATTTATGTATGTAGCCGTTTTGTGAAATATTAAATTGTGCCCAAAAATCGCATTTTAATCGCGAACATGAAAAGGAAGGAGATGAAATTCGGGAGCAAATAAAACCATTCGTTTCACTGATTAACGAATCCTTGAAAAATATATGAAATATGAATTGTTTTCTTAATAAAAAAACATTCAAGTAAAAACTGTATCGTCCGTCACATAGCGTCCGCAACAGTACATTTATGGACTTTTGGTGAAACTGGAAACTTAAAAATATTTTATAAACGCTGTTTTGTAATCCTCTGATTTTCCTCTATCTTTAATGTATTAACAATCTTTTTCTTACTATGACCGATTTGATAAAATCTACAGAAATATGTGTTGAAAAAAATCACTTCCATTTTTGGTAGCGTCCGTCACAGCACTTTAAAGGCGAATATCTTTTTCCTCCAAAAGAAGTATGTAAATTAACAAATGCCATTCCATAGCACAATCGATGGGCTAATATGATCGGAAATCTGTGCAAAGCTATCTAGTGTAGAACGACAATAGGATACATTTAAGTACAACAAAATCCGTCAAGCAGGATTTGCCCATATGCCTGATTTTTTACTTTGATTCTAAATGATTTAATTAATACTTTAGAATAAAAAAATCAAAAATAAGATATAATATACCATTCTATGACCTGTAGGTACTAAATAGCTAAGTTTTGTCAAAATGTTATCAAATTTACTTCGTTTTTTTATATTAGAAAATTTTACTTTTTTCTCAGGTCGGTTTCATATATCATTTTTTGATTTTTTAAAAATTGTGGTCAACAAATATTACAAATTATAAATTATCGTTTCAGGTTTATAAAAAAAACATTCAAGAAAATAAAACTCAGAAAAAACTGTATTGATATCTTGGCCCGTTTCGCGGTACCAATGATTTAAAATCGTTGTATTTCGATAAAATGTAATTTTTTGGTTATAATTTGATTATATGCTTTTAAAATTGTACCTAAGTTCAATTTAAATTGAAGTAGTAATGAATATTTTTGCTTAGTTTATGGAGAATGCATGCGGTAATGGTTTTTATTATAATAAAAGTTTAACCCTTTTTTTCCCGAGGTCATAGGTTGAACATTTTTTTTTTAATTTTTCATGGAAAATAGCTGAATATTAAAAATATATTATTGAATTTTAATTAAAATACGAAAAGGTCTTCATTTTTATAAATATAAAGATTTTTTTAAAAATTTAACCCTAAACGGCAACCCCTAGATTTGTTCGAATTGCTAAAAAATTGTCCCTTGCAAATTTGAGTTTAATCGGACGAAGTGAGGGTTAAAATATTTTTTTTTAATAAAAAGATACTTAGTATTTATAAGAATAATTACTTTTTTACATTTGGATTAAAATTCGCTAATATATTTTTAATAGTCCGCTATTTTGCTATGGAAAATGGAAACAACTAGTTTTGAACTTTGACCCCGGGAAAGAAATGTTAAACTTTTATAATATTAAAACAACATTGCCGCATACATTCTCCACAAACTTAGCTAAAATATTCATTATTACTTTTATTTAAATTGAACTTAGGTACAATTTTACAAGCTTAAAATCCAGTTATGACCAAAAAATTAAATTTTCGCGAAATACTAAGATTTCAAATCGTAGGTATGGCGAAACGGTTCAAAATATCGACACAATTTTTTCTATGTTTTATTCTCCTATTTGTTTCTTTTAGGAACCTGAAACAGTATTTTATAATTTATAATATTTGTTGAACAAAATTTTCAACAAATCGAAAAATCATTTTTGAAACCGACCTGAGAAAAAAGTAAATTTTTCTAATATTAAAAAAACTAAGTAAATTTGATAATATTTGATGAAACTCAGCTATTTAGTACTTACAGGCCATAGAATTGTAAATCATATCTTACTTTGGAATTTTTTAATTGAAAGTATGAATTAAGTTATTTACAATCAAAATAAAAAAATTAGGTATTTTGCAATTTTGAGCGGGCCATGGGCACGCTTTCCCCCCCCATCCGATTGATCTAAAATTTTCAGGAGATTATTTTTTTGGTATTTCGAACAAACGTGGGGGTTGGCTGTATACAAATTCCAACTTTTTAAAAATAACTGGCACTCTAATGTACATAAGTTGGAGTTTATATAGATTTTTTTTTATGAAAGGGTAGGAAAATCTGAGGTTAGGAAGTAAATTGGCTATAATAGATGTTTAGTAAAAAGTTGAAAAATGTTTAACATTGATTCGAAAACTTATTCGAAACCCTTTTTATTTTGAAACGAAGTGGGGTTTCTTTCATTTTGAATAAGGTTCGATTTCGGTCTTAAATAATGGACAATTAAAGTTTATTTCAAATATTTACTTTTCATTAGAGTTTGATATTAAAGTTTAATACTCGTATATAAAATCAATAGCTAATTATATTTTTTTTATTTTCATGTTTTATTAAAAATTTTTATTAATTAAATAAACGTGAGTCGTTTAAACAATTACCGTTTTTAAATTGTAAATAAAAATTAAAAATGAATTAAAACCCGTGTTTTCTAGATAAATTAACAATTTAATATTTGATCTTTGACAGAGATATTAAACTTTATTAGAAAAACTATCAACAACTTTTTTCTTTTTAATAAAACGAACACATTTAAATGATTTTTAGGGAGCTATTAATATGTTTGTTCCTTTACTTACACGAAACAACCCAAACTTACCCAAAACTGTTACCGTACAAAATTTTCAATACAAATTGTTAATTTTTGAGTACTTTTTGACAACTTCGTACTATTTTGGGTAGTTTCGTTAGAGTGCCAGAATAGACAATATATGTTTTTTTCCGTACTTTAACGAAATAACCCAAAATTACGCAAACGTTTTCCCGTACAAATTTTCCAGTACAAATTTTTTGTCTTTTGAGTCATTTCTGACAACTTCGGACTGTTTTGGGTAGTTTCGTTAGAGTACGGCAATAAACATAATATGTTTGTTCCTTTACTTACACGAAACAACCCAAACTTACCCAAAACTGTTACCGTACAAAATTTTCAATACAAATTGTTAATTTTTGAGTACTTTTTGACAACTTCGTACTATTTTGGGTAGTTTCGTTAGAGTGCCAGAATAGACAATATATGTTTTTTTCCGTACTTTAACGAAATAACCCAAAATTACGCAAACGTTTTCCCGTACAAATTTTCCAGTACAAATTTTTTGTCTTTTGAGTCATTTCTGACAACTTCGGACTGTTTTGGGTAGTTTCGTTAGAGTACGGCAATAAACATAATATGTTTGTTCCTTTACTTACACGAAACAACCCAAACTTACCCAAAACTGTTACCGTACAAAATTTTCAATACAAATTGTTAATTTTTGAGTACTTTCTGACAATTTCGTACTGTTTTGGGTAGTTTCGTTAGAGTGCCAGAATAGACAATATATATTTGTTTCCGTACTTTAACGAAATAACCCAAAATTACGCAAACGTTTTCCCGTACAAATTTTCCAGTACAAATTTTTTGTCTTTTGAGTCATTTCTGACAACTTCGGACTGTTTTGGGTAGTTTCGTTAGAGTACGGCAACAAACATAATATGTTTGTTCCTTTACTTACACGAAACAACCCAAACTTACCCAAAACTGTTACCGTACAAAATTTTCAATACAAATTGTTAATTTTTGAGTACTTTCTGACAACTTCGTACTGTTTTGGGTAGTTTCGTTAGAGTGCCAGAATAGACAATATATATTTGTTTCCGTACTTTAACGAAATAACCCAAAATTACGCAAACGTTTTCCCGTACAAATTTTCCAGTACAAATTTTTTGTCTTTTGAGTCATTTCTGACAACTTCGGACTGTTTTGGGTAGTTTCGTTAGAGTACGGCAACAAACATAATATGTTTGTTCCTTTACTTACACGAAACAACCCAAACTTACCCAAAACTGTTACCGTACAAAATTTTCAATACAAATTGTTAATTTTTGAGTACTTTCTGACAACTTCGTACTGTTTTGGGTAGTTTCGTTAGAGTACGGCAACAAACATAATATGTTTGTTCCTTTACTTACACGAAACAACCCAAACTTACCCAAAACTGTTACCGTACAAAATTTTCAATACAAATTGTTAAGTTTTTGAGTACTTTTTGACAACTTCGTACTGTTTTGGGTAGTTTCGTTAGAGTGCCAGAATAGACAATATATGTTTGTTTCCGTACTTTAACGAAATAACCCAAAGTTACTCAAACGTGTTCCCGTACAAATTTTCCAGTACAAATTGTTGTCTTTTGAGTCATTTCTGACAACTTCGGACTGTTTTGGGTAGTTCCGTTAGAGTACGGGAACAACATTATATCATTTTTGATATATGTATGTATGTATGTAAAAATAAAAATAGTTTTTTTTTATTTAAATTCTATCTCAAATAAATTAAAGTCTTTTTTTAATAATTTCAATCTTTTTTTTTTTTTTGAATAATTTAAAATGACGCAGTTTGTCCACAAATTAAATTACATTTTCTCATATACCGGAAATGAAGCTTTTGTTTTGAATATTTAAAAGTCATTTTACGTGTATGAAACAAACAAATTGCAAATGAAACAAGTTTGGGAAAATTGTAAAAAAAGCTTAAATAGTTTGAATTCTTTTTTTATATGACATGATCAACTGATCTTGTTTGTTTGAAAAATCTATCATCATATCTATGTACGTCAAAGGAAATAATTTGGAAAATTTTAAAAATGCAATTAAAAAAAGCGTTAAATATTTAATTTTTGCAATTATCTAATTATCAACAATCTCTGAATATAATAGTCAGGGGCCAAATTGCCTTATTCGATATCGATCGAAATGTAAGATATTTCAAAAACATCTGCATACTTATAGGATAATTTTAATAATATATAACATATAAAGTTCACTACATTGTAACTTGTTTCTCAAAAGTTCCCTAATAGTAAAAAAATCCAATACTAACTTAAAGTTATGACAAACAAACGGATATATTTAGACTTCAAATATTTTTAAATTTTTTGCGAAATAAATTATTTTGAAAATCCCTAAGGTATGTTATACAATATTTGCTTAAAAATCTGAGTTTTCGATCCATATTGAATGCGTCGATTTGGCCTCAGATTAACAGATTAGCAATTTAGACTTAAACTGTTTCAGATGTTTTCATGTTACATGTGTCAGTCAGTCTTGTTCAGTTTATCCCGTAATTTATCCATAAATTGGCTTCAAAAGAACAAGGCATGCAGATTATTGAATTTTTTATTATCCATTTTTATGTTTTGCTAAGAAAGTGTTTTTCCCTGAAAATTGTGTTCAGCGACGAAGCTTTTATCAGGGGCCAAATTACGGCAGTCGATATCGATCGAAATCTTAGATGTTTTCAAAACATTTGTATAGCATACTTTAAGGATAATCAAAATTACTTAAAAGATGCACAGTTTATTGTATTTTTTTGAAGTTATTTCCCAAAAGATGAACAATAGTAAAAGAGTTTTAATTGAACAATATATATTTTTTTAAACGAATCAAAATGGATACCAAATTTCAATAAACTTTTTGCATTGAAGTAACTGTGAACATCCCTAAAGTATACTTCACAATATTCGCTTAAATGTCTGAGTTTTCGATCGATATCGAATGCGGTAATTTGGCCACAGGTTGAATGGATACGTGAATGAGCTAAAATTCTGGGCCCTAATTACCGCATTCGATATTGATCGAAATCTTAGATATTTTCAAAACATTTGTATAGCATACTTTAAGGTGACGCAAAATTATTTAAGAGTTGCACAGTTAACTATATTTTTTGCAGTTTTTTGACAAAAGATGACCAATAGTAAAAGAGTTTTAATTGAACTATATGTTTTTAAAAACGAATCAAAATGGATACCAAATTTCAATATACTTTTAGCATCGAAGTAACTTTGAACATCCCTAAAGTATACTCCACAATATTTGCTTAAAAGTCTGAGTTTTCGATCGATATCGAATGCGGTAATTTGGCCCCTGTTTTTCCCCCAAAAACGCACTGTTAGAATTATGGGCCGTTGGCTCCAATGAAGCCAACTTTCAATGACGACAAAGATAGGTACCTTACTGTGAATGGCGAGCGCAACCGTGCAAAATGTGGCCACACAGCACGTGAAGAAATTGCCGAATTGAGTGGCTAGTTCGGTTTACAGTTTATTTTACATTTGTGCCGATTAATTGACTCCCTAAATCGTGCGATTTTACGTCATTAGAGTAATTTTTTGATTATGTTAAGGCTTGTCAATATTCCAGTGTAACAACGGGAAGCCAATATTAAAGAATTTATATTGGCTTCCGATTTTCATACTAGTATAAGTTGGAGTACAAAAATAGAATAAAAAATTTAAGGTTAGTCAAGCCTGGCCATATCGAGCCCTTAGATTTAAACAATCGTAAGCGACATTCCGTTAAATATCTCTTAAACTATTAGAGATAGCGTTGTAAAGTAAGCATATTTTTCTTTGTAGTTTTCGAATGTGTAAAAATCTTTTTGATAGGTTTATATTTACGAGAGTTATACGGACCAATACGTTTTATAGTTTTTTTAGTTTTTTTTTTTTTTATTAAAAGAGTCTTTTTAAATGATTTTTGAATTTTAAGAACTTAAATATTATCTTCTTTAAAAAAAAATTGTAAAACTAACTCACGTTAATGAAAAAATACCATCATGAGTCAATTTTGATTATGTAGGGGATGTTGAATACCAAACACGATTCTAATTGGTCTTAACTTGGTAAGCCCAACTTATCTGGGTCATCCTTCATCTCAACTGTGGACACACACCTCCTCATGGTATCACCCGGGGATCTAGTTTAACACCCATTAATATTGTGAGTTAACATGTTCCGAGAGTTGTCCCATAAGATCGATAAAAATGGGTTAGGATTACGGGCTAGTAACCCTCTCTTGAAAAAAAAATACAATGAAGAGGATAAAATTAGAATTGAAATGTCCCACTACCTAATATTAGAGGAGGATGTCCGAAACTTCGATAGAAAGACCAAGTAGAGGAATATTTTTCAAAACTTGGCCTATAAAATTGGAGAATATTCTCACAAGATCGAAATCCATGGAATTCTAAAATATGCTCGGACTTTGACCTTAACAGGTTGTAACATTTAAGTAAGTAAGAGTCAATCTTATGTAAAAACTTATACAAAAAAGAAGATTTAAATTGTTTAAGTTTTAAAATAATTTTAAAAAAGTTTTAAAATAATTACAAAAAATCGTATAAAAATATTTTTTCAAAAATTACAACAAAGCAAAAAAAAGCAGGGAAAAACAAAGTTATTTTCACATGATTTTGGATCTAAAAATAAAAATTGTTTATATTAATTATAAGCTGCTAAGTTTTCAACATATGAAGTAGCTCAGTGGAAGAGTCTCTTCCTAGCAGTCGGAGGGTCTGGGTTCGAGCCCCCATGGGGTCATAAAAAAAATTTTGTATTTCGTTTAAAAATATATGTTTTTAATAAAACAACAACAAAAAAGTTGTTGCTGTTGTTGTTGTTGCTTTCAAATTGCTTACCCAAGTCATTACTTTTCTGCAATTGGTAAGTACTTGCCTCCAATGACATGCACATGTTAATGTAATGACTTAAACAGCGAATGAGTAAGTAGTTCGTGTTCAATAGTTTAACTGTTTAACTCATTATTTGGTAATGAAAAGTTTTACTGGGTAGATATATACATACATACAATTATTGCTCATTTAAGAATATAAGATAAGATAAGCTGACATACAAGATTCTAAAATTTTAAATAAAATTAAATTTCTGCACAATCATTTCAACAAAATCTTTTCAAACAAAAAACAATTATCACACACTTCAATAAATATTTTCCAACAAAAAATCACTTGACGTTTACACTATTGACGTGTGATCGTAAATTTCATTAAAGTGATCATTTCCTCTTAAATGTAATTTCGCCGTTATATTCAAAAATGTATGTCATAATAATCGAAATTTTAAGTGTACAAGTATTTATTTAGTTACTTGTGTTTTTCAAAACAATTTGCTTAAAAAATCTTATTAAATTTTTACAAATTGTTTATAATGATTTTGAATTTTGTTGTGTAAAAAGAAAATGACTATAATTATTGTGAGTTTAAAGCCGCAAGTGATGTAAACAAAATGACTGACTAAAATAATAAAGCAGGTGCTAAACTAGTGGGAGAGTTAAGACGAATTAAAAATTTGTTAAAGATTTAAAAGATAAAAATTAGTTTCAAAAATACAAAATTTTTAAATAGAGAATTAATTTCATTTTGTAATAAAATTTTTAATTTATTAAGGACTTCCCGTGATTAAATAAAACCTACTATAACAGTTTGTAGGGTACTTTTAGATTTCGTAACAACACGCAATTTGTCGAGTAGAAAATGCATCAATTTCATACTTATGTCATTTGACGGACAGACGATTAACATCTAACAATAAATATTTTATTGATTTAATGTCAGTCTCAAACCAAACCCATCAATCTTGTTGTTATTGTTATTATTATGGTTGCAATCAAATATATTGTTACATTACAACAAAAACATGATTTTCAGACATGAAATTGTTATAAATTTTTAGAATTGTTGACTGGATTTTATGACAGATAATAGTTTCAATAAAAAATAATATTAAAATTGAGGAAAATTATAAAAAAAATTGAAATAGATGAGAAGAATTAGAAAACATCCCAGTAAAACTTTTCATTACCAAATAATGAGTTAAACAGTTAAACTATTGAACACGAACTACTTACTCATTCGCTGTTTAAGTCATTACATTAACATGGGGATGTCATTGGAGGCAAGTACTTACCAATTGCGGAAAAGTAATGACTTGGGTAAGCAATTTGAAAGCAACAACAACAACAGCAACAACTTTTTTGTTGTTGTTTTATTAAAAACATATATTTTTTAACGAAATACAAAATTTTATTTTATGATACCATGGGGGCTCGAACCCAGACCCTCCGACTGCTAGGCACCCAGTAAAACTTTTCATTACCAAATAATGAGTTAAACAGTTAAACTATTGAACACGAACTACTTACTCATTCGCTGTTTAAGTCATTACATTAACATGGGGATGTCATTGGAGGCAAGTACTTACCAATTGCAGAAAAGTAATGACTTGGGTAAGCAATTTGAAAGCAACAACAACAACTTTTTTGTTGTTGTTTTATTAAAAACATATATTTTTTAACGAAATACAAAATTTTATTTTATGATACCATGGGGGCTCGAACCCAGACCCTCCGACTGCTAGGCAGAGACTCTTCCTCTAAACTACTTCATATGTTGAAAACTTAGCAGATTATAATTAATATAAACAATTTTTATTTTTAGATCCAAAATCATGTGAAAATAACTTTGTTTTTCCCTGCTTTTTTTTGCTTTGTTGTAATTTTTGGAAAAATATTTTTATACGATTTTTTGTAATTATTTTAAAACTTTTTTAAAATTATTTTAAAACTTAAACAATTTAAATCTTCTTTTTTGCATAAGTTTTTACATAAGATTGACTCTTACTTACTTAAATGTTACAACCTGTTAAGGTCAAAGTGCGAGCATATTTTAGAATTCTATGGATTTCGATCTTGTGCGAATATTCTCCAATTTTATAGGCCAAGCTTTGAAAAATGTTCCTCTACTTGGTCTTTCTATCGAAGTTTCGGACATCCCCCTCTAACATTAGGTAGTGGGACATTTCAATTCTAATTTTATCTTCTTCATTGTATTTTTTTTCAAGAGAGGGTTACTAGCCCGTAATCCTAACCCATTTTTATCGACCTTATGGGACAACTCTCGGAACATGTTAACTCACAATATTAATGGGAGGAGGTGTGTGTCCACAGTTGAGATGAAGGATGACCCAGATAAGTTGGGCTTACCAAGTTAAGACCAATTAGAATCGTGTTTGGTATTCAACATCCCCTACATAATCAAAATTGACTCATGATTGTATTTTTTCATTAACGTGAGTTAGTTTTACAAATTTTTTTTACAGAAGATAATATTTAAGTTCTTAAAATTCAAAAATCATTTAAAAAGACTATTTTAATAAAAAAAAACTAAAAAAAATTGTTGCCCTTGGTGGGATTTGAACCGGGGCCATTCAGTTTAAATTACCATCTTAATTACAAATAAGTACTTCTGTAATAACTTATTATTTATTCGGATGGTATGTTGTAGTCGTTACAAGCTAACCAGTTATCAGAGTACTTGCCATTACCAAAGTTTTGCTGGGATTATTTTTAAATGTTTAGAAATATAACATGTTCCCGTACGATAACGAAACTACCCAAAACAGTCCGAAGTTACCCAAAACTCATCTAATTGTGTTCCCATACTTAATACTGGTTGTTGTTGTAACTGCGATGTTATTGGTAATATCGCAGAAGTGGCAGTCCTTGTTCGGAATCCTAAGATTTCCGAGTCGTTCCGGTAGGAAGAACCGACTGCCGTGGGAACGTATAACGTTAACACAATTTAATAGTGGGCTTATAAGCTGAATATAAAACTCTTTCTTGTTTTTTGTGTCTTATATATTCAAAGTTGGTTGAAATTGGTCTATATTTGACCATAGCACTGTCAAAAGTCGTCTATATCAATGAGCCGAAAATTGCTTAAATAAGTTCGGTGCAAAAATTTGGTAAAGGATGTCATATCATCGCTTCGGTCCAAAGCAATTGTAATATATTCTTACAATTTTGTTTCTAATATAAAGACAAAAGTTCTTTAGGCTTATAAATTGCAATAAAAAATAGTTGAGTATCTGATTTTAAACAATGTTCCATTAAAATATCAATAACAACTTTTTTGTTTTCGAACCTCACTTCTACTAAAAACTGATGACCTAATGAGTTCCTAAAGATCACAATAGAACGTGGAGATTTCTAGTTTTCAATTTTAACTTCAGTGTTTTAAATTTTAGCGCTGATTCAAGCTTAATTAAATTTCTATTTTAGAGCTTATTATTAACAGGTTTTAAAATTTTTTGTTTACAAAATAAAGAGAAGATCATCAAATGACGAATGAATAATTAAACAAATAAAGAAATAACTTGTGATTTAATGATGTCGTTTTATCTTATATTATGATCACATTAGAAAAATATTTGATGAAATCTACATTATAGGAAAGATTTGTATATAAGATAGTAGTTCCTAAGATTTCGAGTCGTTACAGTACAATAAACCGACTACCTTAGGAAAGAAGTTTTGAAATTTTTCTATAGAAAATTGTTTAATCAACAATTTTTCTATAAACTAATTTTTTTCAAATTTTTTTCTATAGAAAACTTTATTTTAATTTTTCTTAGAAAACTTTTTTATCAAACATTTATCTAGCGAAAATTTGTTTATCAAAAATTTTTCTATAGAAAATTTTCTTACAAAAATTTTTCTATAAAAAATTTTTTTATCAAAAATTTTTCTATAGAAAATTTTTTTTATCAAAAATTTTTCTGTAGAAAATTGTTTTATCCAAAATTTTTCTATAGAAAATTTTTTTATCAAAAATTTTTCTATAGAAAATTTTTTTAACAAAAATTTTTCTTTAAAAAAATTTTTTTTCAAAAATTTTTCTATAGAAAATTTTTTTATCAAAAATTTTTCTATAGAAAATTTTCTTTAATTTTTTCTATAGAAAACTTTTTTATCAAACATTTTTCTATGGAACATTTTTTTATCAAAAATTTTTCTATAGAAAATTTTCTTACAAAAATTTTTATATAAAAAGTTTTCTTATCAAAAATTTAACTATAGAAAACTTTTTTATCAAAAAAGTTTTCTATAGAAATTTTTTTTTATCAAAAATGTATTTACAGAAAATTTATTTATCAAAAATTTATTTATAGAAAATTTTTTATCAAAAATTTTTCTATAGAAAATTTTTTTATCAAAAATTTATTTATAGAAAATTTTTTTATCAAAAATTTTTGTACAGAAAATTTTTTTATCAAAAATTTTTCTATAGAAATTTTTTTTATCAAAACTTTTTCTATAGAAAATTTTTTTGTCAAAAATTTTTGTATAGAAAATTTTTTTATCAAAAATTTTTCTATAGAAATTTTTTTTAATAAAAATTTTTCTATAAAAAATTTTTTTTTCAAAAATTTTTCTATAGAAAATTTTTTTTATCAAAAATTTTTCTATAGAAAATTTTCTTTTATTTTTTCTATAGAAAACTTTTTTATCAAACATTTTTCTATAGAACATTTTTTTATCAAAAAATTTTCTTACAAAAATTTTTTTATAAAAAATTTTGTTATCAAAAATTTATCTATGGAAAACTTTTTTATCAAAAATTTATTTATAGAAAATTTTTATATCAAACTTTTATTTATAGAAAATTTTTTATCAAAAATTTTTCTATAGAAATTTTTTTTAACAAAAATTTTTCTCTAAAAAATTTTTTTTTTCAAAAATTTTTCTATAGAAAATTTTTCTATCAAAAATTTTTCTATAGAAAATTTTCTTTTATTTTTTCTATAGAAAACTTTTTTATCAAACATTTTTCTATAGAACATTTTTTGCAAAAATTTTTCTATAGAAAATTTTCTTGCAAAAATTTTTCTATAAAAAATTTTGTTATCAAAAATTTATCTGTAGAAAAATTTTTTATCAAAAAAGTTTTCTATAGAAAATTTTTTTATCAAAAATTTATTTATAGAAAATTTTTATATCAAAAATTTATTTATATAAAATTTTTTTATCAAAAATTTTTCTATTTTTTTATCAAGAATTTTTCTATAGAAAATTTTTTTATCAAAAGTTTTTCTATAGAAAATTTTTTTTTATCAAAAATTTTTCTACAGAAAATTTTTTTATCAAAAATTTTTCTATAGAAAATTTTTTTATTTAAACTTTTTCTGAAGAAAATTTTATTATCAAAATTGTTTTCTTATTTACTCTTATTTACTACTTTTTTAGAAAAAAATTTTTTATCAAAAGTTTTTCTATGAAAAATATTTTGTGAAACATTTTTCTATAAAAATTTTTTTATCAAAAATTTTCTATAGAAATTTTTTTTACCAAAAATTTTCTATAGAATTTTTTTATCAAAAATTTTTCTATAGAAATTTTTTTTATCAAAAATTTTTCTATAGAAAATTTTTTAATCAAAAATTTTTCTATATAAAACTTTTTTTAATTTATGATTTTTTTAAATTAGATGAATAAATTTTAGGAATACTGAAAAAAACTATGTGACACTTAGCAGTGTGGAATGCTGCATTTTCTGTCCCGCTACGGACAAAACTTGTCAAAACAAAAATCTTTGTCTTCATTACCAGCTGACAGTTGGTTAAAGTACAAAGTAAATGTAGATTAATAAAGGATAGGGATACAAAACATAAAGGAAAAAACTATGGTGGATAAGTTCGTCTAACTGAATCGATCATATGGTCATAGGTGAAATAGAAATGAGTGTTAACATAATTCTCGTTTTCAATTTCGGGACAGAAAATGCAACATTCCACACCGACTCGAACCCACGACCATCAACATAAATTCTGGTTCAACTAAAATTAATTTCATTCACGAAAACTTTTTAATCAAAAATTTTCCTATAAAAAATTTTTTTAGCAAAAATTTGTCTATAGAAAATTTTTTTATCACAAATTTTTCTATAAAAAATTTTTTTATCAAAAATTTTTTTATCAAAATTTTTTCTTATTTTCTTACAAAAATTTTTTTAGAAAAAAATTTTTTATAAAAAATTTTTTATAAAAAATTTTTCTATAGAAAATTTTTTTATCAAAAATTTTTCTATAAAAAATTTTTTTATCAAAAATTTTTCTATAGAAAATTTTTTTATCAAAAATTTGTCTATAGAAAATTTTTTTTATCAAAAATCTTTCTATGGACAATTTTTTATCAAAAATTATTCTATAAAAAATTTTTTTATCAATAATTTTTCTATAAAAAAATTTTTGAAAACATTTTTTTTAAAGTTTCTATAGAAAAATGTTTGGATCGAATTTTCTATAGAAAATTGTTTCTTGCCTATTTTGTTTTTGTCTTTTCTTTAACAAAACGTCACCAACCAACTCTGTTAACATCCGAATTCCAACTGATTGATTTTAATACTAATTTTCACGAGTTTTTAATGATCGTGGTATTTACGAAAATTAAAAAAAATCATCGGCTTCTGGTGGTATGGGCTGCCTACTACTGATCATATTACATAGAGTTGATGTGAGGGTCAGCTGTCAGACCGTGCAATTTAACTGATTAAGATATTTTCTATTGGCCTCCTCAGAGTTAACATAACCCAAGTCATTGTTCACATTCAGCCTGAGTTTTACTCCAGATTTAAGGAAAATTTGACTTTTTAAATGCGTTAGAGAATGAGGGATGGATGGAAATTGGAACAATTTTCTACTCTTCAAACATTTGTATCAAATAGGTCTTTCAACAAGCTAGCATCAAGCTCCCAAATCCAAAGTAAGTTGATATTTTTTCTAATTGCAATTTTTTCTAAATGCAATTTTTTAATTAAATGCATTTTTTGGAAATTCCCTCAATTTGTCTCGATTGAGCTCAATTAATTAGAAATAAATAACATATTTTAAATGTAATTAGAATAATTTAAAGATGATTTAACTGAATAATAAATAAAGTGAACCGCGCATACCAAAAAGCTTATAATAATTTCTATTTATATTTTAATACAAAATATATTTGAATTAAATTTATTTAGCTTTAATATTATTTCTAAAGTAAATCCGTTGTGTGACAGCTGGGAGTAGATGCTCAAGCTTATGATTTGCATGTTTATTTTAATTTTACTAAAATATTCACAACGAATCGACAGGAGAAACCCTCGTTTTTTTTTTTGCAAACAAAATTTCAAATATAAACAATATCAAATTAAATACTTTGTAATAATTGAAAGTGAAATGAAACTATTGATTTAACATGTAAATGATATTAGTTTTCAATTAAAATGAACATGAATTTCCACAAAATGTTTATTTTAAATTATTCATAAATATTTAATTATAGTTTCAATATCTAATATTTGTTGCAAAACAATTAAAGTGGTATTTTTTAAATAAAATTATTTATGTTATTATAATACTTTGTATATAAAATTTATTAAAAAAATATGCATAAAACACAATTTTTAAAGGTTGGAAATTTTTCGACTATTATACTCGTATTCCCCTAATAGGAGGTAGGAATTTTGGATTTCTTCCGATGTTTGTAACTCAAGAATATATGTTCATAACAACAGGTCGGCGAAAAGAGAACAAAACCAAAAAATAGTAGGCAGAGTTGCCGTTTTTTATACTTTTAACCAAAATACGTATTTTTTTAATGTGTAGTTCTAACGTTTTAAAAAGAAAAAGTTTTCTACTCCATTTTTTTAAATATTTTTATGAAAAATTTTTCTATAGAAAAATTTTTTACTCAAAAAGAAGAGTATTTGCATTTGATCCCAAACCTGTTACATTTATTTATTAATGTAACAGATCAATTTATTGATAAAAAGAAAAAAATTGTTTGCGGAGAAACCAAATTCCTCGACGCGTTTCGATGGTTGGTTAAGCCATCTCTTCAGGAGGATTATCCCCAATTTAGACAGGGGGAGGGGGTAAGATGTTTTAAAATAAACAAGTTTATTTTAAAAAAATAAGCTGAATGCATGCAGTTTTATCAAAAAATAACAAAATAGTCGGGATGTAAATATTATTCAAAAAGAAGAGTATTTGCATTTGATCCCAAACCTGTTTCATTTATTTATTAATGTAACAGATCAATTTATTGAGAAAAAGCCAAAAAATGTTTGCGGAGAAATGTTTGTTTTTGTTCAGTCGATAATCTACGCTTCTACTTTTGGTTTATGAACATAATTCTTAATAGTTATGTTTGTAAATTTAGTAATAATGCGAGGTTTTCGATCTGCCTAAATTGGGGATAATCCTCCTGAAGAGATGGCTTAACCAACCATCGAAACGCATCGAGGAATTTGGTTTCTCCGCAAACATTTTTTGGCTTTTTATCAATAAATTGATCTGTTACATTAATAAATAAATGTAACAGGTTTGGGATCAAATGCAAATACTCTTCTTTTTGAATAATATTTACATCCCGACTATTTTGTTATTTTTTGAGAAAAATTTTTTATCAAAAATTTTTCTATAGAAAAATTTTTTATCAAAAATTTTTCTATAGAAAATTTTTTTATCAAAAATTTTTCTATAGAAAATTTTTTTATCAAAAATTTTTCTATAGAAAATTTGTTATCAAAAATTTTTCTATAGAAAAATTTTTGATTTATATAAAATTTTTCTATAGAAAATTTTTTTATTAAAAATGCTTCTATAGAAAATTTTTTTTATCAAAAAGTTTTCTATAGAAAATTTTTTTATCAAAAAGTTTTCTATTGATAATCTTCAGTATTCTCCACAAATATTACTTTCAAAATTTTCTAATTAATTAGAAATAATGAACTCAAGCCTGATATAACGTAATTTTCATCAATTTGTAATAAAAAGTTTGAATAATTAATTCCCAAAAAGTATTAAAAAAATAAATTTTTTTACCAAAAATTTTTCTATAGAAAATTTTTTTATTAAAAATTTTTCTATAGAAAATTTTTTTATCAAAAATTTTTCTATAGCAAACTTTTTTATTAAAATTTTTTTTGTTAAAAATTTTTCTATAGAAAATTTTTTTATTAAAAATTTTTCTATATAATTTTTTTTATACATTTTTCTATACAAAATTTTTTTATCAAAAATTTTTCTATAGAAAATTTTTTTATTAAAAATTTTTTAATAGAAAATCTTTTTATAAAAATTTTTCTATAGAAAATTTTTTTATCAAAAAGTTTTCTATAGAAAATTTTTTTATCAAAAAGTTTTCTATAGAAAATTTTTTTAACAAAAAGTTTTCTATAGAAAATTTTTTTATCAAAAAGTTTTCTATAGAAAATTTTTTTATCAAAAAGTTTTCTATAGAAAATTTTTTTATCAAAAAGTTTTCTATAGAAAATTTTTTTATCAAAAAGTTTTCTATAGAAAATTTTTTTATCAAAAAGTTTTCTATAGAAAATTTTTTTATCAAAAATTTAAAAAAAAAGTTTTTTATAAAAAATATTTCTATAGAAGATTTAAAAATTTTTCGGTGTAAAAATATTTTTATCGAAAATTTTTACAGAAAAATATTTTTACCGACAAATTTTCTATAAAATATAGTTTTTATCGAACAATTTTCCAAAGAAAAATATCTAAAAAAATATAAAATCTAAAATTGCTTGATATTAGAATTTATTTCTCTTTTGAAAAATATTACCAATGTTTACAAAAATAATAGCATCGTGGCAACAATGTTCGAGATTATATTTCTTTGTTTTCCCGAACCATGTATTTTGTTGCTATAAATTGGATATTGATTTGTTTCTTGCTTTTTTTGTTTTTGTCTTTTCTTAAACAAACGGCACCAACAAACTCCAACTGAATGATTTTAAGACTCATTTTCGTGAGTTTTATTAATGATCGTGGTGTTTACGTAAACTAAAACAATTCATCGGCTTCTGGTGGTATGGGTTGCCTACTCCTGGTTATAACATTATATCACCATATTTTAAGCATTAACCCCTCGAGATGTTGAACTAATTCCTACACAAAAGTGTATCGATCATATCTTACAACTGATATCCAATATACTGACCAGAGAACTGGGCATTTGTTGTTACTATTAATAGTTTTAATCACTGAAAACCATAATAAAGTCTTTTACATTTATTTATTAATGTAATAGACAAGTTATTGATAAAAGCCAAAAAATTATTGTTTAGGCCATCATGTTCAGGAGGAGTATCCCTACTTTTAGATAGAAAGAAAACCTCGCATTATTACTTAATTTACAAACACAATCATTACGAATTATGTTTGTTAATTAAAGGTAAAAGCTCAGTCGATAATAAATTAAAAACCACAGTATATGGCTGGTATTATATATGATGGTAAATTTTTAAGGGCCAATGTTGAATGTAGACCACAGCTAAACGTCCATTTTTTTCTGCATTTCATTTGACATTTCTCGATTTCAGACTCAACTCAATTTGAACCAAGGAAAGATCTACAATCGACCAACGCGTTAAAGTTATTCAAGCTTATTATGAAAATGGGTTTTCGAATCCGAATACATATCGTGCACTTCGTGATTTTTTCGGTCAATTTAATCGTCCAAATTTGCGGACAATCGAAAAAATCGGACAAAATTGTGCCGGAATATTTTTTTTAAGCTAAAGGAGATATAGCCATTTGGGCCAAAATCTCTGTGATCATTAAAAAATTTTCAAAATTCTTACTGAAACATGATTTTTCGAAATTTTAATATGAAAATATAAAACCTCGATTTTTTTGAAAACTAAAGGAGATATAGCAATTTGGGCCAAAAATCTGTGATTAATAAAAAAAAACATCAAAATTCGTACTAAAACATAAAAATTTTCGTATATAATAAAAACAAAAAACTTCTTTAAAACTTAAGGAGATAGAGCAATTTGGACCAAAAAAATTCGTACTAAAACATGTATTTTTTTAAATTTTTATATGAAAAGATAAAACTTTCATTTTCTTGGAAACTAAAGGAGATAGAGCCATTTGGGCAAAAAATCTATGATCACTAAAAAAAATTGATTGAGTGAAATTTATATGTGTTTTGTTATTGTAACAAAAACAAAATACATGTAAATTTCACTCAATCGTCAGACGCTTGAGTTATATAAACCCCACATTATTCAAAATTAATATCGGCCCTTAAAATTTAACCACACTTTACATACAATGTCAACAACTCCGTAAAGGTCGTCCAAAATCGATTGTTGTACCACAAAACATCGATGCAGTGCAAGAACTGATAATGCAAGATTGAACATTAGTACAACTTTCAATATATTAGATTAACCCTCTGCGACTAACGTGTAGTCCAGCAGATACTAACAAAGTCAAAATTTTTTACAGAAAATTCATATCTTAAACTCAAAAGTTTAATGATTATTTCGACTATTTCCTATAGGTAAATAGGCTTTGATTTGGAATAAAGGCCAATATACCTTCCATAAATATAAGACCGGATCTCAAAAAAGTTACTAAAATATTCTAAAAATTAGAAAACGCTTATAAATCTAAAGATAAGTCAAGTTTTTTGTTAAAAACTTTGCACAAATAATTATTCTGTTAACATTATTCGATAAACAAAATTACGTGGCAGTTGATCCACATTTTACCCATTTTCAGACCCGTTACCGGAAATGACATAAATACACATACATAAATCTTGAGAAATTTTTGCTGGAATTAAAATATAAAGCCTCTAAGTACTAGTTAAAACAAACTTGTTGTTCTATAGACAATTGTTTTCTATTAAACCTCGGTGGTGAAGGGTATCAAATAGTCGGGCTTAAACCTACTATAACATTTTCTTATTAGTTTTTACTTATTTCTGCTTGAATTATTTCTCAATTTGTATTTATTATTAACTAAATTAAGTAAATGCCAAACCGTGACCTTTAATAATCGTGTACTTTTTTTATTAACAAAGAAATTCTGGGATTTTCTAGATATTAATGAAAAAACCACAAATTATTTCAAAATAATAGTTTGTATTTGATTAATGTTTTATTTATTTTATTCCTTCGAAAATCTATTCATGCTAACCAATTACTTAGTAATGTTTGCACTTCAATTAAACATAAAATTGCAGAATAAAATACATAAACCTAATACCTTATTTTTCATATGTAAATAGAAAAATTTAGAAAATTTTTAGTTGAGTAATGCTATACCGCCGTGGTGTAGCAGGTTAGTCATCCGCCTAACATACCAGAGGCCCAACTTCGATCCCTGGCCAGACTCACTTGAAAAAATAAATTTTCAAACAGCGGCGGTTCACCTCATAACTCAGCTAGCCACTGGTTATTGAGTATTAGGCTATGTAAAACTTCTCTAACTAATGCATTTGCCGTTCGAAGCCGGCGTTAAAACGTGAGTCAATGAGTCTAAAAATAGAATCGGATGCAGCTCATTGTCTGAGAGAAGTACCCCTTGTTCCAATTGGAATGTTGTCGGGGAATTATATATATATATATATATATATATATATATACAATTTTGTAGTACAGAAATTGATTAAAATCGGTCAAAATTTGCCTACAAAGAAAGCTTATCTTTTTTTTTAAACACTTACAAAACTATTGCGAGTACAAGTCATTTTCAATCATACTTGTTAAATTGTTATCTAAGCAAGTGTCAAGAAAGTATTATTTTAACATTTTTTTTACAAATAAGCTTAAAAAGGTTCTAGAAAATCTCGTATAATAAGTTTATTATAAATACAGTTAATTTGAAATTTCTGTAATAGTTTGTTGCGTTGTTAAGGGAGTCGCTTGTTTGTGGTGATTAGATTTGAAAGGTTCCCGATATCCGATGTATAATTGTGATTTATGAAATCACAATTATTTAATTTAAAATAAGAAATAAAACGTAATTCACATACTGGGATTTTTATTTAAGAATATATTGTATAGCTGAATCTACAACAGTCCCATCCTGAGTTGTAGCGGAACACTTCTCTCAACCCCGGATAAACAATTAATACGCTGGATGGAACACTTCAAGTCAACATTAAACAATCCTATTGGATTAAAAGCACGGCGTGGTACACGGTGCTAAAAAGGTTGGCTAATGGACGAGCTAACGTCGAAGAGCACTGCTTCAAAACCAGTGCTGGAATGCCATCCGGCCCGGGAGACTTATTTATGTAAAGATCCGCTAAAACCCTTTTGACAGCACGAGCTCGAAAGAATATGCTAGGCAAAGTTACTGATACTCTTTCGATCACGGGCAGTGGTTGATTGCTTTCCGGCAAGTTTGAATTACTTGCAAATAATTCAGCCATAAGGTTTGCTTTACCAACCGGGTTAGTGAATGGCTGGTCATCCTTTAAAAGAGTTGGAATTGATGGACTAGCATTGTTCCTTACTCTTTTAACGAATGACCAAAAGCTTTTACTGCCCTTGGGGGCAGTAAGAACTTTGGTACGAAGTCGCTGCTCGTACAGAGATTTTTCACGACTAAGTACTTTGGCATATGAAGATCTCGACCTTTTGAGCAGCAAATCAGTATCAGGAGTTCTGTTTTCCTCCAGATTCTGAATGCTTCCTCTCTGTATCTGACTGCAATTTTACAAGTCTGATTGAACCACGTTTTATTTCGTGGTTTAACCGAAGTCTTTTTTAATGGTATAAAAATATCCATTCCTAACGATATAATATTCTCCACCATTTTCGCCATGGCATTTACATTACTATCGAGTAAACAAAGTTTCCAGTTAAAATGCTGAAAAAATTGTTGGGCTCTGCCTAACGTACTTTCCCGTAAATAAAGAGCTTACGCTTACGTTTATGAAAAGTAATCTAAAGACAAATTTTCTTATCGTAGAGTTTGAAGGAAGAAAACTGTCCCATTTGAATAAAAAGAAAGTGGCATGATTGCCTGATTTGACTTTGAATTGGTTCCTTGTCCACCGATTTCTTCAAATATGGCTTATCTTTTTTTTAAAGAGAAGTAACACTCAGACAAGTACTGACTTTACAATTGTATACATTGTATACAATTGTATATATTGTATAGACGAATTGAGTTACTTTCTTTAGAATGGGATATATAGTAGAGAGGTGAAAAGGATTAATAAAGATTTTTTATATTACTCAGCACTGTAATTGCCCGTCATGTCTATTTTAAGAACAGAGAAGTTGCTTATTTTTTTTTACATCGACGGCGTGTTATTACTGTATGCTTATTGCCGATGGAGGATAATTTTTAATTGAATTTCATCTTGCCGTGACTGGAGATCGAACCCGGACTAAATATTATATGTTATGCTTAGTAGTCAAAGTGCTAACCAACAGAGCCACAGCGCCCAGCGTATGTTCCCAGTCCACATGAGAATGATTTCTATTTAATTTGACTGTGGCTTATCTTAGTATCAATCTGTCCACAAACGATTGCAATTTATCACCTTTTGAAACAACAAATCGCAATTACCTTCTATTAGATGGGCGTTTTTTTTTTCTTTTTTCATAAAATGGCCACAAATGCAAAGTACATATTCATTATAACAATAACACAGCACAAAAAATTAAAAAAAATTTCATGTGCTCTTAAAACCACTATACAATTTTGATGTATCATGACTACCTTTGTACAAAAATGGCAAAATTTTTAAATTCTATGGCAAGATTTTAAAAAATTTTTTTTTTTTTTAAATTGTAATTTTTTTTAGACGTTTCTTCAAATAATTAATGATAACTCAAAAACTACTAGTCCGATATTATTAAAATAAAATCAGAAAAATTAAGATTTACATAACCTTTAATTCGTCCATATACCGCGTTTCAATCGGATCAATAGTATCGGAGTTATAATAAAAAATATATTTTTTACGTAAAAATGGTAAAAATTTCCGTTTTAAAAAAATCATGAAAAATCGAAAACGACAAAAAACTTCCAGATTTATTATTTTATAGCATATCGACATATAATAACAATAAAATGAGATATCGACCATAAAAATCGATTGATTTTTTTCGAATTTATTCACAATTTAGTGAATTCGCTCATTTTCACAAAATTTTAGTTTTTTGCTTGATATACGCATTAACCCCTTGACGTATCAGTTAGCGCAACCAAATTCGCTTCAAACTGTACGCACACAACTTGCACAAAACAAACCAGTTTTGATGCTTAAGAACAGTCGCAAAACGAATCAGACTCGTGATAATCATGTTAGGCACAGAAATTTTACCACGGGTCAGACTCGTTATAATCATTTTTGGCACAGAAATTTTACCACGGGTCAGACTCGTTATAATCATGTTTGGCTCAGAAATTGTACCACGAGTCAGACTCGTGGAAATACGTCAAGGGGTTAAGCGGGTTTTCAAATGTATGTAAAAAATAAATTTTCCAATTTTAAGGGGTGCATGTCGGATTATTGTGAGATTTGGTGAGAAACTTCCACCCACAAAATTTTAGTCGAATTGGACAACGTTAACACGTAGCGCATAGGCCCCAAATCTGAAAAATAGCGTTTAAATCGAAAAAATTGTCAAATTTTCAGTTTTTTGCAATATTAAAGCTATTTATTCCCCCTTTTGCAAAAAAGTGGATCCTGGTCCTTAGGGCAAACACAATGAGATTTCCAATAAGCTACATATCTTTAAAATCGGTTAAACAGTTTTCGAGTTACTACAATTTGCATTGGCCATTACATGTCCTTGAGGACTCGACGAAGGCAATTGACCAAAAAATGTGACTAAGTCAAATCGATTCATGTATTTATACCCTTCACCACCATAGGTGGAAAGGGTATTATAAGTTTGTGCTGATGTTTGTAACGCATAGAAATATTTGTCGTAGACCCACCTTTTAGTATACCAATAGACTTAGAATCACTTTCTGAGTCGATTTAGCGATGTCCGTCCGTCCGTCCGTCTGGTTGGCTGGCTGGCTGGCTGGACCCCCATGTAAACCTTGTAATCAAACTACAGGTCGCAATTCTAAAGATAATTTAATGAAATTTGGCACAGATCATTTTTTGATAATGGGACCATGGCTATTGAAATTGGTCAAAATCGGTCCATTATTTATGGTACCTCCCATAGGTCCCACTTCCCGGAATTGCTATATTGGCCACAAATATCAATATTTTTTCATGAAATTTAAGACAGATACTGCTTATGTAAACTTAAATCACTGAACTAAATTTCGTTGAAATCGGTCTACATTTGACCATAGCTCCCATACAAACTCTTCTTCAAAAACGCACTAAATGAGACAAAAAATCACTAAAACGCTCGTAAATCTGAAGATAATGAAAATTTTGAGTTTATTTTTTGCATACATAATTTTTGTAATCAATTTGCCAAATTTCGAGGTAATCGGTCCACATTTGACCCTAGCTCTCATATAAGTCCAAATGACGGAAACAGGTTGAATATATACGTTTTGAGAAAATGTTTGTATGATGGCAAAATTTAGCAAATATTTGTCTTTATGCAGGAAAAATAACACCTTTGACCTTAGTGGTGAAGGGTATCGTATGGTCGGCTTGACCGACTATAGCGCTTTCTTACTTGTTTATTTTATATTTTATTTTTTAAATTTATTACAACTTATAAAATAAGGAAATAAATATTATAAACTACAAACTTTGGAATTTTCTTTTATGACATTTTCTATTATTGAATAACGAAGTGTTGCTCTGAATAATCTGGCAAAAATCTGCCATCATATGTGCATCCCAGCGAAATGGGCGAATTCACTAAATTGTGAATAAATTCGAAAAAAATCAATCGATTTTTATGGTCAATATCTCATTTTGTTGCTATTATATGTCGCTATGCGATAAAATAATAAATCTGGAAGTTTTTTGTCGTTTTCGATTTTTCATGATTTTTTTTAAACGAAAATTTTTGCCATTTTTATGTAAAAAAATATTTTTTTTTCTTAAGTTTTTTATTATAACTCCGATACTATTGATCCGATGGAAACGTGATATATAGACGAATTTAAGGCTATGTAAATCTTATTTTTTTTTATTTTATTTTAATAATATCGGACTAGTAGTTTTTGAGTTATCATTAATTATTTGAAGAAAAGTCTAAAAAAATTGCAATTTAAAAAAAAAAAAAAATTTTTTAAAAAATCTTGCCATAGAATTTAAAAAATTTACCATTTTTGTACAAAGGTAGTCATGATACATCAAAATTGTATAGTGGTTTTAAGAGCACATGAATTTTCTTTTAATTTTGTTGTGCTGTGTAATTGTACAATATTATAAATATAATTTTTAAACAGCTTTTTAGCTAAAACAATGCATAAATCTCTGATAAAGTATTACAAGGCTTAGAAAAATATTTATTATTAAAATAAATTAAAAATTTGCGGCTAAAAAACTTTTTCGTTCTTAAAAGTGACTCAATGACATTATTTAGATTACCATTTTTAATACAAAGAGATAGTTGACTACTTTGTTTATACTTAGGGCTATTTAGGTAAACAAACTCGTTTTCTGAAGAAAAAACTATATACTCGTAATATATAAATAAGTTTCAAATGTTTAAAATTTACTGGTGGTCTTATAACCCAATGATTGTTTTGCTTTCTCTGGTGGCTGCTAAGACTTAAAGGGGTTTTTCCATAAAATTGCAAATAAAGATATTTTGCTTTAAATACTTTAGCTGACGACTATCTAAACTGTTGTCCATATTATAATAAATTCATTAAATAATTATTAAATAAATTATGCTAATTAGATACCTAGAATAAAAGTTTGCTTAAGTAATTATTTTGTCATTTGTTTAACCCTTTAATGGTTAAACGTTTTAAAAGTTTTAGAACAATATTGATAATGTTTCTTTTAATTAAAAAGTTATTTAAAATATAAACAAGTAAGAGTGATATACGGCTGTGCCGAATCTTATATACCCATCATCAAGTTGTGTTAAATTTAGAAACATATCTCATATATTTACAAGAGTGCACCTAATTCAAAATGTGGACCAAAACTGAAAAAAATGGCTAAGCTAATTGGTATTGTTGGTAAAACCTTTGGACTAAATTCGGTTGCCGTAGCTTTATAGTTCAACATTTAAAAATATCTTAGTGGTTTCCCCAGTATTTACTTTGATCAAAATTCGGTCTTATAACCGGGTATAGTTTTACATTATTAAGTTGTTAAATACTTTTAAACACATTAATAGTAATACGGCAGGTCCATATAGTTCGTTAGAAGTTCCTAATGCATCCATCATATATAAAGTCTGGGCTGAACATTGATTGATGCATATCTAATTTCATAGGTGCAATCTTAATATAATGAATGTATCTCCAAATCTTTTTGATTGTAGATATAAAAAGGGGATGTTATATATATATAAGAATTATAGCCAAATGTTGACCGATTGTAAAATTTACACACTGGCTGGTATATACATATATATGTATACATATATATATATATATATATATATATATATATATATATATATATATATATATATATATATATATATACATATATATCTATATATATATATATATATATATATATATATATATATATATATATATATATATATATATATGTATACATATACATATACATAAAGCTTATTCTTGCAAAATTTAGTGGCCATAGCTATCATAGTTTCTAATTTAATAGCTTTTAACTGGCCTTTGCTTAAATTTTTGGTTTCCGTGAGTGTTTTTCACATGAAAGCTAAAGTCAAATATGGACTGATTCCTATAAAATCTGAGTACCTGGTTGACCGAGCCTTGCTCGGAGCTTTATGATAAGCATTTTGAGGCAATTTTTAAAATTTGTATATATGTATTTTAATTTATAAAATAGTAAAATAAATTTAGAGAAAATACATTGTACAAATATTCGGTTAACTTTGAATTATTTTATTTACTTTGTCCGATCATTTTGAAAAATTTTGGCAATTGGTCATACCAACAGAAACCTCCGTCGACTCATGCGAAACAACTTTGGTAAAGATTATAGCTTGATCAAATACACAGTTTACGATTTAATTCATTTTGAGTAGTTTTCAGTGGCGCCACCTGAAGTTGTTCATACAAACTAAGAAACCTTCGTCTGCTTATGAGTAACAACTTTGCTTATGATTATAACATGATCGAATGCACAGTTTACTATTTGATTAATTTTGAGTAATTTTCAGTGGCGCCACCTATCAGACTTTGGTCATTCCCAATAATAAACTTTCGTCGGCTTATCCGCAACAACTTTGCTAAAGATTATAGCATGATTATATGTACAGCTTACGATTTAATTGACTTTGAGTAATTTTCAGTAGCGCCACCTGTCGGAAATTATTCACACCAAATAAAAAGCCATCGCCGGCTCATGCGCTACAACTTTGCTAAAGATCATAGCATGATCAAATGTACAGTTTACGTTTTAATTAATTTTTAGTAATTTTTAGTCGCGCCACCTAACGGAAATTAGTCTTACCAACTTTAAAACCTTCGCCGGTTTATCCGCAACATCTTCGATAAAGAGCATAGCATGATCAAATTCTTAGTTTACTATTCTATAATGAACATACATACATACATACAGACAAACATTCATTTGTTTCAAAGTTATAACATCAATAATTTTCCCCCCTTTTTATCCCCTAATTTCAAAAAGTTCCATATGCATATTTGGTACTTTTTGGGTACCAAATGAATTTGGAACATTTTATTAAAACGCTGTTAACATAATGTTCTTATTCATATTACTTTTTGAGATGTTAAGTTATCAGTTTATCACTTTTCTACGCATTTTGGCCCCAAAATCAAAAAAGTACCAAATACGTGTTCAATATTTTATTCACATCTATTGACTGCAGTACAAAGTTCTTTTCTATATTCTTTGGTTTAAAAAGAAGAGTGGGTTAAAAAAGTACCAAAAAAACTATTTTCACCCTTTTTTACCCCTTATCGGACATAGTTTCAAAAAAGTATCAAACACTTCCGCTTATTTTCATAGCTGTTTAAAACGTAATTTTAATATTGTTTCTATACCTTTTACCTTTTAGGATATATATAAGTTTTCGATTTTTTCCCCTTTTTACCCTTTTAGAGGCAAAGGTTCCAAAAGTCCCTTCTTCTTCGACCTATACATCAAAAAAGGTACGATTTTATCAAAATCGTTAGAGCCGTTTTCGAGATAGTTATTCTCTCTCTCTCTATGTATATATATATATATATATATATTTATATATATATATATATACATACATATATATATATATATATATATATATATATATATATATATATATATATACATACATACATACAATTATTGCTCGTTTAAGAATATAAGATAAACTGTTCAAAATTGCATAAAACTTCCCTATTTTAAATTTAGTCGTCATAGCTATTACAATTGTATTCAATTTATCAGCATTAATGTGTTTCACACAACTTTTTCAAGATATCCAAAATACTTTTGTAAAATATTGTCACTCTAGCACTTTTCGTCCGTCCGTCTGGACGGCTGGCTGGACCCCCATGTAAACCTTGTAATCAAACTACAGGTCGCAATTCTAAAGATATTTTGATGAAATTTAGCACATATGGCTATTGAAATTCGTCAAAATCGGTCCATTATTTATGGTACCTCCCATAGGTCCCACTTCCCGGAATTGATATATTGGCCACAAATATCAATATTTTTTCATAAAATTTGAAACAAATACTGTTTATGTAAACATAAATCACTGTATCAAATTTTGTTGAAATCGGTCCACATTTAACCATAGCTCCCATACAAACTCTTCCGTCAGAACGCACTAAATGAGACAAAAATCACTAAAACGCTCGTAAATCTGAAGATAATGAGAATTTTGAGTTTATTTTTTGCATACATAATTTTTGTAACAACTGTAATCAACTTGCCAACTTGATCGGTCCACATTTGACCGTTGCTCTCATATAAGTCCAAATGACGAAAACAGCTTAAATATATAAGTTTTGAGAAAATGTTTGTATGATGGCAAAATTTAGCAAATATTTGTTTTTATACAGGAACAAGAACACCTTTGGCCTTAGTGGTGAAGGGTATCATATGGTCGGGCTTGACCGACTATAGCACTTTCTTACTTGTTTAAATATATGGAAGCTATGGTCAAATGACAAAATTTTACACACTGGTTGCCATTGACATAAGACTTCCTTGTGCTTAATTTACACTTACTAGCTCTTGTAGTTAAGGAGCTATCACGCTTTTATATGTAAGTTTTTTACATGGGAGCTATGGTCAAATGGTGTCCGATTGCGACTATAAAACTTTCTTTTGCCAAATTTAGTGGTGATATCTATTAGATTTGTTGGGATTTAAGTGCATTCTAGGTGAAATTTAGGCTGTTTTCGTAAGTTTTTTGTATTGGAGCTATGGCTAAATGTAAACCGATTTTAATGAAATTTTATTTGCTTATGTAAAACTTCTATATACCAAATTTTAACTTCATAGCTGCTGTAATTTGTTATTTATTAACAAATAAGCGATTAGCCTAAAAGAGGTTATACGGGAGCTATTATCAAATGTGAACCGATTTTGCCCAATTTACATACCAAAATTTTCAGATATAAAGAATATTTTCACTAAGTTTCAGTGATCTAGCCCCTTTCGTTTAGGCGTTATCGTGATTTCAATAGACCGACAGGCGGACATCGCTCAATCGTCTTAGAATTTCATAAGGATTCAGAATATATATAGTTTTTACTTTTTGAGCCAATATTAAGGAAATTACAAACGGAATGACAATCGCAATATACCCCCCATTCTTTTTGATGGTGGTTATAAAAAGTAATTTGCTTAAATAAATAATAAGATTCTAGGCTTTCTCATCTTGGATTACTTGATTCACCTTGACCGTAAAAGGGTTAATATCACAAACATAAATATATACATATTAAGATTTATCATACTAATACACATGCATGTTTTTAATGCGTTTATAATAAGATTTAATAGAAATTTAATCATAATTAGCAAATACATATTCAGGATATGTTTTAGATTTAATACTACTTCCTTAAGTCCTAAGATATTCTCAAAATTTACTAAAAACTCTGTTATGAAAATTTAAAAATTTGTTGAAATGTTTTTGCTTTAACCTGATACCTTTATCGTTATTTAATTTAACATTTAAATAATTATAAATAAATCAAATATAAATAGAATTACGAATACAAAATTTTAAAGTAGTTATTTATAAACGTAATGAAATTTTAATTTTGTTTATAAATGTATTGGTTTCCTGAAAATTTTGGTAATCGTATATCCATGAATACTTTAATATATTCTAAATATAACCAGAATTCTCTTGCGTAATAAGAACAACCTACCATTTGCTTAATAGAAAAATCCTTAAAAAAATATGTACCAAATTTTTAGTTTCGCACATAGGGGTAAATGAGGTTCATTGCTTAAAATTTCAAATATTCTATATCGCTAAAGAGTCCTATATTTGATATTTGACTCTTGAGCCCTTATTGAATTTCGTGTGCTACGAAAAAATAGTACAGGTTTCCGGAACTAGATTTCCAATTTCGTTTGAGCACATACCATTATGTTAACGATAGAATAAAAAAAACGCAACCTACATACGACGATGCTCCAATGAGCCAATAGAGATGTTTACCCTACTACAATGTTGGGCAAAGTCTCTCTGAATTTATATTTTACTAACCCTAGGGGTAGCAAAATACAAAATAAGAGAGAATCAGAAAGACTTTGCCCAACATTGCCCTATTGTCACCAATAATCACCTTCGCTCTCTCTTGTACACGATCGAGAAGCCCCGAAACAGACTTTGAAGCACCGGCCCATACATAAGAGTTGTATTCCATTTTCGGTCGGATAAATAGTAAGGAGATCTGTTGGAGTGAAGTATGTCTTACACCGCTTTAGAAAGCCGAGTGACTTAAATGCTTCTTTCGATACTTGGTAAATGTCTTTAGTCCAACGGACATCGCACAGAATTTTCATGCCCAGAACATCAAGAATCGATCCTATTAGAGCGACCCCACTTGGAGATTGTAGGTAGGTCAGAATTTAGCTTATCATTCATGATTTGCCTCTTGGCATTAATTTCCAATGTCAAGGTCTATACTTGAATTAATATAATACAATAATGGTATTAATAATGGTAATATAATAATAATAATGGTAAATTTTTCTATCATCTGCAAAAAAGTAGTTATGATTGGAAGCTTGGCATAGGAGCGAGGCCTTGTGGTACCCCCAAATAAATAATGAACTCGTTGGATGATATCCCATGTATAACAACTCTTATAGTGCGATCTCTGAGAAAGCTCGATTTAAGCCGAGAGAAATGGTTACCTATACCAAAAGCATATAGTTTTAATAGAAGTGCTCCATGCCACATTCTATCAAACGTCTTGGAAGTATCGAAAGTTACAACTTTACTTTCGCCAAAATGATGAATATAACGGCACCATTTTGTCGGATAGGAAGGCTAATATGTCACCCGTAGAGCGACCCCTACGAAATCCATACTGCAGGTCGTTTAGCAGGTTTTAGACTCCAAATATTTCATCATGTGGTAGTTGACCTATGAGACTTATTTATGATAAGATCCGATAAAACCCTTTTAACACGAGCTCGAAAGAATATCTTAGGCATAGTTACATATACTCTTTCAAGCACGGGTAGTGGGTGATTGCTTTCCGACAAGTGTGAATTATCAACCGGGTTAGTGAATGACTAATAATAATATGAAATTATTAATGTCTACGCCCCAACTGAAGTCCAATCTGAAAACGATAATAATGAATTTTACTTGGTCGGATGAACAGCAATTTACATAATTATGATATTACTATGATACTGGGCGACTTTAATGCCATGATAGGTTCAAGCAATACTGATTTGAAACACAACATTAGTAAGTTTGGTGTCGCAGTAAGAAACGATAATGGAGAAAGGCTGGTCGAACTATACTGCGAAAAGAAGCTTGTTGTGGGTGGCACTATTTTCCCTCATAAATTACAAAATAACCTGGATACCGACAAAAGTCGCTACAAAGAATCAAATTGAGCACATTTTGATAAATTGTAATTGGCGATCATCTTTACTTGACGTACGCTCGAGGAGCGGATCAGATACATAATGTAAATTCTGTTAAAGATCGCGGCTCTGAGGACTTATATTGTGAAAGCAGTTCGGAAAATTGATGTTGGGAAACTGCAATTAGAGAGAAATTGAAATGGCTTTATTACATCCATATGGAATCGGCTTCCAGATGTTATAAACAACAGCAACGACGCATGTATTAATGAAATCTCTAGATGTGTCACTTTAACGTACAATGAGGTTGGTCAACTTTCATGCCTATATTAGTTTTTTATAGTTCGATTTCTTTGGATAGAATTGGTTTCATTCATCAAGATGTTCTTGCATAGATTAGGCACTTCCAAAATCGATGATGTATGTCTTCTAAACCAAAGCCCAGGTCACCTTCAAGAAAGCACTAGCGCTATTACTGTTGAATCTCGGGCAGCTGGGCTGGAAATCAATATCTCCAAGACAAAGATAATGCCTGGAGGCTATGGCGCAAACCTGCCGCCACACATCAATGTGGATAACGAGGTTATTGGATGTGTAGGTACCTTTAATTATCTTGGTAGTTTGGTATCTACAAAAGGTGGTGCCGACGAGGATTTTGAATCGCGTATTAATAAGGCAAAATCAGCATTCGGCATTCTCCGAGCCATTTGGAAATCTCGACAAATATTAACAACAACTAAGTTACGAATATATAACTCGAAAGTCAAGTCCATCTTGTATTACGGCTGCAAAACTTGGAAACGCACAAATGCCATCGATAAGCGCCTACAAACCTTTGCAAACAAATGCTTGCGGCAAATCCTTAATATATGGTGACCAATCGCATAAGAAATGAAGATCTATTAAACGCTACAAACCAAATCCCTTCTTCTATAGAGGTATGTCAACGGAAATGGCGGTGGATAGGCCAAATACTAACATTGCTCGACAAGCACTTCGTTGGAATCCACAAGGAAGCGGCCGTCGTGTTGGTGAACCTGCTAGAACGTGGAGAAGGTCAATTGATGCGGAGTTACAAGCAGCAAACTATTCATGGAATGATGTATGCCTAACATCTCGCAAAAGAGTTCGATATAAAAGGATGGTTGAGGCCCTATGCTCCACTGGGAGTAAAGGATAACAGAAGAAGAAGAAGAGGTTGGTCAACAATGATGTATCTTGTCACCTATACTTTTTATCCCCGTCGTTATTTAAGTTAAGTGGATAACGAGGCAATTGGATATGTACGTAAATTTAATTATCTTGAAAATTTGGTGTCTACAAAATGTAGCGCCGAAGAGGATATTGAATAGCATATTAACACGGCATTATTAAATCGGCATTCTACGAGCTATTTGGAAATCTCGGCAAATATCAACAACAACTATGTTACAACTAATATACAACTCGAATGTCAAGTTTATCTTGTATTACGGCTGCGAAACTTGGAAACGCACAAATGCCGTTGATAGGCGACTACGAACCTTTGAAAACAAATGCTTGCGGAAAATCCTTAACATATAATGGCCGAATTGCATAAGAAATGAAGATGTACTAAACACGACGAACCAAATCACCGTTTCTATAGAGGTATATCAACGAAAATGGCGGTGGATAGGAAACATAATTTCAAGGCCAAGTACCAACATTGCTAGGCAAGCGCTCTGTTGGAATCCACAGGAAAGTGGCCGTCGTGTTGCTGCACCTGCTAGCATGTGGAGAAGGTTAATTGATGCTGAGTTGAAAGCAGCAAATTATTCGTGGAATGACGTATGCCTAACATCTCGCAATAGTATTCGATATAAAAGGATGGTCAAGGAAAACAGAAGAAGAAAAGTGTAACTGGAAGATTGAGATTGAGATACATTTTTACATTCTTTATTTGTTTAAATATCTTACAGATTTATTAGCTAAATGCCAATAAATGATTTGTTAATATTTCCTGACAAACTGCCGAATGCATTAAGTTAAAATCAAAGTCATAAAAAAGTATTAAAATTAAAACAACTGTCAATTATTTTTGTTGCTTTCATAAAAAATAGGTTTTTACGAGATACACATAAATATTTCATTATTTATTCGCACTGATGATTCATATATTTTTTATAACTTAGTGAAAAATTAACTAGATATAAGTATTTAAGAATTTCTAATGTAATACACAGGAAAAAATTATGAAGTTTTACTTTAGCTTTATTGCGATTTTTTTTAGTTTCAAAGAAACACAACCGCCTTAAGTTTTGAGTCGTGTATAAATGCTTGACGTAATAGTAAAACAAGTAAGAAAGTGCTATAGTCGGTCCAGCCCGACCATACGATACCCTTCACCACTAAGGTCAAAGGTGTTCTTTTTCCTGTATAAAGACAAATATTTGCTAAATTTTGCCATCATACAAACATTTTCTCAAAACTTATAAATTTAAGATGTTTCCGCCATTTGGACTTACATAAGAGCTAGGGTCAAATATGGACCGATTATCTCGAAACTTAACAAATTGACTACAGATGTTACAAAAGTTATGTATGCAAAAAATAAACTTAAAATCCTCATTATCTTCGGATTTACGAGCGTTTTAGTGAATTTTGTCTCATTAAGTGCGTTTTGAGAAAAGAGTTTGTATGGGAGCTATGGTCAAATGTGAACCGATTTCAACGAAATTTAGTACAGTGATTTGAGTTTATATAAGCAGTATTTGATTTAAATTTCATGAAAAAATATTGATTTTTGTGGCCAATATATCAATTCCGGGAAGTGGGACCTATGGGAGGTACCATAATTAATGGACCGATTTTGACGAATTTCAATAGCCATGGTCCGATTATCAAAAAAATTATCTGTGCCAAATTTCATCAAAATATCTTTAAAATTGCGACCAGTAGTTTGATTACAAGGTTTACATGGGGCTCCAGCCAGACGGACGGACGGACTGAAATCGCTAAATCGACTCAGAAAGTGATTCTAAGTCTATTGGTATACTAAAAGGTGGGTCTAAGACAAATTATTCTATGCGTTACATACATCAGCACAAACTTATAATTAACTAGATATAAGTATTTTACAATCTCTAATGTAATACACCGGAAAAAATTAAGTAGTTTTACTTTAGCTTTATTCCAGAATCTTTTTTTAGTTTCTAAGAAACACAACCGCCTTAAGTTTTGAGTCGTGTATAAATGCTTGAAGTTATAATAAAAAAAAATACGTATAAAAACCACAGAATTGTAAAGTTCGTTGTTCGCATTAACAATTGCATGATTTCGTTTAAGTTTAAGTGTAGAAAAGCGAATGTGACAAATGACAAACGGAAATTAAACATTAATATTCATGAATAATACAAGAATCTATAATAAATAAACTGTTGTTTTGTTTTTTAACAAAACAAAAAAAAACAAATAAAAAGATTCATAAAAATAACAAACACGCATTTTTTATGAAATACGAATTTATGTACAATATTTGTTATTTTTACAAAACTTTTGATATAAACATTCGCATATCATTTAGAAGAATTTGTTTTATGGGAATGGTTTTAATACACACTCCACTTTAACAGTGTGGGACAAAAGAGTTTAGTATTAGTGAGATGATCATACCCTTAAAAATTATACCGGAGACTTTGAGTCGCAGGCATGATGAGTGACTACTAATGGACTTTAAAGCGTGAAACGGATCCCAGATTACCAACAATATTGCAGTTAACCCCTTGACGTATTTCCACGAGTCTGACTCGTGGTACAATTTCTGTGCCTAATATGATTATCATGAGTCTGAATCGTTTTGCGACTGTTCTTAAGCATCATAACTGGGCCCTGTTCCACGAAACAACTTATCAACTTTTTACTTTGCACTTATCAAATTTTTCGATAATTAGCAAAACTTTATGTTTCTCAGAACTATAAAATTTGATTAGTGATAAGTTAAAACTGATAAGTATAAATTGCAAACTCTTCGCAATTTTTTTTATTCTCTTTGCAAATTCTGTTCCATGTACGTTCTCTTTTGCAAAGTGCAAAGCTAAAAGCTATGTATGGTGTTGCTAGGTCAACGGTTTGCAGAACCATCCATAAGGTTGTCGAGATTTTAATTAACGTTTTAATTAAAAATACAGTGCGGTGGCCCGATGACGTCCGACCCTGATTGGGCTTTTTTCAAAACTTCATCCCAGGCAGCCTGTTTATCTTATTTATTAACCTTCATAACGTAATATAAACTTGAGTATTTTCTAAATAGTTACCATAATGTTATTCAAAATAGTACTTACTTTATTGTTTTGAAAACTAGCAAATAATAATAGCATTGCAAGTTTTTTTTTTCAATTTTATCTTGCGGCTCGTTTTAACAATTAATCTTTAACGCAAAGTGAAAAGTGATAGCACGCAAATGCAAAGTAGGTTAAATGCTTTGTAGAGTACTTTTCACGTTCACTCTTCAAGAGAGCGTAAAAACTTTGCAAGAGTGCGCAAAAACTTTGCAAAGAGAGCAAACATTTTATTGGTACTAAGAGAGATTTGCAAAGAATTTTGTGGAACAGAAACAGTTATCACTTTGCCAAAAAAAATATAATTTGATAAGTGCAAAGTGAAAGTTCAGTGAAAGTTCTTTGCGAACAGTTGAAAGCGAACTTCGTTGCGCTAATTGATACGTCAAGGGGTTAAAACAAGCTTTCATGACAAGTATACTCGACATGTACAGTTAAATGGTTAAATCGATATGTTGTTGTTGTAACAGCTCTAACACTTAAAATTTTATCATTTTGTTTTCATGGTTCAGTTATTAGATAAAGGCCAAGAAATTGTGCTACTTCTACTGGATGAGTCCACAAATCCTCAGGACTAAATAAAATAGGGTTAGCGGTACACTTGGAAATGTGGGGGTTTCATGAGGACCCTGACCACTAGCTGGGCATATGTTGGGGACGGCACGGTCTATACGAGACCAAAATTTAATCTGCTGCTCCATCCAGATCTCATTTGAGCCAAAACGACTCTTGTTTTCCGCTGAAACTTCTTTTCTTCTTCTGGTATGGGCGTTGAGCGACTTCCTAATATAACATTCGTCCAATAACCTGAAAGATGCCAACTGTGCGATGTTAAAGTTTGGATGATTTCTTCGACATTCCAGAAGAAACTGCTAAGATAGCATAATGTTGTTTTCCTTTACTGGAAGGATCTTTGTTTCCTCTTGAAGCTGATATGGTAAGGTTTTTTAAAGGCATCCGGTTATAGTTCTTGATGTGGTGGATCTATGCATTTTGAGGAATCCATGCTGGTGGTGAGCTGCTGGTTGTTAGCTGGTTTGCTATGGTAGGAGTGAGACCCTATGCTCCACTGCGAGTCAAGGACAACAGAAGAATGGTAGGAGTAGAGCCTCGAGTGTCTTTGCGACTGGTGACAGAAGAGATATCAGTCTGTACGATGATCCCCCATTCGCTTGTTTCCCAGGTTTTAGTATCGGGATCACTCTACCCACTTTCCAGACATCGGTTATAGTAAAACTTTTCCTAGACAGATTTATGACATCTGTCAAGTGCTCGACCCCCCACTTGTCTAGGAGTTTTATCATCAGCATGGAAATAAAGTCAGGGCTAATTGCTTTTGAATGCTTAGCGGTACGGATGACCTTTACAAATTCCGCGGGCGCACAAAGTTATGGTGGGTCCGAGACTGATCTCCCGGCTTGCGAACAATACTGATTTTCGCCTTGTCTCTTTCGGGGTGCTCAGTAAATAATCAGCTAAAAGTACGCAAGTACGCTTTCGGGACGAATATGATGCTATCGGCAAACTTAATCGCGACCCGATAATCCTTTTTTATAGTGTTCAAAAGAGATCGAAAAGTGGACAACAACTTACTTATTCCCACGACAAGGTTGCAGTTCTTCATGGTGCGCGTCAAAGTCCCCCTGAACCAGCAGTGTTTCTCATTTCTAATCCGACTGCTTCTACTGGGAAGTGCGGCCTCACTACTGATATTCTACCAGCAGGGTTGAAGAGAATGTCTGTAGCGGGAGTTTCATCGTTACGCGAAACTCCATTTCTAAGTCGTACATGTTCGAGTGTGGCTTTAGATCCCAGAAGTGGTGGTCGGTGAATTCTCTGAAGCCGTTACAGTCTGCATTTTTCTGGTTTATGTAGTTACAGCATTCAGATACGATCAAATCGTATGGCCGCTTCAGTCTTACGATTATGGGCAGGTTATCTGAAGCTAGATACACAACTGACAGCCAGATTATGCAGTTAATCAGACCAGTACTTGCAACTGTTATGTCGAGAGAACTGGCACAATTACCCATAATCCCGGTGGGGACATCGTCATATAAAAAGCAGAAGGTGGACTCGTCAATCTGTTCCGCTAATGACACCGCTTTGGTCTTCCCCAAGAAATTAGTGCCAAAGATTATGGTGCAGGTTTAATTCCCCAGAACTAGCCGTGTTTCTCCTTTTAAAAGGGTTCTGATATCGAAACGGTAACCAGTTGGACAACTGGTTACAGGCGGAATGTAGACATTATGGAGTTCCAAATCCGTGTCTTCTGATCCGACAGCAATACCCTAAGCCTCAAGGTATTAGTCCCTATTGACTAGATCAGGATCTGCACTGAGTGGTGGATAATAAATGCTATGCATCTGCCGTGACTTCTGGTGCGGTCTTTTCGGAGAGCGTTGTACCCGTTACAACATTGTAGACTGGAGTTGCTGTTAAGTTTTACCTTCTGGACCATGATGCGACCACGATGTTGTGTTGCTGTACAAATCGCAAGGCCATTGCAGTTGAAAAATCGCAAGGCCATTGCAGTTGAAATATCGCAAGGCCATTGCAATTGAACTGTATAATTGATATCACCCCAGGAACTCGGATTGCAATCGATGGTGTTAGCGGCTTTGGATTGTGCTGCCGATGTCGATGCTGTAATGGTTTTTGCGATTGCTGGATGGAAGCTAGGGAGTTGCGTATTCCGACGACGAAGATAATGATGTCGAAGAAGACGCTGAGTTTCGCCGTTGTTGGCAACACGACGCAACGAAACTCTCCGACCACTCCCTGTCATGCTGAAGTCCTGAACAGTTTCTGAGGTGGCACCAGCCCAAGTAAGTGTTGCTCAATAGCTGGGTTTGCATATGGTGCAGGCGGTACGCATCAGAAGAATGTGGAGCAGCAGCGCCAGAATACTGTATTTTATTTTAAGGTACCGTACTGTACTTAGGCAAGTTCGGTACATAGTCACATACGTAACAAAGTGGATGGAGCAGCAGCGCCAGAATATGTTGCTTCGAAATTTAAAATTGTGAATATATTGTTACTGAGTTGATAGCCCTTCGTTGAGAAACCTCGTGTCATTTCGGTGTGTAGAACCGGCTGTTGAGGAATGAAATCGATATGTAAAGTGATTCGTAGTTGATCAGTATAATTTAAGAAGGGTGTTATAGATCCGCACATACCCAATATACCCTACAGTGCTTTACTAGCAAATGGCACACATATGCGCTAAAATATCCTACCTTATTATGTCATCCACTGTAAAGGCACATGTTAGTAATCCGAAAAGAAATTAAGGTTAGACTATGAACTATTTTTGCTTCGAACACGAAACATTGGCACGTGCTATTTAGTGGGAATAATACGTACCAATCTCCATTTCATTAGACTTAAATATATGTATTCCCATGTTGATATTAAGTTTCATAGGAAAGATAAGTGTAGAAAGTTTCTTTGTCATCACATTTTGTGGATACCCTACATGACCACAAAGTGACACTTCAGCATGTGTCACTGGAAAAACTTAACATTTGCTCAAAAACCGCATAAAATAGAAAGTTTTTAGTCTAAACAAAAACTAAACATAAAGAATCAAATAAACCAAGAATAAGTTATTTTAAATAACTGTTTCAAACAAAAACTTATTCAAGAAATTTTGAAACAAACTAAAAAACCAAAAAAAAAACGTATAATTCTAAAACAAAACTCTTAACTAAGAATAAGCTACCGCATTTCCTACTTTAGTTTCTGTGTTCTTTGAAAAATATTGTAAAAACAGTTATCATCCTTATTTCGAATCATTTCCGGATTTCTTAAAACAAACGGATGTACAATTTTCTTTTCCAACTTTTAAGTGCATTAGAATGCACCGACCAAACGATTAAAGCCAAATGCTTAAAATACATACCTGTTAACCGTTATTTTTAGTCTTCTCAAAACGGAAATTAATCCAAAACATGGTTGTTGTGAAAAATATTTTCAAATTATATGATAGATGATGATGATTATAAGAAAGGAGAAAGGAAATTAACTAATACGATTGTATTACATGCTAGAATAAGTGGATAACTACTTCCTTTTTAGTTTAATATTTTTTTCTAGGTTAAGGCTAAAGGAAATGCATCACAGTGGGGGAGATAGGAAAAACATGAGAAAATGTTTTATTCTTAAAGTATTACTAAAACATTTATTGTTCTATATATATTCAAAACTTTTTTGATAAAAAGTGATTAACCCAGTTCAAGCGTAAACAAGTAAGAGTGTTACATTCGGCTGTACCGAATCTTATATACCCACCAACAAGTTGTGTTAAATTTAGAAATATATCTCATTTATCTACAAGGGTGCAGCTAATTCAAAATCTGGACCAAAACTGAAAAAATCGCTAAGCAAATTGGTATTGTTGGTAGAACCTTTGGACTAAGTTCGGTTGCCGTAGCTTTATAGTTCAACATTTAAAAATGTCTTAGTGGTTTCCCCAGTATTTACTTTGATCAAAATTCGGTCTCATAACCGGTTATAGTTTTACATTAATAAGTTGTTCAATACTTTTCGTGGTGTTTAATATGTAGTTAGGCTAAACACATTAATAGAAATACGGCAGGTCCATATATTTCGTTAGAAGTTCCTAATGCATCCTTTATATATAAAGTCTGGGCTGAACATTTTTGATGCCTATCTAATTTCATAGGTGCAATTTTAATATAATGAATGTACCTCCAAATCTTTTTGATTGTAGATATAAAAAGGGGATGTTATATATAAGAATTATAGCCAACTGTTGAGCGATTGTAACAAAATTTTACACACTGGCTGGTATATATATAGAGCTTATTCTTGCAAAATTTAGTGACCATAGCTATCATAGTTTCTAATTTAATAGCTTTTATCTGGCCTTTGCTTAAATTTTTGGTTTCCGTGAGTGTTTTTTTATATGAAAGCTAAAGTCAAATATGGACAGATTCCTATAAAATTTGATAAATTGATCAAAAGGTGCATAAAACTTCCCTATTTGAAATTTAATCATCATAGCTATTAAAATTGTATTCAATTTATCAGCATTAATTTCCCGGGGCGGGGTTATATGGGAGCTCTAACTAAATTTAAACCGATTTTGTCCATTTTCAACACACAACTTTTTCCAGATATCCAAAATACTTTTGTAAAATTTTGTCACTCTAGCTCTTTTCGTTAAGGCGCTATCGTGCTTTTATCTGACGGACAGACGAACATAAACAACCTTTTCTTTATGTATTTTTGTATTTCCATAAGTTATTTATATGGGAGCTATGGTCAAATGGTGACCGATTGTGACAAAATTTTGCACTCTGGCTGCCATTGATATAAGGCTTTCTTGTTCCAGGCTGTTTTCGTAAATTTTTTGTATGGGAGCTATGGCTTAATGAGCCATAGCTTATGTAAAACTTCTATATACCAAATTTTGTCATCATAGCTGTTATAATTTGTCATTTATTAACAAATAAGCGATTAGCCTAGACGAGGTTATACGGGAGCTATGGTCAAATGTGAACCGATTTTGCCCAATTTCAATACCACAATTTTCTAAGAGATGAATAATATTTTTACTAAGTTTTAGTAATCTAGCTCTTTTCGTTTAGGCGTTATCGTGATTTTAACAGACAGAAAGACGGACAGACAGACGGACATCGCTCAATCGTCTTAGAATTTCATAAGGATTCAAAATATATATCGTTTTTGGTTTTTGAGCCAATATTAAGGAAATAACAAACGGAATGACAATCTCTATATACCCCCCATTCTTTTTGATGGAGGGTATAAAAATAGGTATAGTCGATAATTTTTTATATATATAAGTCATTTGTTGCTTATAAGCAACATTGTAAATTTTTGGTTTATTTTTTGTTGTTTTTGCCAACTGTTTTTTCCTAACTGAAATTAACATTAGTAAGAATTTAATTTCGCAGATACATTTTTAAAAGCTTTAAAAGCATTTATTTCTGAGGTATTTGAAGTGGTGTAAAAACGTGCGTAAAAAGTTGTTTTACAGAAATTCAAATAAAAAAAGAAAAGTTAAAGGATTTTTTTCAAAAAAATAAATTTTGTTATAAATAACATTTTAGATAAAGTTTACCAACTTTTCAAATAGTTCTTATTGTTATGTCAGGAATTTTGTAAACACAATGTTACTTATAGGCGACATTTGTCCATAGTTGCAATATTTTTTTAAACTGAAAGGTAGTTTCAAACGGAGGAACAAGAAATTATCTATTTGCGAAACTAATTTAAAAGATGAAATAATTTGTCGAGAAATCAAATTTACAGTTAAATGATCCACAAAGTTCTTCGATAATGAAGTTATAATCTTTGCAACGAAATGAATCGAAACATTGAAGGGATCGAGATGTACGTAGATGGTTCAAAAAAAAAAAAAAACTGTGACAGGTAGTGGTCCCTTCTGTGAGAAATTAGACATAAGATACAGCTCTAAAATAAAATGTAGCAGCTATAAGTGATGATGTCGCTCAAACTCCATCCACCTCAATTCGACACCGAGCTCAGCAAATTTTTGTTTCCAAATCCACTATGCAGCGAATTTTGACGCATAGAAAGTTCAATTGACTCAGGAACTGAAGCCAGATGACCATGGACAGCGAAGTGAGTTCGTTATGCGAGTATTAGAGAGACAACATACAAGTGCTGATTTTGCCGATAAAATCATCTTCAGTGACGAGGCCCATTGCCATCTTGATGGCTTCGTCAATAGGCAGAATTGTCGCAAGCTTTAAAAGAGGAAATTGGACGCTGCGTTAATGAAATACCGCAGCATTTATGGAAAAAGGTCATTGAAAAGTTCATAAAAATATCGCGTGTGTGCCAGCAAAGCCTCGGCGGCCATCTGCACGATATATTGTTCCATACATAACCTCATTCTGTCTACTTTACGCTATAATTAAGTTTTACGATTTTTTTTAAAATCTGTGTTGTATTTAAAATTTAAAAATTGCGTTCTAGTTGGGACACCCTATAGATGCACTAATACTTAACATTTAATAAAATGAAAAGTTTTGGATCGATTTCAACATGATATAGCTTATTTTGTTTAAAACATAATTACTTATATTATAATAGGAAAAAAGTGAACTTTTATTGAATCTTATATTTTTTATAATTTTTCTAAAACGAAAATCTTTTGAAAGAAACAATTTTTCGGTGCAAATTCTATAATAAAAGATACATAAAAGAAACATGTGAGAACGACTTAAAGATAAAATTGTTCTCGAATTTCGGGTTTTCTTATTAGCTCAATATAACCCAGGGACCGAAAATAATAATTATTCTTGAATTTTCAAAGAAAAAAAGCAATCATATGGAAATATCGCAGAACTAATTTGAAAACATCATTTTGCTTGTTTTCCACTATATTTTCAGAAAATGACATGCTTTTTAAATTTTTGATTTTTATTATTTTTTTCAAAAATAATTTTTATTTTACGATTTTTATTTTTTTGTCAAATATATTTGTCAAATTCTGACAAATATTTTTTTTGTCAAAAATATTTGTCAAGGTCTGACAAATATTTTTTTTGGCAAAAATATTTGTCAAGATCTGATTTTTATTTATTTTAAACAGAAATATGTAATTGTTATCCTGATTTAAATTTTTTTTGTCAAAAATATTTGTCAAATAAAAAACGTAAAAATGAAAAAATCAATACAGAATTTAAATATTTCCCATAATAATGGTAAATTTTAAAAATTTTCAATAAAAATGAAAATTTTGAAAATTTCCCATAAAAACGTAGTATTTGAAATTTTCCCATAAAAATGGGAAATTTTCAAAATTTCCCTTTTTTATGGGAAATTTTCAAAATTTCCCATTTTTACAAAAAATTTTTATAATTTCCCATTTATATAGGAAATTTTCAAAATTTCACATTTTAAAAAGGAATATTCAAAATTTCCCCTTTTTACAAGAAATTTTTAAAATTTCCCATTTTTATGGGAAAATTTCAAATACTACGTTTTTATGGGAAATTTTCAAAATTTTCATTTTTATTGAAAATTTTTAATATTTACCATTATTATGGGAAATATTTAAATTCTGTATTGATTTTTTCATTTTTGCGTTTTTTATTTGACAAATATTTTTGACAAAAAAAAATTTAAATCAGAATAACAATTATTTCTGTTTAAAATAAATAAAAATCAGATCTTGACAAATATTTTTGCCAAAAAAAATATTTGTCAGACCTTGACAAATATTTTTGACAAATAAAATAAAAATCAATTTTTGACAAATATTTTTGCCAAAAAAAATATTTGTCAGATCTTGACAAATATGTTTGACAAAAAAAATATTTGTCAGAATTTGACAAATATATTTGACAAAAAAAAATAAAAATCATAAAATAAAAATTATTTCTGCCAAAAAAAATAAAAATCGTAAAATAACAATTATATTTTGATTTTTATTATAAATGTCATAATTGTAACGGTCCCTGATATAACCAGCTGTTTTGGAGTAGAGTTAACATTATTTGCAAAAAACATGTTTTTCGGGAAAAAGTATATATCTCGAAAACTAGAGCCAATTTGCAAAACTTATGTCACTTTCGGACTTAGCAGACCAAAATCATCTAGATTTAGTCAACAAATCTCGTGCTGCAAAATTTTGTTGACCTGTATAATCAAGCTACTATCAAGGCACTTTAAAAATATAAATATTAGGTCTAATGTGGTAAACCGTAGGCGCTGAGACTTTCGGATTCCAAATGAACATCTCGTTTAAGAACTGTGCTGGGTATTAGGACATTATAACGAAATTACGAACCAATTAGCACGTGTTAGAGCAAACATAAATATAAGTCATACTTTGGAGGGTATATACCCCGGACTTGACTTTATTTTCAGGAATATAAGATAAATAAAGTTAACCAAGTGAACGCAAACAATAACGGACGCCACCCTGGACTAAACATTTGGTCTTGTAAACCCTACCCTTCATTTTGTGGCATCCTCTCTTCAATCTAATCTAAGATCAGATGATGATGTGTCTTTTTCGAAAACTGATCGAAATCGGATCTCGCCGATTATTTTCGATTCAATAATGTTTTTCTTAAATGTCATAGTAATTTGTTCGGAATAATATCATTTAAATTTTTACTGAAAAAAAGCGACGCAAAACGCCTTGTCCAATTTGGCTTATCTATCTATAATATTAATACGCAAGCACCCATTTATTATCCCCTTTTACGCTTAAATTATGCACTCTATTTTGGAAAATTTTATACCATTTGATAGGTATTTTTCCGTAGATCAGACGAATCTATATTTTATTAAAATCGGTGTTATATTCGGCTGTGCCGAATCTTATATACCCACCATCAAGTTGTGCTAAATTTACAAACATATTTCATATATCTACGAGGGTGCAGCAAATTCAAAACGTGGACCAAATTGGAAAAAAGTTGTTACGCTAGTTGGTATTGTTGGTAAAATATTTGGAATAACTTCGGTTGCAGTAGCTTTATAGTTCAACATTCAAAAGTATGTAAGTGGTTTCCCTAGTATTTATTTACTTTGAACAAAATTCGTTATCACAACCGGGTATGGTTTTACATTAATAAGTTGTTAAATACTTTTCCTTTAGCTTAACATTTAGTTAGGATAAAGAAGTTAATAGTAATACGACAGGTCCATATATTTTGTTAGGAGTTCCTAATGCATCTACCATATACATAATCTTAATATGCTGCTTGTACCTCCGAATATTTTTGATTGTAGATATAAAAAAGGGAATGTTATATGAATATATAAGAATTATAGCCAAATGTTGACCGATTGTAAAAAAATTTCACACACTGGCTGGTATTTATATAGAGCTTATTTTTGCAAAATTTAGTGGCAATAGCTGTCACAGTTTCTAACTTAATAGCTTTTAACTGGTCCTTGCTAAATGTTTTTTGGTTTCCTGGAGTGTTTTTTATATGAAAGCTATAGTCAAATATGGACCGATTCCTATAAAATTTGATATACTGACCAATAGTTGCATCAAACTTCTCTATTCTAAATTTAGTCGTCATAGCTATAACAATTGTATTCAATTTATTAGCATTTACGTGTTTCCCGGGGCGGGGTTATATGGGAGGTCTAACTAAATGTGAACCGATTTCGCCCATTTTCAGTACACAACTTTTGCTACATATCAGAAATACTTTTGTAAAATTTTGTCTCTCTAGCTTTTGTAGTTAAGGAGCTGTCGCGGTTAAATCTGACGGACAGACGGACATAAATCTCCTTTTCTTTTTGTATTTTTGTGTTTCTGTAAGTTTTTTATATGGGAGCTATGGTCAAATGGTGACCTATTGTAACAAAATTTTGCACACTAGGTGGCATTCACATAAGACTTCCTTTTGTAAAATTTTGTTGCTGTAGCCTTTTCAGTTAAGGCGCTATCACGCTTTTATCTAGCGGACAGACGGACATAAACCCCCTTTTCTTTTTGTATTTTTGTGTTTCCGTAAGTTTTTTATATGGGAGCTATGGTCAAATGGTGACCGATTGTGACAAAATTTTGCACACTGGCTGGTATTCACATAAGACTTCCTTGTGCTAAATTTGGTGACCAAAGCTATTACATTTTAGCATTTATTGGCATTTAAGTGAATTTCAGGTGGAATTTAGGCTGTTTCCGTATGTTTTTTATATGGGAGCTATGGTTAAATGTGAACCGATTTCAATGAAATTTTGTATGCTGCCTAGTGCTTAAAAAAAAAAAACTCCTAGATACCAAATTTTGTCATCATAGCTGTTCTAATTTGTCATTTATTAGCAAATAAGCGACTAGCGTAGACGAGGTTATACGGGAGCTATGGTCAAATGTTAACCGATTTTGCCCAATTTCAATACCAAAATTTTCTCATAAATGAAGAATGTTTTAGCTAAGTTTCAGTGAGCTAGCTCCTTTCGTTTAGGCGTTATCGTGATTTCAACAGACAGACAGACAGACAGACGGACATTGCTCAATCGTCTTAGAATTTCATAAGGATTCAGAATATATATCGTTTTCGATTTTTGAGCCAATATTAAGGAAATTACAAACGGAATGACAATCTCAATATACCCCCCATTCTTTTTGATGGTGGCTACAATAAAGAGTATTTAATTACAATTAAATAAATGTTTTTGTATTGTAAAATAATAGCAACAAAAATTATTGGTATTGTTTTTATTATTTGTGGTGAGTGAAAGACAAAATTAAAATTTTGAACGATATGACAAAAAAAAGTGCTTTAAATGTAAACCTTTCAAATTTTAAATATTTGAAGTTGCATTTTTATGGAATTTTGTTTATTTTGTGTTGATTTATTGGGATAAAATCTATTACTTCGTGTGATTGAGGGATAAATATTGTGTTAAAAATTAAATAATATTGCAGGGAAGGGCACGCATGAGGTCAAGAAGATACATTTTACAATGACATATTTTTTTAAGAGAAACAGTAGTAAAGAGTTGGACAAGAACATTGTGACTTATACCCAAAAAGGATGTTATCGATTAAACAAAAAGAGTCTTTTAAAGGAAAGTTTAGAATAGTTACAGATTATTATCCAGAAAAGGAAGTAAATGATCGGCCTGAATCAAATTTAAATTTAAAACTGATTAATGTTTAGAAAATGCTATAATATCAGTAAGGAACATTAAAAGGCAAATCATGCATTCGGACTGGAATAGTTTTAGTTGCGTTATTACATTCCGATCGGATAGTGTAAGCTTCTACAGATTGTAAGTACTTCGTTCTGTGATTCTCCCGGTTAATTATGCAGTAAAATGATAATAAATTTCAAATGTTAGAATCTTTGTTAAATAGTTCAATCAAACCTTGATTCCATCATTTTTGTAATTGAGCCCTATGACAAGCAACATTTTCCGTTTTTAAAGTTTTTAAGATCAGTTTAAGAATAATTTTCATTAAATATATATCCAAAACTACAGTTTAACCCTTCTACTTTCCTTGGATTTGTGCCCTTTATATTACCCTTTGGGTCAATATGACCCAACAATGAAATATTAACAAAAATTCATATTTAACATAGGATTTTTGTTTAATTTAGGACATTGATGGACAAAAAGAAAATGTGATTGTATTTGTGAGCGAAACGAGAGAATACACCGGCAGAAGCACGAATCGATATAAATTTGGTTGTTTATTTCTGTTTTATTTCAGTTACCGCCGAACCAGCGAGGAATGAACATGAGGAGAAGTATTTTACTTTTTTTTTGTTATTTTTAGTAAACAAATATTAGTTATTTGTTTCCTATAGAAAAAAAGTATCTTTCTATAGATATACTATTTCTTATTAATAAAAAATTACTTTTTCTATAGAAAAAATTACTTTTTCTATAGAAAAAATTACTTTTTCTATAGAAAAAATTACTTTTTCTATAGAAAAAATTACTTTTTCTATAGAAAAAATTACTTTTTCTATAGAAAAAATTACGTTTTCTATAGAAAAAATTACTTTTTCTATAGAAAAACTTACTTTTTCTATAGAAAGAATTACTTTTTCTATAGAAAGAATTACTTTTTCTATAGAAAAAATTACTTTTTCTTTAGAAAAAATTACTTTTTCTATAGAAAAAATTACTTTTTCTATAGAAAAAATTACTTTTTCTATAGAAAAAATTACCTTTTCTATAGAAAAAATTACTTTTTCTATAGAAAAAATTACTTTTTCTATAGAAAAAATTACTTTTTCTATAGAAAAAATTACTTTTTTTATAGAAAAAATTACTTTTTCTATAGAAAAAATTACTTTTTCTATAGAAAAAATTACTTTTTCTATAGAAAAAATTACTTTTTCTATAGAAAAAATTACTTTTTCTATAGAAAAAATTACTTTTTCTATAGAAAAAATTACTTTTTCTATAGAAAAAATTACTTTTTCTATAGAAAAAATTACTTTTTCTATAGAAAAAATTACTTTTTCTATAGAAAAAATTACTTTTTCTATAGAAAAAATTACTTTTTCTATAGAAAAAATTACTTTTTCTATAGAAAAAATTACTTTTTCTATAGAAAAAATTACTTTTTCTATAGAAAAAATTACTTTTTCTATAGAAAAAATTACTTTTTCTATAGAAAAAATTACTTTTTCTATAGAAAAAATTACTTTTTCTATAGAAAAAATTACTTTTTCTATAGAAAAAATTACTTTTTCTATAGAAAAAATTACTTTTTCTATAGAAAAAATTACTTTTTCTATAGAAAAAATTACTTTTTCTATAGAAAAAATTACTTTTTCTATAGAAAAAATTACTTTTTCTATAGAAAAAATTACTTTTTCTATAGAAAAAATTACTTTTTCTATAGAAAAAATTACTTTTTCTATAGAAAAAATTACTTTTTCTATAGAAAAAATTACTTTTTCTATAGAAAAAATTACTTTTTCTATAGAAAAAATTACTTTTTCTATAGAAAAAATTACTTTTTCTATAGAAAAAATTACTTTTTCTATAGAAAAAATTACTTTTTCTATAGAAAAAATTACTTTTTCTATAGAAGAAATTACTTTTTCCATAGAAAAAATTAGTTTTGTTTCCATAGAACAACTTTTTTAATAGAAAAACTGATTTTTTTTTATAGAAAAGCTGATTTTTTATAGAAAAACTGATTTGTAAAGTTGTAAAGTTTACAACATTGATGGACAAAATTGTTTTACACTTTTATTAGTGAGAAAATTTGTCATTGATGGACGTTTCACCAAACAATTGTTTATAAGCAATTGACATACATATAACAACACAACATCTCGCAGTGTATTTTTAAGAAAAACCAACAAAAAATGATCAAAATAACGGCTTAATTTAAAGAGCATAAGAAAAAGGGGGCGTTGCTTACAAACAATTGTTTGATGAAATGTCCATCAATGATTTAGGACCAGCACTCAGGGGATGACCCCTACTTATGCAATGCATTATGTTGGCAGTAGGAAAATAGAATATGGGAGGGAGGATAGATGGAGTAGTGTTTATACCTATATTCCGACTGGCAGAGAAAACTTCTACGGGGAGTGAATTCCACATACGAACTACATATATTGCTGAAGAACGAATTTAATGAAGCGTGTTTGTACGGTCTACCGTCCAATCGATCACAAAGGAATGAGCTCTAAAAGAATGACGTGTATTGCGCAAAAAAGTCTAAGTTTCGAGAACGAATTCTCTGATTTCGTTAGAGAATATTCCAAAGTGTTAACAATAGGACAGTGTGACACAACTCTAATTACGATGGTGCTCCTGTAAATCAATAGAGTTAGATACCCCACTGTCCCTATGAGCACTTTCGCCAGTTCTTGCACACGGTCGAGAAGCTCCAAAATAGACTATGAAGCTCCAGCCCATACATGAGGTGGTGTAAATAGTAAGGAGATCAGATGAAGTGAAGTATCTCTTGCACCGTTTTAGAAAACCGAGGTACTTGAGTGCTTCTTTCGACACTTGAAAGATGTATTTTGTCGTAAGGACATCGCACTGAATTTTCATGCACAGAGCATCAAGAGCATCTGATTCCTCAATATGTACACCACCCATTAATACAGATGAAGAACGTTCCCACTGCAGTCGGTTCTTCGTACCGGAACGACTCGGAATTCTTAGGATTCCGACCAAGCACTGTCACTTCTACGATATTACCAATAATATCGCAGTTACAACAACAACAACAGATGAAGAAACATTGTTTGACGCGCGTTTATGCGTAAGCATACAACATCCATTCGCATGACCCCATTCTGAAATTGTTTCTTAATATCGGTTTAATGAATAATTCATGTTTTGTCTTATAGCGCCAACCTCAAGAAGGCTTGGCCTATGATTGAATGAATATGAATGGCAAATAATACTATCATCTGCAAAAGAGTATATAGGATTGGAAATTTGATGTAGAAGGTCATTTATAAAGATAAGAAATAGACTTGGAGAAAGAACAGAGCATGCCGTATCCCTGAATAAATCTTGAACTCGTTTGAAGAGAACCCATCTATAACAACTCGTATAGAGCGATCTCTGAGGAATAAGTTTTGATAGAAGTTCTCCATGCCTTGGAAATATTCTTCGCAAAATATGCCATTTGTTAGCTAATTGATCTGCAAGTTCTACTAGATAAAGCCTGCTTCTGAAGTTTTTATAAAAATACAAGTCAGGATTTATTTAATTCCATAAGATCTATACGCTGATGCATCTATCATGTTTGAAAATAATGCAACTGGCCATCGTTTAGTCAAGTTTGGATATAATGATATAGTATTTTAGTTGTTTTTTTGTTCATGATCTCTAACGTCGGCTGAAAGATGAAGAGATCTTAAAAGGAAAACTTATTTATTTTTGTTTGGAACATATGATGCTATAGTTGTATAATTTGAAAACAAAAAATTGCGTAAATAGCGTTACGTAATATGTGAACAGGCCATGAATGGAAAAATATTCAATGAAAGCGATTTTATTGATTATTTCACTGAACAAATTATTGATAAATGATTCTGAATGAAGAAGAACTCGATTCAATTATGTTTAATAGGAAAAAAAATTATAAAATGGAATTAAGCTTGAAATATCGTTGTTGGGTCATATTGACCCAAAGGGTACTAAATGTGTGTAAATCGTGTTTTGAAAAGTGGAGGGGGAAGGAACAATTTTAATATTATTACTTTATTTTAAAAACATAATTTTCGTCCCTGTAATGGATAAATTAAAGATTCACATTCATATCTAATTATTTAATGAGATAATTTTGCGTTTGAAAAACAAAATTGGGTCAAATTGACCCAAGGAGTGTATAAGGGTTAAAACTAGAATTTAGTGGAAAAAACAAAAAAATGAAAATTCTGTTCCAATGTTTATTTCAGAATTTTTGAAAGGTTTAACAATATATATAAGAAAATTAAAAAAAAAAAACGAAATTTCACGGGGAATTTGTATTCACAATGAACTAGATGACGGTCGATTGTGTCGACCGCAGGATACGCTAGTTTTTAATAAGTACGTTAAAATAAATAACTTTAGTGTGTGCGTAAGTTCAGTACAATATAATAAGGAACAGTTTTTTTTTTTTAACTTTTCTTCGACTAACCGCGTGCCTTTAGACTCACAGTCATCATGGACTTAAGAAAGGCTACATATTTGGCCAAAATGCGGCATTCGATATCTATCGAAAACTCTAACACACAAATTTTTCCAAATATCTTACATTTCGATCGATTTCGAACACGGCGATTTGGTCCCTGGTCTTGATAGTGACTGCGGTCTGGGAGAACATGGGTCATATCTATATTGAATGAATACATCTTGGAAAAGATGCTAGTTCATCTACAATACGTAAGAAGATCCTAATAAATCGTCTATTGAACAGTTATTGTTATAACCATGACTCAAGATGAATACTCCTGAGTCATATCTTTCAGAGATCAGGAAGACAGAGATTCTCTTTACAGAATATTCAGCTGTAGGTTTATAGAGTGGACCCTTCAGTGAACCTTCCTTGGAAAACAATGATATTGCCAGAGTGTCGTCGATGGTGATGGAAATGCCAAAGAGGCCACCATTAGTCGTTGACACCATATAATATAATCGGTCTAACTACTGCTAAAAATAACCAGTTAACTTTCCTAAAATTGTATCCAAAGTTTTTTTTATCCACAAAATGGGATTCAGTACCCTCAAAGGGTTCTGTTACACAAGAGGGATTTTGTACCTTCTAATATACAAAACTAAGTCACACTTGCTTAGACCGGCCGTCTGCCAATTTCCTTGTAGAGGGAATGGCCTTCTGAAGTGCAGGTTCTAATAGTGTATGCAAATTTTTACACAAATTTCAATTCTACATTTCTCTTTAGGAATTTAGGCACCTCCTGTACAGTGGCTTACAAAAGATTTTGGCCAAAATACTTTTACATTTGTAAATTATTCTTTTAAATAAATAAATATGTATATATTTTGGTACAAAAATTATTATTTTTGTTTATTTTATGACGTCAGCAAATTGTTAAGAGTCAAATAAATAAAATAATAACAAAATGTAACATCTGTGTGTTTAATTTTTCTTTTTATATTTATTATTGCTAATTTTTTTATTTTTTTGAGTTGATAGCTACTTTAAAGGACGACCCAGAAAAAAAGGATATTTATTTAATTGTGAGTTTTTATGGTGATTAAACAAAAAATAAATCACATCAGAAATGAAATTCATATATAAACAAGTACAAGGTACAGGAGAAACCTTCATTTTAACAAATTGTCAATGAGACAATTGTTGAGGTATGTAAATAGAAATTTTATATTTTGTTGAAATATAGACATAAAAGTCCAATATTTTCATCGATACTCGATTTGCAAATTTACTTTTTGCTTTGTAGAAAAATATTTTTGTCAAAAATAAGAAAATAAGAAATATTTTTGTCAAAAATAGGAAAATAAGAAAATTTTTGACAAAAATATTTTTCTATAGAAAAATTTTTGACAAAAATATTTTTCTATAGAAAAATTTTTGACAAAAATATTTTTCTATAGAAAAATTTTTGACAAAAATATTTTTCTATAGAAAAATTTTTGACAAAAATATTTTTCTATAGAAAAATTTTTGACAAAAATATTTTTCTATGGAAAGATTTTCAATAAAAATATTTTTTTATAGAAAAATTTTTGATACAAATATTTTTCTATAGAAAAATTTTTGACAAAAATATTTTTCTATAGAAAAATTTTTGACAAAAATATTTTTCTATAGAAAAATTTTTGACAAAAATATTTTTCTATAGAAAAATTTTTGACAAAAATATTTTTCTATAGAAAAATTTTTGACAAAAATATTTTTCTATAGAAAAATTTTTGACAAAAATATTTTTCTATAGAAAAATTTTTGACAAAAATATTTTTCTATAGAAAAATTTTTGACAAAAATATTTTTCTATAAAAAAATTTTTGACAAAAATATTTTTCTATAGGAAAATTTTTGACAAAAATATTTTTCTATAGAAAAATTTTTGACAAAAATATTTTTCTATAGAAAAATTTTTGACAAAAATATTTTTTTTGACAAAAATATTTTTCTATAGAAAAATTTTTGACAAAAATATTTTTCTATAGAAAAATGTTTGACAAAAATATTTTTCTATAGAAAAATTTTTGACAAAAATATTTTTCTATAGAAAAATTTTTGACAAAAATATTTTTCTATAGAAAAATTTTTGACAAAAATATTTTTCTATAGAAAAATTTTGGACAAAAATATTTTTCTATAAAAAAATTTTGGACAAAAATATTTTTCTATAGAAAAATTTTTGACAAAAATATTTTTCTACAGAAAAAATTTTACAAAAATATTTTCCTATAGAAAAATTTTTGACAAAAATATTTTTCTATAGAAAAATTTTTGACAAAAATATTTTTCTATAGAAAAATTTTTGACAAAAATATTTTTCTATAGAAAAACTTTTAACAAAAATATTTTTCTATAGAAAAATTTTTGACAAAAATATTTTTCTATAGAAAAATTTTTGACAAAAATATAGACATAAAAGTCCAATATTTTCATCGATATTCGATTTGCAAATTCACTTTTTGCTTTGTAGAAAAATATTTTTGTCAAAAATAGGAAAATAAGAAAATTTTTGACAAAAATATTTTTCTATAGAAAAATTTTTGACAAAAATATTTTTCTATAGAAAAATTTTTGACAAAAATATTTTTCTATAGAAAAATTTTTGACAAAAATATTTTTCTATAGAAAAATTTTTGACAAAAATATTTTTCTATAGAAAAATTTTTGACAAAAATATTTTTCTATAGAAAAATTTTTGACAAAAATATTTTTCTATAGAAAAATTTTTGACAAAAATATTTTTCTATAGAAAAATTTCTGACAAAAATATTTTTCTATAGAAAAATTTTTGACAAAAATATTTTTCTATAGAAAAATTTTTGACAAAAATATTTTTCTATAGAAAAATTTTTGACAAAAATATTTTTCTATAGAAAAATTTTTGACAAAAATATTTTTCTATAGAAAAATTTTTGACAAAAATATTTTTCTATAGAAAAATTTTTGACAAAAATATTTTTCTATAGAAAAATTTTTAACAAAAATATTTTTCTATAGAAAAATTTTTGACAAAAATATTTTTCTATAGAAAAATTTTTGACAAAAATATTTTTCTATAGAAAAATTTCTGACAAAAATATTTTTCTATAGAAAAATTTTTGACAAAAATATTTTTCTATAGAAAAATTTTTGACAAAAATATTTTTCTATAGAAAAATTTTTGACAAAAATATTTTTCTATAGAAAAATTTTTGACAAAAATATTTTTCTATAGAAAAATTTTTGACAAAAATATTTTTCTATAGAAAAATTTTTGACAAAAATATTTTTCTATAGAAAAATTTTTGACAAAAATATTTTTCTATAGAAAAATTTTTGACAAAAATATTTTTCTATAGAAAAATTTTTGACAAAAATATTTTTCTATAGAAAAATTTTGGACAAAAATATTTTTCTATAGAAAAATTTTGGACAAAAATATTTTTCTATAAAAAAATTTTGGACAAAAATATTTTTCTATAGAAAAATTTTGGACAAAAATATTTTTCTATAAAAAAATTTTGTACAAAAATATTTTTCTATAGAAAAATTTTTGACAAAAATATTTTTCTATAGAAAAATTTTTGACAAAAATATTTTTCTATAGAAAAATTTTTGACAAAAATATTTTTCTATAGAAAAATTTTTGACAAAAATATTTTTCTATAGAAAAATTTTTGACAAAAATATTTTTCTATAGAAAAATTTTTGACAAAAATATTTTTCTATAGAAAAATTTTTGACAAAAATATTTTTCTATAGAAAAATTTTTGACAAAAATATTTTTCTATAGAAAAATTTTTGACAAAAATATTTTTCTATAGAAAAATTTTTAACAAAAATATTTTTCTATAGAAAAATTTTTGACAAAAATATTTTTCTATAGAAAAATTTTTGACAAAAATATTTTTCTATAGAAAAATTTCTGACAAAAATATTTTTCTATAGAAAAATTTTTCACAAAAATATTTTTCTATAGAAAAATTTTTGACAAAAATATTTTTCTATAGAAAAATTTTTGACAAAAATATTTTTCTATAGAAAAATTTTTGACAAAAATATTTTTCTATAGAAAAATTTTTGACAAAAATATTTTTCTATAGAAAAATTTTGGACAAAAATATTTTTCTATAGAAAAATTTTGGACAAAAATATTTTTCTATAGAAAAATTTTTGACAAAAATATTTTTCTATAGAAAAATTTTTGACAAAAATATTTTTCTATAGAAAAATTTTTGACAAAAATATTTTCCTATAGAAAAATTTTTGACAAAAATATTTTTTCTATAGAAAAATTTTTGACAAAAATATTTTTCTATAGAAAAATTTTTGACAAAAATATTTTTCTATAGAAAAATTTTTGACAAAAATATTTTTCTATAGAAAAATTTTTGACAAAAATATTTTTCTATAGAAAAATTTTTGACAAAAATATTTTTCTATAGAAAAATTTTTGACAGAAATTTTTCTATAGAAAAATAAGAGCAAAAATTTCGAAATTCTAAGAAAAGCTTTAAATGTATAGATTTTACTTTAAATATTTCTAGTCCAAGTATTTAGTTACATGTCAAGTATTTTACTTATACGAGTATGTTACGTGCACTTTTAAAGATAATTGACCATTAGCAGTGAATTTGGCATCCTTGAATGTTACTAAAAATTATATAAAAGGATGAAGGAGTAGACAAAAAGCTAAAACTTTGTGTTAAATACTTATATAGAAATAGAAACGTAGAAGGCAACTAAAGTTACATAACATCCTCTATATGGTATTGACCTAAAAGTTTTGCTTTTTAGTCTGACTAGAAGGTTTGAGGTTTTGTTAAAAATATTTTTTTTATTTCGCATTTTTCTTAAAATAAAACTATACTTTATGTTGTCATAGGAAAAAAGTGTAGAAATATGAAAACATGATTAAATAGAAATAAATGTGAACACATTTTTTGTTAGTTATAATTAATTATATCCAACGAAAGTGTAAAAATAAATATTATTTTAATTATTATTGTATTTGTGGTTAAATGCAAAAAAAGAACAAAAAACTTAATTTATTTTTTTTGTGACCTTTTTGTACAATTTGATATTGTTATTCTTAATTTTTCACTTTTTTATTTAAGTTTATTTTTATTAAATTTTTATTATTTATTTGTTTTTTATTATTATTATTTTCATATAAATATTTAATCGGAGTTGTTTGACATCAATTAACAAATGTTATTTTCTGAATAAAATAATGAATAGTGATTAATAATATTTATTTAGTTATAAAAAAATTAATATACATAATTAGCTAATTAATAGAAAATATGTAAAAGGGTCGGAAAGTTTTAGAAATGATTTGTTTATCAAAAAATTTTTCTATAAAAAATATTTTTGTCGTTTTCGAGGCATTTTAATAGTTGGTTAGGCCATCATTTACAGGAGGAAATCTAGTATTATTACCTATTTTAAAAACACAATCATTACGAATTACGTTTGCAAATGAAAGGTAAAAGCTCATATTATCGACTGAACGAAAGTAAACACAAAAATTGTTCAGTTCATTTTCCTTCACTTCGCACAATAATTTTTCCTTGTGAACAATATTAACTACCCGATAATTATTTATTTTTTGTAAAATATTGTTGTAGAGAATTTTTCTATAGAAAAATATTTTTGTCAAAAATTTTTCTATAGAAAAATATTTTTGTCAAAAATTTTTCTATAGAAAAATATTTTTGTCAAAAATTTTTCTATAGAAAAATATTTTTGTCAAAAATTTTTCTATAGAAGAATATTTTTGTCAAAAATTTTTCTATAGAAAAATATTTTTGTCAAAAATTTTTCTATAGAAAAATATTTTTGTCAAAAATTTTTCTATAGAAAAATATTTTTGTCAAAAATTGTTCTATAGAAAAATATTTTTAACAAAAATTTGTCTATAGAAAAATATTTTTGTCAAAAATTTTTCCATACAAAAATATTTTTGTCAAAAATTTTTCTATAGAAAAATATTTTTGTCAAAAATTTTTCTATAGAAAGATATTTTTGTCAAAAATTTTTCTATAGAAAAATATTTTTGTCAAAAATTTTTCTATAGAAAAATATTTTTGTCAAACATTTTTCTATAGAAAAATATTTTTGTCAAAAATTTTTCTATAGAAAAATAATTTTCTCAAAAATTTTTCTATAGAAAAATATTTTTGTCAAAAATTTTTCTATAGAAAAATATTTTTGTCAAAAATTTTTCTATAGAAAAATATTTTTGTCAAAAATTTTTTTATAGAAAAATATTTTTGTCAAAAATTTTTCTATAGAAAAATATTTTTATCAAAAATTTTTCTATAGAAAAATATTTTTATCAAAAATTTTTCTATAGAAAAATATTTTTGTCAAAAATTTTTCTATAGAAAAATATTTTTGTCACAAATTTTTCTATAGAAAAATATTTTTGTCAAAAATTTTTCTATAGAAAAATATTTTTGTCAAAAATTTTTCTATAGAAAAATATTTTTGTCAAAAATTTTTCTATAGAAAAATATTTTTGTCAAAAATTTTTCTATAGAAAAATATTTTTGTCAAAAATTTTTCTATAGAAAAATATTTTTGTCAAAAATTTTTCTATAGAAAAATATTTTTGTCAAAAATTTTTTATAGAAAAATATTTTTGTCAAAAATTTTTCTATAGAAAAATATTTTTGTCAAAAATTTTTTATAGAAAAATATTTTTGTCAAAAATTTTTCTATAGAAAAATAATTTTGTCAAAAATTTTTCTATAGAAAAATATTTTTGTCAAATGTTTTCCTATAGAAAAATATTTTTGTCAAAAATTTTTCTGGACGAACGTGTTTTATGCGACTCAGAAAGCGATTCTGATTCAGTCGTTATACTTAGATCCAATATCCCCTCAGTTTTTGTGTTGAAGGGTATAAATAAATATCCTGGAAAGAAATTTAATACAAACTTAACATTTATCAATGCAAAATTATTGAATATTTTATAAAATTTTATTTATCCTTGAGTGTCAATTTGAACCTGTATTATATATTCATGCTGCACTTAAACTAATATGTTTTCATCTTATTTTTCTTTCCGAATAAAATTTATCAAAAAAGTTTAACTTTCCTCTTATTTTATTTTTTTCTTCTGCCAAACTAATCAATATTTTAAAGATAAATTCGACACTTAACAAACGTGGAAAACAGCAAAATATGGAAAAAAAATTCAACATGATTTTGTTGTTATATCTGGCATTACTTCTTCGTTTTTATTATATTCTCCCACATGTCCCTGAAGATTTTCCACCAACAAAATGTGTGTTAAAATAACACAACAAAAAAAAAAAGAAGCGCTACATTTAGAAATACAAAATTACAAGCAAAAAAAGAGTAGAAATTTTCTTTCTGCTACTAAGACAACAAACAACAATTTTCACAAATAAAATTCCATTTTTATATTTTATTTTACTTCATTTTAGAGAAAAATACGAAGGCGGTAAGTTAAGGTTTTGATTTTTGTTTTTTTAATATTTTACTTTTGTGAAAAATAAAAAGTTTAGACGGGTATTACTTTTTACTGTTAAGAGGTTGAAGATCAAAATGTACCTCAAATTATTACAATCAGTCTTAGTTCTACACTAGTAATAAATCGTCTGCATATATTTGCATTTAAAGTCATAAACCTTTAATAAGTAACATGATTAAAAACATGAAACATTTTTTTATAGAAAATTTTTTGATAAAAATAATTTTCTATCGAATAATTTTCGACAAAAATATTTTTCTACAGAAAAATTTTGGATCAAAATATTTGTCTATAGAAAAATTTTAGATAAGAATAATTTTCTATAAAAAATTTTAGATAAAAAAATTTTTCTGCAAAAAAATTTTTGATAAAACAATTTTTCTATAGAAAAATTGTTCATAAAATTTTTCTATAGAAACATTTTTGATAAAATTTTTTTGATAAAAATATTTTTCTATAGAACAATTTTCAATAAAAATATTTTTCAATAGAAAATTTTTGATAAAAATATTTTTCTACAGAAAAGTTTTCAATAATAATATATTTCTATAGAAAAATTTTCGATAAAAAAATCTTTCTATAGAACAATTTTCGATAAAAAAATTTTTCTATAGAACAATTTTCGATACAAAAATTTTCGATAACAAAATGTTTCTATAGAAAAATTTTCAATAACAAAATTTTTTTATAGAAAAATTTTCGATAATATAATTTTTCTATAGAAAAATTTTTGATAAAAATATTTTTCTATAGAAAAATTTTTGATAAAAATATTTTTCTATAGAAAAATTTTTGATAAAAATATTTTTCTATAGAAAAATTTTTGATAAAAATATTTTTCTATAGAAAAGTTTTTCATAAAATTTTTCTATAGAAAAATTTTTGATAAAAATATTTTTCTATCGAAAACTTTTGATAAAACTATTTTTCTATAGAAACATTTTTGATAAAAATATTTTTCTATAGAAAAATTTCTGATAAAAATATTTTTCTATAAAAAAATGTTTGATAAAAATGTTGTTCTATAGAAAAATCTTCGATAAAAATATTTTTTTTTATAAAAAAATTTTCGTTAAAAATATTTTTCTATAGAAAAATTTTCGATAAAAATATTTTTCTATAGAAAAATTTTTGATAAAAATAGTTTTCTATAGAAAAATTTTTGATAAAAATATTTTTCTATACAAAAATTTTTGATAAAAATATTTTTCTATACAAAAATTTCGGATAAAAATATTTTTCTATACAAAAATTTTTGATAAAAATATTTTTCTATAGAAAAATTTTCGGTAAAAATATTTTTCTATGGAAAAATTTTTGATAAAAATATTTTTCTATAGAAAAATTTTTGATAAAAATATTTTTCTATAGAAAAATTTTTGATAAAAATATTTTTCTATAGAAAAATTTTTGATAAAAATATTCTTCTATGGAAATTTTTAATAAAAATATTTCCCTATAGAGAAATTTTTATTAAAATATTTTTCTATAGAAAAATTTTTGATAAAAATGTTTTTGTAAAGAAAAATTTTTAATAAAAATATTTTTCTATAGAAAAATTTTTGATAAAAATATTTTTCTATAGAAAATTTTTGATAAAAATATTTTTCTTTAGAAAACTTTTGATAAAACTATTTTTCTATAGAAACATTTTTGATAAAAATATTTTTCTATAGAAAAATTTCTGATAAAAATATTTTTCTATAAAAAAAATTTTGATAAAAATGTTGTTCTATAGAAAAATCTTCGATAAAAATATTTTTTTTTATAAACAAATTTTCGTTAAAAATATTTTTCTATAAAAAAATTTTCGATAAAAATATTTTTCTATAGAAAAATTTTTGATAAAAAAAATTTTCTATAGAAAAATTTTTGATAAAAATATTTTTCTATAGAAAAATTTTTGATAAAAATATTTTTCTATAGAAAAATTTTTGATAAAAATATTTTTCTATAGAAAAATTTTTGATAAAAATATTTTTCTATAGAAAAATTTTTGATAAAAATATTTTTCTATAGAAAAATTTTTGATAAAAATATTTTTCTATAGAAAAATTTTTGATAAAAATATTTTTCTATAGAAAAATTTTTGATAAAAATATTTTTCTATAGAAAAATTTTTGATAAAAATATTTTTCTATAGAAAAATTTTTGATAAAAATATTTTTCTATAGAAAAATTTTTGATAAAAATATTTTTCTATAGAAAAATTTTTGATAAAAATATTTTTCTATAGAAAAATTTTTGATAAAAATATTTTTCTATAGAAAAATTTTTGATAAAAATATTTTTCTATAGAAAATTTTTTGATAAAAATATTTTTCTATAGAAAAATTTTTGATAAAAATATTCTTCTATAGAAACATTTTTGATTAAAAAATTTTTCTATAGAAACATTTTTGATAAAAATATTTTTCTCTTGAAAAATTATTGATAAAAATATTTTTCCATAGAGAAATTTTTGATAAAAATATTTTTCTATAGAAAAATTTTTGATGAAAATATTTTTCTATAGAAATATTTTTGATAAAAATATTTTTCTAAAGAAAAATTTTTGATGAAAATATTTTGCTATAGACAAATTTTAGATAGAAATATTTTTTTTTGAAAGATTTTTAATAAAAATATTTTTCTATAAAAAAATTTTCGATAGAAATATTTTTGTATAGAAAAATTTTTGATATAAATATTTTAAAAAAATAGAGTAGAAATTTTTTTAAATATTCAGTCCGTGAAAAATATACGTTTTACAATAAAGTACTCATTTTATTTAGTACTTGTTGTCAGTCTCTGGCACAGACTTATCGGACATTCCTCGCACATAGAAAAAAAGAGAGCAAAATATATACCTACATATAAAAAATGTCGATATTTAAACCCAAATACACTCTCTAACATTTTTGGATCCACACTCACCCACTCATAGAGTTTGTACATATAAACAAAATATTAGGCCGCTATCTTCAGCACAGGATGTTGCCAAATAAAAGGAACAAAGCTATAGTAACTGTTCAAACACATTCCAACCAACCAAACCAACCATTCAACCCACACCAACATAAAACACGCACACAGAAACTACCAAACCTGTATAAACGTGATTTACCTTAAACATTTTGTTGGTCCTGCTAGAATATTTATTATATTTTTTCTAAATGTTTATCAAAGAAAGCGTGTGCATGTCCTTTTAAATGGAGTTTTTTTTCTCTGATATTTAAGGGAAATACAAAAATGTTATGTTCTTTGGTATGGAAGAGTTGGAGTGTGCGTGCATACATATGTTTGTATGTATGTATATATGAGTGTGTTTTGAAATATAAAAGTTCACATGCTCAAATTAAAGCTTGTATGCCTGAATGTATGCAGCATTATTATGTTTGAAATGAAAAATAAAGATAGTGGTAGGAGTTAAAGTGTTGAAAAAAGAACAAAGGCCATGAGGTTTAAAGGTAAGGGTAATTTTCCCAAAACTATTGAGGTAGCTCATTACTATACCCCACAGCACCATTCGTGGGAAATCATAAACAAATTTTAAAATGATTAAACTTTAGCAGACTTCCGAGCCAGGCCAAAGATGCCACTATTACTGTTTTTCTATTACCAGTAATAAGAGTTTTTGTAGTTTTACATGTAAATTGTTATTATTTTGGACATCGCTGGACTAGACGGAAGGCTGCTTTGGGATAAAGCCTATTAGCAAAGTAAATGTCTCAATTTTAAGGATAAATGAATGCCATGTTTGTTTTAGTATCGGTACCGATGGACAGTATTGGTACGGATGGACAGCACATCAATTTCATGGAACTGTTCGCTCGTAATTCTCTAAAAATACCAAATAACTTTTGAAAAATTTGAAAATTTATCAGTTATTTCGGGTACCACGTATAGATTTGTAGTTTCGGAACTAGTCTTAAGCTTAAAAGTGCTTTAAGAGGATTAAGAGGATCTTCAGGGAAGGATGGTATTCCAGCACTGGTCTTGAAGCAGTGATATTGTAAATTTTCTAGCTTTCGGCACCGCCAGTATTGATTTCGTATGGGACGCTTAATGGGAAATCTACTAGCATTCGGCAAAATACAAAAATACTCTAAATATTTCTAGGGCGTTTGATAGAGGGTGGCACTGAGCACTTCTGTAAAAACTTATTGCTTTTGGTGTCGGTAATAACTTTTCTCGATTTATATCGAGCTTCCTCTGAGATCGCACTATACGAGTCGTTAAAGATGGGATATCATTAAACGAGTTTAATCTTTAACTTAATATGTGGTGGTAATTTGTATACCCTCTCTTGCATAAATTTGTATTTAAGTAAAATATTGCTATGAAATAAATTTTTCTTGTTTTTTTTTTCAAGAAATTTGTTTAAAAGTATTTAATCTAGAATAATCTAGGTCAAAAAATTGTCATAGAATGTACAGGTATGTGATAGAAATCGATCGTTTTCAAATCGTTTGATTTTAGATTTATTTTAAAGGTAATTTTCAGTTATTTTGGCAAATAATTCAAACCAAATGAAAGATAAAATATCAGTCAAAAGGATTAAATATTTTGTCTTTGGCTTGAATTTTTTATGAAAATAACCGAAAATTATCTCAAAAATATATCAGAAATCGATCGGTTTGAAAACGATACCCGATAATTACAAGTATGTTTGTTTCTGAAGACTGATTTAGGTGAGTCCTACAAAAATACTAATATAAGTATATTGATTTTCTGATCTGAGAAAGTTTCAAATCTCGATATTTAACACGGCTTTTAAATGTATCATGTCCTCATATATTTAATTTTTGGGCGATATATGAATAATACTTTAATTAGTGGATAACCGTATACCACTCTTACTTGTTTTTTTAACTGTTTATTTAAAAAAAAAAAAACTTTTTTGAACTATATATCAAATTTTAAGAAATCAGTTAATGCAACACACTATTCAGTTTCATCAAAATCGGTAGATCAATAACTGAGATATCGCCAAAGCAAAAGATATCGATGTACACAAATTGGCAAATTTAACAAAAAAATTTTTAAAAAGCAACATTTTTTTGTTTAAAAAAATTTTCGAAATATATATCAGATTTTAGAAAATACTCCAACGCAGCATGCTATTAAATTTCATCAAAATCGGTCTATTAACACCAGAGATATCGCCAAAATTCTAAATTCGATGAGAATTTAAAAAAATTTTTGTTAAAAAACTGTATTTTTCAAAAAAAAAAAATATATATTAAATCAAAAAAACTGTGTTAAAAAAAAATTTGAACTGTATATCAAATTTCATCAAAATCGGTAAATCAATAACTGAGATATCGCCAAAGCAAAAGATATCGATGTACGCAAATTGACAAATTTTACAAACAATTTTTTAAGAAACAATATTTTTTTATTTTAATTTTTCAAATTTTATATCAGATTTTAGAAAATACTCCAACGGAGCATGCTATTAAATTTCATCAAAATCGCTCTATAAACACCAGAGATATCGCCAAAATTCAAAATTCGATGAGAATTTAAATTTTTTTTAAAAACTGTATTTTACCCAAAAGTTTTAAATTTCTTTAAAAAACTGTGTAAAAAAAAGTTTTTTGAACTGTATATCAAATGTTAGGAAATCATTCAAAGCAGCACACTATTGAATTTCACTAAAATCGGTAGATCAATAACCGAGATATCGCCAAAGCAAAGAATATCGATGTACACAAATTGACAAATTTAATTTTTTTTTCAAACAGTATTTAAAAAAAAAATGTGAATTAAACACTAGATTTTAGAAAATACTTTAAGGCAACACGCTATTAAATTTTATCAAAATCGGTCTATAAACACCAGAGATATCGCCAAAATTCAAAATTCGATGAGAATTTATTTTTTTTTTAAATTGCATTTTTTTTAATTTTTTTTAAAATTCGCCATCGAAGTTTAGTATTTTAGCGATATCTCGGGTGTTTATGGACCGATTTTCACCTATTGGTGAAGGGTATAAAAACAAGTACAGAAGTGATATAATCGGTCAAGCCCGACCATACAATACTCTCCACCACTAAGGTCAAAAGTGTTATTTTTCCTGTATTAAGATGAATATTTGCTAAATTTTCCCATCATACAAACATTTTTGTCAAAACTTATATATTTAAGCTGTTTCCGTCATTTGGACTTATATGACAGCTAGGGTCAAATGTGGACCGAAAGAACAAAAACAACTGGTATGTCAAAATAATTATGCCGAGTAGTGTACTTACAAAATTTCATACAAATCCGAGATGGTGTGGTTCAGTACGTGTTCCAAAAATTTTATTTGGACTGTTATACAATTTAAGATCTTTAAAGTAAAACAAACATATGGTGTTCGACCGAAAAAATAATGTTTCCGGAAAAACTGTTAATCAAAACGCCAAAGAAATTGGTAGAAGTCGTGTCAAATTTGACCCAAAATTATGAAAACTACGGAAAAAATATGAAAGGCTATACAAAAAGTGTGTTTTACCCTGCTGATAAGTTACCGAAACATTTATTAATTCCTTGGAGATACAGTTTACAACTGTTGGGTCTTATACACACAAAAAATATCAATATATACCGCAGCCTTTCAAAAAAAAAGAGAACACATTTCCACCCTTTCTCTGCCCCCACAAATGTAAAAAGAAAATGGAAAATGTTGAATAACAACAAAAACAAAAAATAAAAATATCTGCAAAAATTGACATTGAGGAAGCTTAACAGACATAATGACTACAAACCATCCAAATATTCTTAAACAATCTTGTAAATGAAATGAAATGGTCATACGAGTATATGTTAAAAACAAGGGTAGGTTAAAAAAGTCCTTTCGAAAGCGTAATTCCCGCAGGGTTTTAAAGTACTTGACCGGTTTATTGAAGTCCTTTAAGGCATTTAGAGGTAGAAGGTGAAACTCTTGACACATCCCCGCTTAAAATTGAAGTTATAAATATCACATATTTAAATACTTTAAACGGAAAATGTGATATTAAAACTGAAACTTATGCTTACCACTGATCCCGTAACAAACTTTGCTTTATGCTAGAAACACAATCACGGCTACAGGCTACGGGCTACAACCTATCAAAATAAGGTTACACGCATTTAAATGCGAATAAATTTTTTAACGTCGGCACAGATACACTAATTTCTATTTTTATTGGCGACAATAACAGATTTAGTGCTGTCAACACCATATAATAATGAAATAAATGAGCGATTTAAACCACTTAACTTTATATACAATAATTAAGATGAAGGAAATTGAAATAAACAATTAATATGTTTATCAAATATTTATATATATAATGTATAGTACCTGGTAAACCGAGCCTTGCTCGGAGCTTTATGATAAGCATTTTGAGGAAAATTTTAAAGTTTTTATATATTTTATATTATAAAGTGCTAAAATAAATTTAGAGGAAAGACATTGTAGAAATTAATCAGTTAATTTTGAATTATTTGATTTATTTTGTCCGACCAACACATAGTTTGCATAGTTTACAGTTTAACTCATTTTGAATAATTTTGGAAATTATTCATATCAACAGAAACCTCTGTCGACTCATGCGCAACAACTTTGCAAAAGATTTTAGTCTGATCAAATGCACAGTTTACGATTTAATTCATTCTGAGTAGTTTTCTGTGGCGCCACCTGTCGGACTTTGCTTACTCCAATTCATAAACCTTCTTCGGTTTATCCGTAACAACTTTGCTGAAGATTATAGCATGATTAAATATACAGCATACGATTAAATTGACTTTGAGTAAATTTCAGTAGCGCCACCTGTCGAAATTTCTTCATACCAACTAAGAAACCTTCGTCGGCTCATGTGCAACAACTTTGCTAAAGATTGTAGCATGATTTAATGTACAGATTACGATTAAATTGACTTTGAGTAAGTTTCTGTAGCGCCACCTGTCGGAAATTATTCATACCAACTAAAAAGCCTTCGTCGGCTCATGCGCTACAACTTTGCTAAAGATCATAGCATGATCAAATGTACAGTTTACGATTTAATTAATTTTTAGTAATTTTCAGTGACGCCATCTGTCGGAAATTAGTCTTATCAACTTTAAAACCTTCGCCGGCTTATCCGCAACATCTTCGCTAAAGAGCATAACACAATCAAATTCACAGTTTACTATTCTATAAAGAACATACATACAGACAAACATTCATTTGTTTAAAATAATACTAATTTTTCCCCCTTTTTATTCCCTAATTTCTAAAAGTTCCATATGTATATTTGGTACTTTTTTGGTGCCAATTGAATTCGGTACATTTTTTTAAAACGCATTTAACATAATGTATAATGTTCCTATTCATATTACTTTGGAGATGTTAAGTTATCATTTTATCCCTTTTTTACCCATTTTGGCTCCAAAATCAAAAAAGTACTAAATACGTGTTTCATGTTTTTTTTACATCTATTGATTGCAGTACCAAGTTTCTTTCTATATTCTTTAGTTTAAAATATAAGATTGGGTTAAAAAGGTGCCAAAAAAACTATTTTCACCCTTTTTTACCCCCTATCGGACATAGTTTCAAAAAAGTGCCAAACACCTGTCCGCTTATTTTTAAAGCTGTTTAAAACGTAATTTTAATTTTGTTTCTATACCTATTACTTTAGGAGACATAGCGTTTTCGATTTTTTCCCCTTTTTACCCGTTTTTACCCTCTTAGAGGTAAAAGTTCCAAAAGTCCCTTCTTCTTCGACCTATACATCAAAAAAGATACCCACTGTCCAAATTTTATCAAAATCGTTAGAGCCGTTTTCGAGATAGCCATTATATATATATATATATATATATATATATATATATATATATATATATATATATATATATATATATATATATATATATATATATATATACAATTATTGCTCGTTTAAGAATATAATAATAATAATATCTGATTAATATATGATATAAAAATTTATATTTATATAACTCTACCTCAATAAAAGTATATTTTTAAGAAGTTAATTTTTAAACTGTCATAACTCACACGCTTCATGTGCTAGAGCTACGTAGTTTAGGTTATATAAAACCTAATATGTCCTGTATAAAATCTATTATTTAAAAGAGCATACTTATATCTATGTTGTTTCAAGATATGCGTATTTTTATAAAAAAATGTCGGTTGTCCAAATAAGTTTTTAGAATATGGGCTTTTTAACCATTATAAATCGGAAGAATATATATATCATTTGAAAAGTATTTTTAGTAGCTTTTGTTTGATACCAAAATAGTTAATATCGGATGTAAGCTTCTAAAGTTATGCCCTACAATTTTTAAAATTTAAAAAGCTCATAACTCTCAAACTATAAGTGATTCCATTATATATACTATTATATCTGTGGCAATATGGAAGAGTAGCTTAAGTCGAAAATTTAAGTTTTAAGATATCACCAATTTTGTGTAATTTTTCTTTTGCTTGATTTCTACGAATAATTTATGAAATAATATATTGGTATCATGTTTATTAGAGAAGAACGATGAATATTTAAAAAACATATTGTTAAATTCAGAAGATTTTACGTTTTTTCTGCTTAAGCTCTTTTTCGAAACTGAAATTTGTTTTAAACTGCACCTTAAGTAACTTTAAGCGGTTCTGTTTAAATAAAAAATTAATTTTGTGTAGTTTTATGTAAACATAAGATGTTTTAAAATAATGACTTTTTTTTTTGAAGGTCAACATATATACATCTTAAGTAAAGTTAAGCAAAATCGTTATATGATGAAAGAATAATCTGAATATGTACACAAAAATATGTGTACATAAGTTGTTTTGATAAAAGCATTATTGATTCAAAAAACTTAAGCTAAAAAGTAAACGTACATAACATTGACAAAAACCCGAATTTTTTTTTAACGGATTAAATACATTTAAGTGCCTTTGCTTCTGTGTTGCAATAAAGGCCTTAACTCAATTCTCTCTTATGTCGACTTAAGCTACTCTTCCATATTGCCACAGATATATACTATCAGGTACATGAAAACCGTTGATATCGGAGGTTGATTACTAAAAATGATTTATGTAATTTCTGTCAAAATATAAATCGTCATTTTGCCCATCTTATAAATGCGATATTGGCATCACTCGTAAGCAGCTGTTTTTTTTTGTGGACATTTTGAATTATTTTGTTTAATTTTTCTATCTGTTTGTTTGGCTTTTGTTTTATTTGGTAAGCTAAAGCTGAAATATGCGCAATTTTAGCAATATTTAAAGAGTGTTCTAAAAAAAATATGCATTTACTATTTTAGACAAAATTTATCCATAGTGCAAGAAATAATTTATTTTTTGATCAAGTTAGTTTCTATAGATATGTCAGTTACTGTTATTTTAGAAATTATTAATTTTCAATAGTTATTTCAATCAAAATGGACTGCGAAAAAAAAGTTCGTGAAAATATAATTAAAAATTTAAAAAAAATCCGCCATGGACTTTTAAAAATATAGCTAAAAATTTGAAAGTTGACCCTCGAACGGTTTCTAATGACATCAGACGGTATAAGGAAAACCTGAGCATTGAAAGAAAACCTGAATCAGTGAGGAAAAAAGATCCTACAAATATTGGTAAGGCAAAAGAAGTCGAGCGACTCTTTCGAAGAGCGCCTAACACTTCTTTAAGAAAAGCGGCTCGTACGGTGAAATGTTCTACGAATTTTGCACATAGAGTCAAAGCTTATGCTGGACAGAAGACATACAAAGTCCAAGAGGTTCCAGATCGCAATGCTATAAAGAACTTAGAAGCAAAAAAAAGGAGCGAAAAAATTGAAGTCTGATTTTATAAAAAAATAAACCTGTTGTGTGATGAATGATGAAACATACGTACTGGCAGACTTTTCTCAACTTCCTGGTCAAGATTTTTATGTTGCTGATAAACGGGGCAGTGTTCGGCAAGAGTTTCGCACAAAAAAACAAACAAAATTCCCTAAGAAGTTTCTCGTGTGGCAAGCTATTTGCAGTTGTGGCAAAAGAAGTAAAGTATTTGTGGCATCTGGCACAATAAACACAGAAATTTATGTAAAGGAGTGCCTACAAAAACGGTTGTTACCCTTTTTAAGAGAACACAGAGTGACTACATTTGTTTGGCCCGATTTGGCATCATGCCATTATGGAAAAAAGGCACTTGAGTGGTTCTCAAAGAATAATGTCATTTTTGTACCACGAGAGGCAAATCCACCTAACTGTCCAGAACTTCGGCCTGTGGAAAGGTATTGGGCTCTGGTAAAACAGGAATTGAAGAACACAGGAAAGATTTCCAAGAACATGTCCGATTTTAAGCGCAGGTGGAACATATGCTCCAAAAAGGTATCAGAAGCAACTGTAAAATCTTTAATGGGAGGGTTTCCGAAAAAAGTCGATAATTTTGCAAAACCCGAGTACTAAGTAAACATTTTAATGCTAAATGATTTTGTATAATATGTCATTATATTTGCGTATTTTGTAGAGTTTTTATATGTAGGTTTTTATTGAAACACCATTAAATTTATTTAGTTATAAATTATAAATATTTTATTTAATTATTAATATAATGATTTACGGCTTAAGTGCTACGGATTAAAAATAACTTTCTTCGTCGGTGGTCAAAACTCAACTCTTGTCTATGCAATAGTCTTCTGTAATAATTTAAGTCACAACTCGTTAGAATCTGTAACGATCTTAAGTTACAAGGTTGCAAACACCAGCAGAGTTGCATTTGCGTACATAGTTGATCGTTCAATAAGTGTTACCACTTCTAGTGGTTCTAATGTTACCGTCGGTTCCCACATTCGGCCCTCCTGCACGGTCTTTCGGCTCGAAGGACGAGTTCCACTTTTTCATAAATTCTGCTACTGTGCTTGTCCTCTTTGGACCTTCGCATTCACCGATTTTTTCTACTTCGTATCGATCGTGTTTAAGTCGCTTAAGAACTTTGTATGGACCGAAGAATTTTGGCTTTAATTTGAGGCCTACACCAAACTGAGTTCGCTTAATTGCGACCAAATCATTTTCCCTATAAATTGGTGCCTCTACTCTTTTTTTGTTAAAAGTCCGTTTATTCTCTTCCTGAATTTTGGTAATATTATCCCTGGCATGTTCACGAATTTCATTTCTATCACTATCCAATTCTTCTATGGCTAATTCCTCAATCAACTTACGAATATCCTCGTGTCTTTCTGTTCGCATTTCGCAACCAGTTAAAATTTTGAACGGAGAGACTTTAGTACTACGGGGTGGTGTATTATTAATACATTGCTGTACCCTTTCTACATATTTATACCATTGCTGAGGATTTTCTGAACATAATTTAGAAAGCAAAGAGACAACGGTTTTATTTAAACGCTCTACTTGGCCGTTACCTCTTGGAACACCAGTTGCTATTAAAAGATGTTGCACGTTTTGTTGCTCACAGTATTCTTTAAACGAATTGGAAGTAAAAGCGGTTCCTCTGTCTGAAATAATTCTTTCAGGGTTTCCAAATACTGCCGCTTGTCTTTTCAATCTATCCACTACTTCATCCGTACCAGTACTTCTAGTCGGATATAACCAAACAAATTTTGAAAATGAATCTACTATTACTAATATATGATTATATCTTTTTGGCGTCTGATCCATTGGACCAACATGATCTATATGGTACGTCCGTAAAGGTCTGTCTGATTTATCGATCGGATTTAATAATCCCTCACATTTTCCTGTTTTTGCTTCACTAATTATACATTGGACACAACTACGTACTACCTTTTCTACTTTTGTTGCAATGTTTCGAATATAAAATTCTTTCTCTACTAATTCACGTGTTTTCTTTGCGCTAAAGTGACCTTCACGATGTGCTATTTGAATAATTTCATCCTCCATTGAAGATGGAATAACAATTAATTCTTTAATTGGGTCTTTATAAAGCAAATCATGCTTCAAATAAAAATCTTCGTAAGTTTTATTCTCTAAAACCTCCCTAATTGCTTTTACCCAATCATCCCTCAACTGTGCTTCTCTCAGACGATGCTTAATAGAATCTTCTACCAACAGACAAGAGACTCTACTTAGTGCATCTACATGGCGCATCTTAGTACCTGATCTATGTTCTATAGTATAGTCAAATTCTTGAAGGAACATTGCCCATCTAGAGACTCTCAACGGTACGTCTTTCTTTTTAATGGTCATCGCGAAAGCATTACAGTCTGTTACAATTGTCACCTTATTACCCATTAAATACACTCTCCATTTCTTCAAAGCTTCTATTATGGCGAGCACCTCTAACTCATAGGAATGGTATTTTTTCTGAGTATCTGTAGTCTTTCGACTCATATATTCTATGGGATGTAATTGCTGGTCTTCTGCGTTTTTCTGAAGTAATACTCCCCCATATCCATACATACTCGCGTCTGTATGTACCTCAGTAATAGCCCTAGGGTTGTACAAGTTCAACACTGGTGCATTCACTAGGCTAGTCCTCAATTGATTAAACGCTATAATCTGTGTGTCACCCATATCAAAGATAGCATCTTTTCTTAACAAGTCTGTCAATGGTCTAGCTATCATGGCATAATTGCAAACAAACCTCCTAAAATAGGATGTAAGACCTAAAAACCGTTGAAGCGATTTTTTATCTTTTGGGATTGGAAAATTCGTAACTGCAGCAGTTTTCTCTTTAGATGGTTTAATCGTTGAATTTTCCACAATATATCCTAGGAAGTTAACCTTCCTCTGCAATAACTGACATTTCTCCCATTTTATTTGCAACCCATGTCTTTCAGCCACCTTTAAAACCCTTTTCAATTTCTCTACACCTTCATCTTCATCTAATGACGGAATTATAATATCGTCTATATACACAATAATAGTACCATCTTGTATTAGTTCCCTATATACCGCAAAAATAAATCTAGAAAATACTGCCGGCGAATTCGAGATTCCGAACGGCACATATAAAAATTCATATTGGCCATTATGTGTCACAAACGACGTATACTTTCTTGACTGTTCTTCCATAGGTACATGGAAGAATCCATTTCTTAAATCTAAAGTTGTAAAAACTTTAGCCGACTGCAATTTATGCATAACGTCATCTATCAATACCATTGGGAAATTGTCCCTCATAATTTTTTCGTTTAACTTACGATAGTCACAACACAGTCTTTTGCTTCCGTCTTTTTTGTTAACTAATACTATTGGTGATGAGTACTCCGAGCTACTTGATTGTATTATACCATCGTGTAACCATTTTTTAATCTGATCCTCTACTACATGCTGATCTTCATATGACAATCTACGTGGTCTTTGAAATATAGGTATATCGTCCGAAAGAATAATTTTCATTTCAATTGGCGATGGTTCCTCTCTATTTGGAGAATAATTATCCACTATAATTTTCACCTCAGTTGCTCTTTCTTTATTTAAATGAGATAAATCTAATTTTTCTTCTTCGTTTTCTATTACTACTGTAGAACAAAAATGTTCAAACTCATTATTATTTTTTTCCAAAACTATATTTTCAGCTTTTATACACTCTTTCCCTTCGGTTTTCTTTAAAAATGTTGCCCCGTTGGCAGTCATTATTATATCGGCCTGACGAAGAATATCATTTCCGATTGCTGCCGGATAAACGAAATTCTTTGCTATGAAAAATCTTAACTTAAATTCATTGCCGTCTATATAAATCTCTTTTTCAAAATGTCCGATACATACTAATCTATAATCACCAGCTGTGATAAATATTTGTTCATCTTTGATAAAATTAACATTTCCTAATTTCTTAAAAATATCAAGTCTCACTATTGATATGTCACTACCAGAGTCGATGATGGCGGAAAATTGAACTCCATTAATATCAATTTCTTTAAAATTGCGATGTGCGGATGATTTACATTTGTCGACTTTAAAATTTGTAACCATACAAGAATTTTCGTTCTCAGTCTTTACGTTTGTTTTTGTCTGTTCCTTACACTCAAAGGACTTATGACCCTGCTTCCCACACTTAAAGCATTTAAAACTTGTCGACTTACACGTATTTGCCAAATGATTTTCTCCTCCACATTTGTAGCACTTCTTTTTATTCTTTGAGTCTTGTTTTCCTTCTCCTGACTTTGTTTGTTCAGAGACTGATTTTGAAGTTGACGCCTGTTCACCATGTCCCCGAATCTTTTCATACGTCTTTAACTTTTCTTTAAGATCACTAACATCTTTTGCCTGATACAATATACTTTTTCCAAATTTAGAATCTGGAATCCCATCTACAAAGTATTGGATCAAACTTTCATTGTCCAATTTTATCGATCTACCAATTTCCATAAGAGTATAAAGATATTCTCTGTAAGTCTCATTACTCTTCTTCCTACGATTTTTCAATATTTTGTGTACCTCAATAGCAGGTAACTTGGTACCAAACTCTTCAATTAATGATTCTTTAAGCAGACACCAACTTTTAATACCGGTTTGGCTGCGAATATACATTCGAGCAGCTCCCTTCAATAATTGCTTTGCATAAATAAATTTTTGTAATTGCGACCAACCAACAGCTTCCGCGTTGTCCTCAAATTCCTCGATCCAATTACAAACTTCTTTGCTATCTGTACCACAAAATGTCGATACTGAATCTTCAATGTCTCTTAAAGTAAATACGCTTCTATTAAAATTACTTGCAGAACCTTGCTGCGAAGCCACGTCATCATACTCCGAGCCGGAATCCCCTGCATTCAGACCGAAGTGTTCAATTAATCTATTTCTAAGTTCTTCTTTGCGTCCAACTATGCTAAGGCCTAGTTCACCTAACTTTCCTTTTAACGCATCAACGTTCAATTGTAGAATTTGTTCTCTGTCCATTTTAAATTATATAATATTAAATATAAAGAAATAATACTAAAATAATTTTAAATATAAAATAATAAATTCAAAGCAAAATAAAATCAAATTAATCAATCAATCAATAAAATTTTGAATTCCAATTAAGAAAAAATTTACGTTACAATAAAATCAACTTTATGCACAAACAAAATTCTAATTAGTCAGTTAATATTACGTTATGATCAATCCAATTCGATTCCAACAAAATTTTACTTTAACCAATAAGAATACAAGCTATAACACAAATCTAATTGGAAAATATTCTTCACTTCATTCTTCAACAAAAAAAATATAATAAAATAATACAAAAAAAAATGACTTATCGTTAACCGCCTTCTAGATCACTCAGAAAAAGTTGTCACCATGCAGTTTACTTCAACTAGGCAAAAATCCACCCTTATTTTCAGCATACGTTGATGATGATGTTGTTGTTGCAATATCGGAATCTTGCATGCAAAACTTCGTTTTTATTTGTTTTAAGAATGTGTGAGAGTTTCTATTCGTTGTTTTTTAAACACTTGTCTCTTTTTTTTTTAATCAAAATTCGTTGTCTTTCAATTTTCTTATTAATCTCACCAAATTTTCGTTGTCTTTTTTAAAATAACGTCTTTTTTACAAAAAACACTCAGTTTTTATGTACGACACAATTCTTCTCGTTATTGTTACAAATCTCTTCAACTATTCGCTTTTATATTCACTCAGAATAAAGAGTGTTCTAAAAAAAATTAGCATTTACTATTTTCGACAAAATTTATCCATAGTGCAAGAAATAATTTATTTTTTGATCAAGTTAGTTTCTATAGATATATCAGATACTATTATTTTAGAAATTATTAATTTTCAATAGTTATTTCAATCAAAATGGACTGCGAAAAAAAAGTTCGTGAAAATATAATTAAAACTTTTCAAAAAAATCCGTCATGGACTTTTAAAAAAATAGCTAAAAATTTGAAAGTTGACCCTCGAACGGTTTCTAATGCCACCAGACGGTATAAGGAAAACCTGAGCATTGAAAGAAAACCTGGATCAGGGAGGAAAAAAGGTCCTACAGATATTGGTAAGGCAAAAGAAGTCGAGCGACTCTTTTGAAGAGCGCCTAACACTTCTTTAAGAAAAGCAGCTCGTACGGTGAAATGTTCTACGAATTTTGCACATAGAGTCAAAGCTTATGCTGGACTGAAGACATACAAAGTCCAAAAGGTTCCAGATCGCAATGCTATAAAGAACTTAGAAGCAAAAAAACGAGCGAAAAAATTGAAGTCTGATTTTATAAAAAAATACACCTGTTGTGTGATGGATGATGAAACATACGTACTGGCAGACTTTTCTCAACTTCCTGGTCAAGATTTTTATGTTGCTGATAAACGGGGCCATGTTCGGCAAGAGTTTCGCACAAAAAAAAACAAACAAAATTCCCTAAGAAGTTTCTCGTGTGGCAAGCTATTTGCAGTTGTGGCAAAAGAAGTAAAGTATTTGTGGCATCTGGCACAATAAACACAGAAATTTATATAAAGGAGTGCCTACAAAAACGGTTGTTACCCTTTTTAAGAGAGCACAGAGTGACTAAATTTTTTTGGCCCGATTTGGCATCATGCCATTATGGAAAAAAGGCACTTGAGTGGTACTCAAAGAATAATGTCATTTTTGTACCACGAGAGGCAAATCCACCAAACTGTCCAGAACTTCGGCCTGTGGAAAGGTATTGGGCTCTGGTAAAAAAGGAATTGAAGAACACAGGAAAGATTGCCAAGAACATGTCCGATTTTAAACGCAGGTGGAACACATGCTCCAAAAAGGTATCAGAAGCAACTGTAAAATCTTTAATGGGAGGGTTTTCGAAAAAAGTCGATAATTTTGCAAAACCCGAGTACTAAGTAAACATTTTAATGCTAAATGATTTTGTATAATATGTCATTATATTTGCGTATTTTGTAGAGTTTTTATATTAAAAGGTTTGATTTTTATTTAAGAAAATCCAACTACAAATTTTATTTAGAGCACTCTTTATCTTAGAAAACACTCAATTTTCAAATTTAACGTATTTTTGTAATTTTACACTCTCTTTTTTTATGTAGCCTCTCGGACTTTCTAGAATTTTTTATCAACGTTTTTAACCGTTTGTTTTCTATGTTTTTGTTCTTAGAATTTAATTTAACGTATTTTACCGTTTTTTTTTTCGCTCTTTTATTCGTCACTTTGACTTTTCTCAACAGAAATTTTGGTGTTATTTTAGTGAATTTTACTATATTTTCTGTTTTAATCAACTTTTCATTTAGAATTCAATTTTTCAGTTCACTCAGAATCATTTACGAAATGTATATTTAAATTCACACAGAATTTCTCAGCATTTTCCGATTCACTCAGAATCTTTTAATTGGTTTTTCACACAAAAAATTGTTTCATTTTCACTCAGAAAATATTCAAATTGTATAATTTTCACACAGAAAATTTTCTATTTTCACCCAGAAAATGTTTTTAATTATCTTTTTTTTCACACAGACAATTTTTACAGTTTTTCACTCAGAAAATGTTTTAAATGTTCTAATTTTCACACAGAAAATTGTATTTTCACTCAGAAAATATTTTTACTTATAATTTTCACACAGAAAATTTTGTATTTTCACTCAGAAAATATTTTGATTTCCACACAGAAAATGTTTCTACAACACTCAGTTGTCTTCTAAATTCACAGATCCAACCAAACACTTTTGGTTGTGTTTGATCTTGCTTGATTTTGATTCACTCAGAATCTCACAATATTAATTTGCACTCAGCATTAATATTTCACCGACCGAATTAGATTTTTAATAAACGTTTAGCACTTTCCGGGCGAGCCCCCAAATTGTAGGTTTTTATTGAAACACTATTAAATTTATTTAGTTATAAATTATAAATATTTTATTTAATTATTAATATAATGATTTACGGCTTAAGTGCTACGGATTAAAAATAACTTTCTTCGTCGGTGGTCAAAACTCAACTCTTGTCTATGCAATAGTCTTCTGTAATAATTTAAGTCACAACTCGTTAGAATCTGTAACGATCTTAAGTTACAAGGTTGCAAACACCAGCAGAGTTGCATTTGCGTACATAGTTGATCGTTCAATAAGTGTTACCACTTCTAGTGGTTCTAATGTTACCGTCGGTTCCCACATATATTAAAAGGTTTGATTTTTATTTAAGAAAATCCAACTACAAATTTTATTTAGAGCACTCTTTATAATTGTATTTAAAAAATTTTCTGCCATTAGTTTAAAAAACAAATTAAACAATTTTATGGTCCAAACGTCAAAAATCTATATCAGCTGTTTTCAATGCAGCTGCCGTCTTAAAAATAATTCAGTAGCTGACTACAAGGCGACTGTTGCAGCCAACCACTTTTGTAGTCGGTGTTCGTGTAGCCTGCTGTCGTGATTGTGTTTCTAGCATTAGTCTCCTTCTTCTTAGGATATGATTTACATTAACTCAAGGGGATATTGCTGTATGGTATTTATACCCTTCACCACCATAGGTGAAAAGGGTGTTATAAGTTTGTGCTGATGTATGTAACGCATGGAAATATTTGTCTTAGACCCACCTTTTAGTATACCAATAGGCTTAGAATCACTTTCTGAGTTGATTTAGCGATGTCCGTCCGTCCGTCTGGCTGGCTGGACCCCATGTAAACCTTGTAATCAAACTACAGGTCGCAATTCTAAAGATAATTTGATGAAATTTGGCACAGATCATTTTTTTGCTAATGGGACCATGGCTATTGAAAATCTGTCCATTATTTGTGCTACCTCCTATAGGTCCCACTTCCCGGAATTGATATATTGGCCACAAATATCAATATTTTTTCAAGAAATTTAAATCAAATACTGCTTATGTAAACTTAAATCACTGTACCAAATTTCGTTGAAATCGGTTCACATTTGACCATAGCTCCCATACAAACTTTTCTTTAAAAATCACTAAATGAGACAAAAATCACTAAAACGCTCGTAAATCTGAAGATAATGGGAATTTTTGTAACAACTGTAATCAATTTGCTAAATTTCGAGATAATCGGTCCACATTTGACCCTAGCTCTCATATAAGTTCAAATGTCGGAAGCAGCTTAAATATATTAATTTTGAGAAAATGTTTGTATGATGGCAAAATTTAGCAAATATTTTTCTTTATACAGGAAAAATAACACTTTTGATTTTAGTGGTGAAGGGTATCGTATGGTCGGGCTTGACCGACTATAGCACTTTCTTACTTGTTTTAAGTAAGTAGTTAGACTTCCAAGAAATTTCTCTTGTTGACCAGTGTTATTTTCCTAAAGATAATTTTCAAACCGCTCTCGTTACTGTTAAAATGTTACCAAAATAAATAAAAGTCCAAAGAAGGCATGTAAGAAACTTGTATAAGTACAAGTACATAAACTTTGTAAGAAAACGAAAAACTTTTTTTTATGGATCTTAACTAAAAGAAAATTGGATAGATACACACTCGAATACACGGACCGACCTGCACAATACTTCACTTATTTTCTTTTCTTAACAAAAATTTTCTTTTATGTTGTTTCTTTTGTTTGTTATTATTGTTGTAGTTGTTTTTTTTTCGTAGGTGTTTTCAACCATTTTTCCTTGTTTTATACCTTTGAGCTTAAAGTGGGATGAACATTTTTAGTAAATATTAATTTTTTTTCTTTTCTATTGTTGTTATAAAGAAAATTTCCTTGTATTTCTTTGAACAATTTTAGTCTTTTAAGGTTTTATTATACCCTATACTTTTATGGGTGGTTAGGGTTTTAGAAGTTTGTTGTGATGTTTGTTGGGTATAGAAATATTGTTGTGATACATCACACTAAACCTTTAGCTATTTGTGTCGAATAAAGCAAAAATTTAATTTGTATTATAACTCAATGAATCGGCTGTTAATTTAAATATTATATATAATGAAAGCTTAAAGGGTTTGCTACTTTAATATATTAAATGTTGATAACCCTAACATCGATCAGTTTTCGAGATAAGGACGTTCTTGTAAATTTTTTTTTTCAAAGTCCCCTTGGAATAATGTTTCCTTAAAAATTCTAAACTTTATTTGTTATTTTTCATATGTTACATACATATTTATAAAAGATCTTTTAATTTCTAGAAGCTTTTGGTTTGTGAGTTATAGACCTTTTAAACTCAAAAATCTTAATTTGCTACTAAAAACTATATAAGATCCGGTCTATGAAAAAATAGCTAATTTTTCGAAATTTTGTTTTTGAGTCATAAGCCACCTTTTCCCTTTTCATAGACGGGGTCACATATAATATTGATCGAGATACAGACGTTTGTGTGAAAAAATATTTCCATTGAGATTATTTTTCTTTAAAAATCCAAAATTTCTTTGGTTATTTTTCACACGGTACAAATAAAAATGTTTGGAACTTGATTTTGATTCATATAAAAAATCTTTTGTGGGCCAGAGGCTTTCCGTTTGTGTTTTTGATCTATTAGGCTCAAAAATATATATTTGCTACTTAAACCTATTTAAAGTTGACAACCCTTACATCGATCAGTTTTCGAGATAAGGACGTTTTTGTGAAAATAATAGAAAACAAACTCCAATCATTCAAAAAGTCCCATTGGGATAATGTTTCTAAAGAAATCATAAATTTGATTCGTTATATTTCATATGGTACAACTAATTACGTTTAGGATTTAATTTTGGTTTGTGAGTTTTAGACCTGTTTAGCTTAAAAATATAAATTGCTATCTCTTCGATAAGCAATCTGTAAGAAAACGTATATTTATGAAAGTGCTCTAGAAATAGGTCTAAAAATTTCCAAATAACGTTCAAGTTAAACAATGCCTTAGACCTACCTTAAAGCATACCAATAGGCTTAGAATAACTTTCGGAGTCGATTTAGCGATGTCAGTCCGACCGTCTGGCTGGTCCCCCATGTAAACCATGTAATCAAAGTACAGGTCGCAATTCTAAAGATATTGATGAAATTTTTCACAGATCATTTTTTTGACCATGGCTATTGAAATTCGTCAAAATCGGTTCATTATTTATGATACCTCCCATAGGTCCCACTTCTTGGAATTACTACATATATTCATATTTTTTCATGAAATTTAAATTAAATACTGCTTATGCAAACTAAAATCACTGTACCAGATTTCGTTGAAATTGGTCCATATTTGACCATAGCTCCCATACAAACTCTTCTGTCAAAACGCACTAAACGAGACTAAAATCAATAAAACGCTAGTAAATCTGAAGATAATGGGAATTTGCAATATTTCAAGATAAATGATCCACATTTGATCCTAACTATCATATAAGTCCAAATGACGGAAACAGCTTAAATATATAAGTTTTGAGAAAGTTTGTATGAAGGCAAAATTTAGCAAATATTTATCTTTATACAGAAAAAAGTACACCTTTGACCTTAGTGGTGAAGGGTATCATATGGTCGGCCTTGACCGACTATAACACGTTCTTACGTGTTTGTAAAAGAAAACTAAGTAGTTACCCGATGTATAGTAACTAATAAACGGTTCATTCTATTCGGTAAAAACAAGCAACCGAATAGTTTCACAAAATTTCTAATAAAGTCAAAATTATTGCGTCCATATGAACAAAAAATATTGCATTTTATGCAGGATTTATCCGCCTATATGGCTTTAGAAAAATATTGGAACTTTTGTTGTTATCTCTAATTTTTTATGAATTTTTAAAAAACCAAATAATTTTTTATATTATATTTTTTCGTTACATATTTGTCTATATCTCCAAAACTACTGAGTGGTGTAAACAAAATGTTAGGGCAGCATGAAGACAATATTGCAGCTAAATTTTGATTTCTTCTTTTTACCAAGTAGGTTAAACTGTTCTTCAGTTATGTTACCCAAAATCGTGTAACTACTAACTACAAGATCAAAAAATAACAAAATTGTAGGGATGTATGGAAATATTATTCAAAAAGAAAAATTATTTGCATTTGATCCCAATCTGTTACATTTATTTATTAATGTAACACATAATTTATTGATAATAGCCGAAAAATGTTTGTTGGGACAACCAATTCCTCGACGGGTTTGAATGGTTGGTCAGGCCATCTCTTCAGGAGGAGTATAACTACTTTTAGACAGATCGAAAAACCTCGCATTATTACCTATTTTACAAACACAATCATTACGAATTATGTTTGTAAACTACAGGTAAAAGCTCTGATTATCAACTGAACAAAAGTAAACAGAAACGTTAAAAAAAAATTTAAAAAAAAAATCGAAAACTAGAGCTGATCCAAAAAAGTAAGTTAGAGAAATTGGAGTCCTGAATAAGACATTGACTAAGAAATTTAAGGCACCATTTTTCATCCAGGTACAAAAAGACTAGAAATTTTACATTTTTTTCAACGATTAAAAAAAAATATTTTTTCTATAAATTGGATTTTTAAAAAGGTTGTCCTAGTTAGTTTCCCATATTTTGAAAATGATTAAGCCAATTTTCTTGAAAATACATCAATATATTAAAAACAAAATTTACTTTAAGACGTGCTTAGACAAGATTTTTGTGTGTTCAACTGTTTTGGAGTTATTCACATTAAAATATAAAGAAATATTTTTTTTGGGCAAATTCGAAAAAAAAAATTTATTTTTATACATATAAAAAAAATCGAAAATGTCAAAAATTTACCATCTTTACTCGACGATCGTTATTTTCCTAAGTACAAAAAGAAAGAAATTTAAAAAAATATTTTTTTAAATAGTTGACAAAATAAGAATTTCTAATTCTTATTTTGTCAACTATTTAAAAAAATATTTTTTTAAATTTGGATTTTTAAAGAGGTTGTCCTAATTAGTTTCCCATATCTTGAAAATGGCCCGATTTAATTTAAAATTTATTAATGGATTAAGAACAAAATTTCCTTTTAGATGTGCTTTAACAAGATTTTTGTGTGTTCAACTGTTTTGAAGTTATTCACATTATAAGATAAAGAAAATATTTTTTTTTTAGTGTAAATTCGAAAAAAAAATTATTTTTTTTTTTAAATAAAAAAAAATCGAAAATAGCAAAAATTTACCCCATTACTCGACGATCGTTATTTTTCTAAGTACAAAAAAGACTAGAAACTTAAAATTTTTTCAACGATTTCAAATTTTTTTTTAAGTTGGATTTTTAAAGAGGTTGTTCTAGTTATTTGAGCATATTTTAAAAATGGCTAGCCCAAATTTCTTGAAAATACACAAATGGATTAACAATAAAATTTTCCTTAAGATGTGCTTACACAAGATTTTTGTGTCATCAACGATTATGGAGTTATTCCGATTTTGGACAAAAAAAAATTTTTCTTGTGCAAAATCGAAAAAAAAAATATTTTTAAAAATTTATAAAAAAAAGGATATTGTAAAAATTTGCCATTGTTTTCCAACTATCGGGAATATATCTAATCCGACCATCTTCGATATCTACTGATAATATAAGATAATATAAGAATAACTCAAAAATACCCAATTTAAATGAAAAAAATTGCCATTTAGGTTTACAAAAATTGTGTAAAGGCCAAATTTTTCAATATAGTTTCACGAGACTTGGCATCAAATATTGTTCAAAGATTTGGGGTACCTCTTAAACAATTAATATTGAAATTTGCCAAAATCGGTTCATTATTTTAGGTACATCCAATAGGTTCGTTTTTCCATCATTGGGATTTGGCAAATATTTCATTAGATTTTAATGAAATTTTGAATAAATTTATAGTAAATATCTCTTTGATAAACAATCTGTAAGAAAATGTATATTATGTATATAAATGATCTCTAACGAATGCCAAATTATTTGTTTTCTTTTTAATTGGGATTTTTGAAGAGGGTATCCTAGTTACTTTCCCATATCTTGAAAATGACTTGCCCGATTTTTTTGAAAATACACCCATGGATTAAGAATGAAATTTTCCTTGAGACGTGCTAACACAAGACCTTTGTGTGGTCAATTGTTTTGGAGTTATTTACTACATTACAAAGTAAAACTTTTTTGTGCAAAATCGAAAAAAAATTAATTAATTTTAAAAAATTTGTTCACAAAAAAGATTTTGGGCACAAATTTCTGTATATTTTTACGAAATTTCGAATAAATATCGCTTTTATAAACAAAAATCAATATATTCAATTTTGATGAATCCGGCATATTTTTGACAATAGCTCACGTACAAGACCTTTTGATAAAAGCCACTTAAATGCGTATAAATTCACAAATACGCTTCTAAAACTGAAGATAACGATAACACTGCTCTGCAAAAATTCATTTTTTGTCTTTCCTTTTAATAAAACTATGCGGACTATATGGATCTTGATGCGCTAAACTCAGATCCGTTGTCGGGTTTTTTCCATCAGATCTGGATTTTTTTTTATGGGCGCGGCAAATTTTTCCCCTTGAATTAGTCTGGTACGGTGACCTATTTCGTCCTAAATCGAGAACGACTCATCCGATTTTCAAAATTAAAACACTTGAAGATGCATAACAAAATTGCATTAATTTTAGTTTAATATAATTTTTCTATATCTCTTATCGTTTTGGAGTTATTTAGAAATTAATGGAGAAAAAATTTTTTTTCGTGCAAAATTCGTAACTTTTTTCAGGTTAAAAATGTAATTAAAAAAAAGATAAAATAAAATTTTAACATTTTAAACATTTTTCTAAGAGCTACATATCTTAAGAATAAAATAAGCTATAAACCATAAAAATCGGTTTAAAAATGTGAATTTTATTACCAATCAAAATCCATGTAGTCCACATAGTTTTATTAAAAGGAGGATTTGGCTGCAGAGCAGTGTAATTTTAAGGTTTTTTGAAGCAAACATAATTTTTGTATAAACTGTAACCAAATTTGTAAATTTTTGAGAAAATTGGTCCACATTTGACTCAAGCTCACACATAAGACCCAATCTCGGAAATGTCCTAAAAACTAAATTGGGTATTTTCACTTCATTTTCTTTATTGTCAATATAATAGACATTTATACATGGATTTTCCAGAAAAAGGGCTTATTTTACTTAAAATATTCATGGGTTTGAGATCATGTAATAAAAATGGAAAGTTTTTGCAATCTTTGATTTTTATGAATTATAAAAAATTAAAAATTTGAATTTTTTTTTAACAAAAAAAAAATGTATTTTAGGTGCAAATAATTCCGAATTCTTTAGTGATATAAAAAAATAGTTTTAAAGAGATATAAAGATAACTTAATTCGCTTTTATGTTCTGTAACTTTCAGCAAAATCGAACAACCCGTTGCAAAGGTATATTAAAATCAATAGATCAACATTTGTAAAAATAAAAAATTCTATAACTTTTTTTAAATCTACAAATTTAAAGAAAATTATATATGGACTGTTTTGATAAGCAGGAGACCATATTGACCTTAAAAAGAAAATATAGAGGTAATCAAATCTAACCCAAAAAGCAAAATCTTGTGAACTAGTGTAATCTTCAATTCATATTTGTGTAGGATAGCATTTAGTGAAGTTTGACCGACTACAAAATTTTTCTTACTTCTTTTATTACAAATTTGGTTTTTATTGTATATTTTGAAGGGTAAACTACTTTTATAAGTTTTGTCATTTTATTATTGTTGTATATTTATTTTCTATTTATTTAATTTCATATTTCATTTATTTTTTTCCTGGGTCATAAGAGAAGCAGGCGTAGGAGGAAGAAGCCGCTGTATAATAACTAATTACCTTAAAGTCATAAGTGTTTCTGTATTTGTATGTCATATTTATTTGTATATGTGGGTTAATTTTTAAGTCTATCATTAGGTCGAATTAGCCTTCATCAGTATAAAGTCAACTAAAATGTAAAAGGGGAATTGATATTCAAAAACATTAATATTTCGATTGATTAACTTTATATATTTGTCGTGTTGGTTAAGAAAACTAAAACAGAAAGAAAAAAAAAAATTATAAACAAAATTTTTTGTCACTTTCTCTCTTTTCCTTTTCAGAAGACGATATTAATGTACATTTGTCCATAATCTAAAACTAACATATAATTTTATACGTCTACACCTTTTCCTTGTAGATACCCATATAAAGTTTTTTCTGTTCTGTCTAAATTTTATATGTTTCGAACTTTGAGGAAGTCATTAGATCAAAAGTTATTGGCTTGTTTCTTGACTTTTATAGTTGTTGACATTTAATTGCAACAAGATTTTGGAAGAAAGTTTTTCTTACATTTTTAAGGTGAATTATGTAATTTTAAAAATGTGCACTTAATGGATACCGTAAATTAAAAGTTTTAATTAAAGTATTAGAATCGCCATTAGGAACATACAAATATATTTTTCATAATTACTTCAATTGACTGCTTTTAAGGGTCTCGGAATTAACTAAGCCACTATTAAAATTACCATTCCTTTATAGTAGGAAACTTGTGTGAAATATTTGATTTATAAGCTTGTCGTATCATTCTTATACCCTTCACCACCATAGGTCCGTTCGTCCGTCTGGCTGGACCCCCATGTAAACCATGTAATCAAAGTACAGGTTGGAATTCCAATTCTATTATTTTGATAGTGGGACCATGGCTATTGAAATTCGAAAAAAAACGGTAGATTATTTATGGTACCTTCCATAGGTCCCACTTCTCGGAATTGATATTTTGGCCACAAATATCAATATTTTTTCATGAAATTTAAAGTAAATACTGCTTATGTAAACCAAAATCACTGTATCAAGTCGATCCACATTTGACCATAGCTCCCATACAAACTCTTCTGTCAAAACGCACTAAATGAGCCAAAAATCACTAAAACGCTCGTATATGAAGATAATGAGAATTTTGAGTTTATTTTTTGTATGCATAATTTTTCTCAAATTTGTAATCAAGTTAACAAATTTCGAGATAATCGGTCCACATTTGACCCTAGCTCTAATATAAGTCCAAATGACGCAAACAGCTTAAATATATAAGCTTTGAGAAAATGTATGATGGCAAAATTTGGCAAATATTTATCTTTAGACATGAAAAAGAACACCTTTGACCTTAATGGTGAAAGGTATCGTATGGTCGGGCTTGACCGACTATAGCACTTTCTTACTTGTTTTTATTTAAGTTTCGAAATAGGGTAATATTATTTTACAATTTATTGTACATTTTGTTTTGTAGTTAAAGCGTTTATCATTAATCTAATCTTTTATCCCATAGCTCCAATAAAACTCATAAAAAATTCGGAAAACTTTACATAAATACTTCTCTATATAGTATTGTCACTAAATTAATGAGAACTACACTTTGAAAAAAATAAAGGTTGATAACTTTGCTTACCAAAACCGATCCTTGTCTAAAATTTTTTTTATTTAATACCTTAGTACCTGGTAGACCGAGCCTTGCTCGGAGCTTTATGAGGAAAATTTTAAAGTTTTTATATATTTTATATTATAAAGTGCGAAAATAAATTTAGAGGAAAGACATTGTAGAAATATTCAGTTAATTTTGAATTATTTGATTTATTTTGTCCGACCAACACATAGTTTGCATAGTTTACAGTTTAACTCATTTTGAATAATTTTAGAAATTATTCATATCAACAGAAACCTCTGTCGACTCATGCGCAACAACTTTGCTAAAGATTATAGTCTGATCAAATGCACAGTTTACGATTTAATTCATTTTGAGTAGTTTTCTGTGGCGCCACCTGTCGGACTTTGCTTATTCCAATTCATAAACCTTCTTCGGCTTATCCGTAACAACTTTGCTGAAGATTATAGCATGATTAAATGTACAGCATACGATTAAATTGACTTTGAGTAAATTTCAGTAGCGCCACCTGTCGAAATTTCTTCATACCAACTAAAAAGCCTTCGTCGGCTCATGCGCTACAACTTTGCTAAAGATCATAGCATGATCAAATGTACAGTTTACGATTTAATTAATTTTTAGTAATTTTCAGTGGCGCCATCTGTCGGAAATTAGTCTTATCAACTTTAAAACCTTCGCCGGCTTATCCGCAACATCTTCGCTAAAGAGCATAACACAATCAAATTCACAGTTTACTATTCTATAAAGAACATACATACAGACAAACATTCATTTGTTTAAAATAATACTAATTTTTCCCCCTTTTTATTCCCTAATTTCTAAAAGTTCCATATGTATATTTGGTACTTTTTTGGTGCCAATTGAATTCGGTACATTTTTTTAAAACGCATTTAACATAATGTATAATGTTCCTATTCATATTACTTTGGAGATGTTAAGTTATCATTTTATCCCTTTTTTACCCATTTTGGCTCCAAAATCAAAAAAGTACCAAATACGTGTTTCATGTTTTTTTTACATCTATTGATTGCAGTACCAAGTTTCTTTCTATATTCTTTAGTTTAAAATATAAGAGTGGGTTAAAAAGGTGCCAAAAAAACTTATTTCACCCTTTTTTACCCCCTATCGGACATAGTTTCAAAAAAGTACCAAACACCTGTCCGCTTATTTTCAAAGCTGTTTAAAACGTAATTTTAATTTTGTTTCTATACCTATTACTTTAGGAGACATAGCGTTTTCGATTTTTTCCCCTTTTTACCCGTTTTTACCCTCTTAGAGGTAAAAGTTCCAAAAGTCCCTTCTTCTTCGACCTATATATGTCCAAATTTTATCAAAATCGTTAGAGCCGTTTTTGAGATAGCCATTCTATATATATATATATATATATATATATATATATATATATATATATATATAAATATATACAATTATTGCTCGTTTAAGAATATAAGATAACACAGTACGACAAAATAATTTTTTTTTGAGTACACATGAGTAATGTTAACAGAATATGAAAAAAGGCTTAAAATAAAGAAATACGTGTCTCGGCGTTTTGCTGTAGCACGTCAGAATTTTAAGAAAATCGATTTTAAAGATTCGATGGACCATGGAGGTTCACTTGTAACGTAGTACTATTATAAAAAGTTCTATAAAAATAGAATGGGTGAACCGATTTAAATGCTTGAGCCAGTTTTGAAAAGGGAATCAAATTTGGATTTGTTTTTATTAATTTATTCGCTAGAGGAAGCTCTAATTTTCACGTAAAATTAAAAAATATAAAAAAATATACGAAATTCATTAAAAATACAATTCTGCAATTAGAAAAAATTAAAACAAGTCGTCTGAGATTTGAACCATATGGCGGTCGATCGTTTCTAAATTTGTCATTACATTTGTACATTTTTTGGATATTTTTTAATTTTACATGAAAATTAAAGCGCCATCTAGCGGAATTTGGATTTGTTTTTTTATAAAAACAAATTCAAAATTAATACAATTTTCATAACTGGCTCAAGTATTTAAATCGGTTCACCCATTCTATTTTTATAAAACTTTTTATAATAGTATTATGTTACATGTCAACCTCCACGGTCCTTCGAATCTTTAAAATCGATTTTCTTCAAATTCTGACGTGCTATAGCAAAACGCCGAGACACGTATTTCTTTATTTTAAGCCTATTTTCATATTCTGTTAACATTTCTCATGTGTACCAACCACTGTCGTACTGTGTAATAAGTGCTCTCTTTGATGTCAACAAAAAGAAGTTAAGATTTTTTTTTTGTTTTTACATTTGACCCCAATAATCCAAATGCAAAGTTTCATTCTGATCGGATATCGGGAAAGCGTGCCGACTTTATTGGACATGTCAATTAAATAAATGGGAAATTAAGGGGTTTCTTTAAAAACAGGGTGTCATTTTAATAATCGTTCAAATGCACCTTTAAGTACATTTTTGTACAAATTAACCATTGCGTACCCATGGACTCTAAATAGTTCCCATGCTTAGCCCATGGGTACTCAAGGGTTAATTTGCATAAAATGTAATTTAAGGTGCCTTTGAGCGATTTTTTGAATTTTAATGCAAATATAACAAGACATTCCGAGTATCTTTTTGAAAAAATGTAATATTTTAAAAATTTTATTTTTGACCCTGGTAATAAAAGGGTTAACGACATCTGATTTCAACCAAATTTCTAATGTATATTTCTACCAATAGTTCTATTTATAAAAACTACTTATATATAACAATTCATGTGCTTTTTTAAAGTTTTTAAAGTAAATTGGGCTTTTGTAGAAATTCTTTCATTTTAAGTAGGAGGTACGAATAAGCCGTTCGATACAATTTTTCTAGTTTTTTTTTTTAATTTTGTTAAATTCGTTTAACAAACTATTGAAAAAAAAACAAAAAAAAGGTATGAAAAAAATTAATTTTTTTTCGTCCTATGCAAAAGTAACTTAAAGTAAGCCCATTGTAACAAAAGTGGATATTTAAATATCTTGACGTCTCAAAAAAGTAAAAAGCCAAACTTATTAAAATTTTTAAAAATAATAAATTTATTGCATATGCTCAGGAGAGTCTTCAAGAATGTGTAATATTTTTGAAAACCGTTTATAATTTGGAAAGTTTTTAATTGATCTCGTTGGAAAGCCCATTTAGTTCTCAGTACCAGTTTTTTGAAAATGTATTTTAAGTGGATTTTTTTTCAAACATTTGAAGAAACTTCTTATTTTGACATTTCCAAACTTTGGCGTCAAGTCGGCACGCTCTATATACGGTGGAATACCTAACAAAATATATAGACCTGCTGTATTACTTTCAAAGTGTTTGGCCTAGGTTGGGTTAAGCAGGAAGCTGACCATAGAGTCCGCGACACTTCGGTCCAAGAAAGCGGTCCCTTTGTGTCGCCTGCAGGGGAAAAGAAATAAAATCTAGACTACCATAAAAAAAGGTTTAGATAGAGCCAACCAGATGCAACAATTAAAGAGCCTATTTTACAAATGTTAATGTTCGAGATCTCTGATAGATCGTGCAGAAACGGGAAGATCCAGCTCTTGCTGCCATAATGTCAGCAAGAGCTGGGCAGTGACGGAGATAATATGTTAGTTTCATCAGCCTCGACATAGTAATCATTGCTAACTGGTCAATGTTCTCCTGACCGAGAAGAGCACATTTTGCTAGCCTATCCGCAATGATGTTACCTGGTGTATTGCTACGACTGCATACCCAGTATAGTTCAATGTTAGAATGTCTCGCCATCTCATTTGCCCGCAGGGATGCCCGCATATACGGGTAAGAACGGATGTCGTAAAGACCGATGGTAAAGAGTGGATGGCAACAAGACTATCCGTACAGAAACGAATATCGCTGTAATATATTGGTTGGTAGATAAGACACTTGCATGCCCTATACAAAACTCTCAGCCTAAAGAAAATTGCCGTGTTTTGGGAGCTTAAAACTAGGTTTCTTTCCTAAAAGTGGGATCCTTCTCTGTGGATATCTCTGGGTTTTGGCCTAACTATTAAGCACAACGAAAAGTATTTAACAACTTATTAATGTAAATATATACCCGGTTATGAGACCAAATTTTGTGCAAAGTAAATTTTAAATTTTAAACTATAAAGCTACTACAACCAAATTTACACCAAAGATTTTACCAGCAATACAAACTAGCAGAAATTTTTTTTCGAATTTGGTCTACATTAAGAATTAGCTGTACCCTCCTAGAAATGTAATATATCTTTCTAAATTTAATTTGATAGTAGGAATATACGATTCGACACAGCCAAATATAACACTCTTACTTTTTATTTTACAGATTGATCTTTAGATTTAACGAAAGTGGAGATTTAGGATGATACATGAATTTGGATTTTGAAACCGTTTCACGCTTTTAAATAAGATGTGGCACATGGTGACACATGTGTCGCAGAGTTTGGAGGTCATTTAAATTCAATTATTTTCCAAACTTCAGGAATGAGACTCATTGAAAGGGACCTACGTTTTAACGCCGGCTCCGAACGGCAAATGCATTATTTAGATAAGTTTTACATAGCCTAGTACTCAATAAACCAGTGGCTAGCTGTGTTATGAGGTGAACCGCCGCTTTTTGAAAATTATTTTTTTTCAAGTGGGTCTAACAGGGATTGAACTTGGGACCTCTAGTATGCTAGGCGGATGACTAACCTGCTATACCACGGCGCTTCACAAAGCCTAAACTATAATAATTTGAATATTTACATTTGAAACCTAAATATTTTTCATTTGTACAAGATATTAAAATATTTAGGTTTTGAATATTTACCTTTGAAACCTAAATATTTTTCATTTGTACAAGATATTAAAATATTTAGGTTTTGAATATTTACCTTTGAAACCTAAATATTTTAATATCTTGTACAAATCAAAAAGATATGTAATCATAAAGATGGTTTATTTTTATATCCCTCACCTCCATAGGTGGAAAGACTATTATAAGTTTGTGCTGATGTATGTAACGCATACAAATATTTGTCTTAGACCCACCTTTTAGTATACCAATAGACTTTCTAAGTCGATTTAGCGATGTCAGTCCGTCCGTCTGGCTGGATCCCCATGTAAACCTTGTAATCACATGTCGCCATTCTAAAGATAATTTGATGAAATTTTTCACAAATAATTCTTCTGATAGTGGGACCATGGCTATGGCTCAAAATAGGTCCATTATTTATGGTACCTCCCATAGGTCCCCCTTCCCGGAATTGATATGTATATTGGCCACAAATATCAACATTTTTTCATGAAATTTAAACCAAATACCGCTTATGTAAACTAAAATCACTGTACCAAATTTCATTGAAATCGGTCCTCATTTGACCATAGCTCCCGTACAAACTCTTGTGTCAAAACGCACTAAATGAGACAAAAATCACTAAAACGCTCGTAAATCTGAAGATAATGAGATTTTTGGGTTGATTTTTTGCATACACAATTTTTGTAAAAACTGTAAACAATTTGCCAAATTTCGAGATAATCGGTCCACATTTTCTTAGAATATAAGTCCTATGCATACAGTTTGTAAGAACTTGATCTCTGGACTTTCCAAAACTGCTTAAAATTTTAAAATCGCTTTGCAAATGTATGAGTTGGAGATACTCAAGTACTACGACCTACCCGAAAACAGGCATTTGCAAATTATATCTCGAAATTTTGCACATGTTTCGAAATCTTTGTTACTGGTTTTTGTATGTCCTCACCTAGGCTTCTATAACCACAATAATTCGCTTTCCAAGTGTTTACAAAAGTTGTTCATTTGTTACACCGAATTGAATTCAATTATTTTCAAAACTTAATGAATATTTAAAAAAAATGTATTCATACCCTTCACCACAGGTGGAAAGGGTATTATAAGTTTGTGCTGATGTATGTAACGCATATAAATATTTGTCTCAGACCCATCTTTTAGTATACCAATAGACTTAGATTTACTTTCTGAGTCGATTTAGCGTTGTCAGTCCGTCTGTCTGGACGGCTGGCGGGCTGGCTGGCTGTAAACCATGTAATCAAAGTACAGGTGGCAATTCTAAAGATAATTTGATGAAATTTGGCGCAGATAATTTTTTTGATAGTGGGACCATGGCTATTGAAATTCGTCAAAATCGGTCCATTATTTATGGTACCTCCCATAGGTCTTACTTTCTAAAATTTATATTTTGGCCACAAATATCAATATTTTTACATGAAATTTAATACAAATACTGCTTATGTAAACCAAAACCACTGTACCAAATTTCCTTGAAATCGGTCCACATTTGACCATAGCTCCCATACAAACTGCTCTGTCAAAGCGCAATAAATGAGAAAAAAATCACTAAAACGCTCATAAATCATAAGAAAATTAGAGTTTTTAATTTATTTCTTGCATACATAATTCTTGTAAGAACTGTAAACAATTTGTCAAATTTCGAGATAATTGGTCCACATTTGACCCTTACTCTCACATAAGTCCAAATAATGGAAACAGCTGAAATATATAAGCTTTGAGAAAATATTTGTATGATGGCAAAATTTAGCAAATATATCTTTATACAGAGAAAAAGAATACCTTTGATATTAGTGGTGAAGGGTATCGTATGGTCGGGCTTGACCGACTATAGCGCTTTTTTACTTGTTTTTTTTTAGAGTTTCCTTATGTAACAAAATTCATCAGCCACCCTTTAAAGCCTAAACTTCATAATTGGAAAATTGACCTTTCAAACCTAAATTTTGTTTGTTTTGATGTTTTTTTTTTAACTTTTGTACGTTTTAAAATCTTGTACAAATAAAAAAGATATGTAATCATGGAAATGGTGTATTTTTTTATTTTATTATTATTTTTATGGTTATATTTTTTATTGTCATTGTTCTTCTTTGTTGTAACTTACATTTAGTTGTTGTTGTTGTAGTTGCTGTTAAAGTTGTTGTAGATTTTTAATGATTTGTTGTAGTTGTTTAGTCGGTTTTTATTGCAGCAAACAAAAAAGTTCAGATGCCAAAAGACAACGAAAAAAAACTTAAAATAAATGAAAAAAGGTAAAAATGTAAAATTTATAAAAAAAAAAAACTATAGAAACGAGTTGTAATTTAGCACAAAATAATTATAAAATACAAAAGTTTATTTATTTTTATTTTGTATTATTTAAAAAAAAATTTAGTTTATGATGACAATGAGTTTTTAGGGTTTTTTTTTTTTGGTTTTTCACTTTTTTATGGAAATTTTTATTTATTTTTTTAATATTATTTTAAATAACGGTTAAATTTTTTTATTTTTTTTTTAATTTTAAGCTTGAACTAACTTTTGGCAGCTAAGTGGTATTTTTTTAAATTTATTTGAAATTTTTTTTTGGCTTCAAAACTTGGTTATACAACTGATTTTGTTTAAAACTTTAATAAAATTTGTTTTTTTTTTAATTCTTATTTTTTTAACTTTTTTTTATATATTTTTTAATTTTGGTTTTTCCATTAACTAACTATTTTTTATCTAATAATTTTTTGTGTATTTTATAGAAAAAAATAAATATTTTCTGCTCGAATTAGCATTTATACATACACAAAGACGTCTTGAATAGAAATACCTATACACCGACACAAATATTAACACTCATAGATACATTCATAGATACATTTGTAATTATATACATAGAAGTAAGTAAGTAAGTAGATATTTAGTAGATACGAACAGAGATATTTATTTATTGTATTGACTGTTATGTTATATACATACATACATTTAATATTTAACGGTGGTTTTCGTAAAACAATAAAAATAATTATTTTCTATTCATTAAAAATTTTGGCTTAAATTTCTATTTTTTTCACAAAATATTTTCTTTTCCAAAATATATCTTTTATAGCAATTTTTAAGCAAAACTTTTTATTCTTTTAGAAACTGGCTTGAGGTTTTTTTTAATTTTTTCACTTCAACTCTTTTTTATCTTTTTTTTTTATATATAAGTATATATAAATATATCTACCGTTTTCATTTAGTTAAAAGAGTTTTCCATTTACCAACAAAAAAAAGAACCTTTTTTTTAAATGTATCTGTCTAACGTGTTTCGACGTTTTCGTTCAGAAAAATCTTTTAATACAAGTTTATCAAACGCGCGCTACCGAACGACTAAATGTCTAAATTTTTGTTGTATATACAGACTAGTTCTACTGTTTGTCTTTATCTTTCGGTTTATTTTCGTTTTCATTTTGTTTTCTGCTTCTTCTTCTTCTTTTCGTTCCTCTTTTCCATAAAAAATGCACTACATACTAGTTTCTTATATGCTCCCCACTTTACTTCTTTTCTTGCTTCTCTTAACTTCGTTTGTCTACAGTTATTGACTTTGTTTCTCTTTGTAACGAGTTTGCCAACAAAGTTTTTGTTGCTTCTTTTGCGGTTTCCCCCATATTTGAGTGGGGCTCTTCAATTTACAGTAATTTACTTTGTGTGTTTCCCCCCACACACAAACAATTGTTTACATACATTTGTCTCTTTTACTCTTTGGGTGCTTTTTTTTATGATAAGCTTTTTTTGGCTGTATGTTACTTATACGCTGTGGGGTGGTTGTTGACTTTGCTAAAAGTTTTTCAATTTACAGTTTGAAATGCTTTGTACAAGTACTAACCATTTAAAATAAAAGTACCTGGTAGAAATTATTAATGTAAAAGAGCGTGTATCTTATTTAGAAGCACAGTGCACCGAGATCACCCTACTTAAGGATGAAATAAAAACTTTAAAGGCCCAAATAAATCGTCAAGAAAACTTATCAGTATCTTGCGACTTGCGTATAAATGGCGTTCCATTTAATAAGAATGAAAAACTTGACGAAATATTTGACAGCATTTGCTCTGCCTTGAACGTTTCTACGCCAGCTTATAAATCTATTTTTCGTCTTCAAAACAGAAACAACAAAGAAGTAAACTCACCAGATGCTGTCATTCTGGTAAAACTTTGTTCGGCTTACGACAAAAATTTCATACTAAAATCACTAGCCTTTTTCAAAAAATCAAATCGTAGTCAACTTTGTCTGCAACATATTGGCTTTACCTCATCTAATAATTCTAAAATTTACCTTAATGAGAATCTGACGTCATATAATTATAAAATCTTTAATGCAGCTTTAAATCTCCGTAAAAGGAAACGTATAACCAGTGCGTTCACCATGCGAGGTCTGGTTTATATAAAAGTTAACCCGGATGATAAACCGATGTGCTTCGAAGATCTTAACGAGCTCTGCAAGTTTTTTCCGATATCTGGCGAAAGCACCATGGCTGATATACCAAACTGAGCTACAATTTATTTACTACAAAAAATGCTTCGTTTTTTATTTATTAATTTCGTCACTCTCTAAAACTTTTTATTATGTTTTATACTTTTATAATTTTTTTATAATTTTTTATACTTTTTTTATAATTTTTTATATTTTTATAATTTATTACACTTTTACCAAAAACTAAAATTTACTATTTTATCGTTACATTTTCTAATTTTAAATATGTATCAATTCTTTCTTCATCGTATTAGCGTTGTCTTTTCGTTTTTAATTATTGTCAATGTTAACCTCAAATAGTAATGGGTCGGGTTCCACAGTATGTACAAAAACAGTGATTCAAATTCTGACAACACAAAGAGATGGACTGAACATATGTCACATAAACGCCCAAAGTCTACTTCCTAAAATGGATGAATTTCGTTTCTTGTTTGAAAACACTAAAATGGATATAGTGTGTGTATCGGAAACTTGGTTTTCTAGTGAACTTCCAGATAGTTTTCTTGTTGCTAGTGGGTACAAAATACTCCGAAATGATAGAAAGGGTCATGCTGGTGGGATAGCCATCTTCATCAAGAATGGTATACGTTACAAGGAAGTTTTGAGATCATGCGAAAATGATAAAATTGAATATCTATTCCTTGAAATATATGGTGTGAACAGTAAACTTTTGTTAGGATGCACCTATCGCCCAAACTCTCATATACAGTATGACTCATTTATGTGTAATCTAGAAATGTTAGCAATGCAGTACAACGACATTATTATTACAACCGATTTCAACTGTAATATATTATCTAGCACGAGTTTACAATTTTCCGATCAGCTTACATCAATGGGATTAAGAATTGTAAATACTGTGTACCCTACACACTTCACTAACACTAGTAGTACTTTACTTGATATATTTATATTGGGTAACATGTCCAACTTACTGCTCTTTGATCAAATTAGCGCGCCAACCTTTTCAAAGCATGACCTTATTTACATATGCTATGATTTTAAGTTTCATGAAGTAGATACTACAACTTGTTTCCGAGATTTTCGTCACGTTGATTATTATTCGCTTGAAGAATCCTACAACTCTATAAATTGGAGCAGTATATACAATATGCCATCTGCTGATGAACAGCTTCAGTTTTTTTAATAGTAACTTGTTAAATTTATATGAAAATTCAGTACCCTTGCGAACTCACCGGAGTAAAAGTTCAAACAAATGCTGGTTTAACGCGTATATAAAACAACAAATTAAAGCTCGAGACAGCACTTATAGACGTTGGACTAAGTTCAGGACTCCTGAGCTGTATGATGAATTTCGCAAAGCCCGTCGATTCGTCAACAAAACTATTTATGATGCCAAAACTGCATATTACGAAAACCGTTTTAAGACAGCTGTAGATTCTCGGAGTAAATGGCGTGCAATACGAGAAATTGGTATCGGTAATAAATCTACCCCAGCTTGCGACGTAGATGTTAACGAATTAAATGAATTATTCATAAATATTCCAACTAGTACGCCCATGAATATGGTCCAATCGCCTGTTGTATTAGAACCGCAACCCTCAGAAATCCCTCATATACACCGCTTTGAATTCTCACGTGTTTTTGAAGATGATGTGTTTTCATGCTGTCAATCAGTAACCTCAAATTCAGTCGGCTTTGATCTTGTTCATCCCAAATTCATCAGGCTTCTATTGCCTAAAATATTACGCTACATCACGCATATATTTAATACAATTATTATGACCAGCCAATTTCCTAAGTGTTGGAAATATGCCAAAATCATTCCAGTGCCCAAAACCTCCAAAGAGTATCGCCCCATATCAATACTACCCTTTCTATCGAAAGTGTTTGAACGGCTGCTGCACAACCAGATGAGTGTGTATTTAAGAAATCATCAGCTCCTGTTTAGTAAACAATCTGGATTTAGAGCTGGTCATAGCTGTATCTCTTCATTAATAAGTGTATCCGAGGATATCAGACGCAATATTGATAATGGTGGAGTCACGTTTCTGGTTCTTTTGGATCACTCCAAAGCGTTTGACACCGTTAACCATGAAATACTGTGTAGAAAGATTTATAATAATTTTAATTTTTCTTCGTCTGCTACATTGCTAATAAAAACTTATCTAGCCGATCGATACCAGTCCGTATCCGCAGGTGAAAATATTTCTACTGCTATGCTAGTATCTAAAGGAGTGCCACAGGGCTCCATTCTTGGACCACTACTATTTACCTTTTATATAAATGATCTACCAAATTGCCTTTTATATAGTGATATCCATATTTATGCAGATGATGTACAAATATACATAAATTGTACAAAGGACTCAATAAATGATGATATTATTAAACTTAATGAGGACCTCAAGAATATATATCAATGGGCATCATCTAATGGGCTATACTTAAATCCTACGAAGTCAAAATGCCTGGTTGTGACACAACGAAATCGAAACATCCTTTTTAATATCTCGATCAAATTAGGAGAGCAAGACATTTCGATTGTTGATTCAGCCAAGAACCTTGGTATAATTTTTAATAAAACACTTCAATGGAATACACACATAAATTATATATCTGGAACAATCTTCTCTATGCTCAGAACACTTTATCCGCTACAACATGTTACACCTCTCAATATTCGTATACTTTTGGCAAAAACATTCTTAATGCCCAAGTTGCTATATGGTTGCGAAATCTTTGCTTTTTGCGACTCAAGCAGTAAAAGCCGACTAGTTGTAGCGTACAATGCAATTCTTCGTTATGTCTATGCTATAAAAAGATATGATGGAACGTCTCAGCATTCTAGGTCATTATATGGAGTAGATATCTCGGAATTGCTTAAAATCAAATCACTAATCTTTCTACATAAAATCATCTACACTCAAGAACCAAATTATCTCTTTAATCTTATTCAATTTGCAAGATCCAACAGAGGAAAACGCATCATACAGTTTAGATATCGGACTCTAATATCCGAGTGGCAGTTTTTCACCAATACAATACGACTGTGGAATTCCTTACCGAACCCTCTTCAAACTACAGACAACGCTTTACGATTCAAAAAGACATTATTCTCAAATATTCAAATGTCATAATATTAAATTTTATATGCATATTATTTACTATTTTTTTTATATTGTTTTTAAACTTGTTTTTGTTATTTAAATATAATACTTCATTTCTATGACTGTTATTTCTTACTTCACAATTATATTGTTATTTTCGTATAAAATCGCATACTTTAATTTAAAAGATTAATTTCTTGTTGTATGCGATATGCAATAAATAAATAAATAAATAAAATAAATAAATAAAAATAGTCAACTTTGCTGAAGATTATAGCATGATTAAATGTACAGCATACGATTAAATTGACTTTGTGTAAATTTCAGTAGCGCCACCTGTCGAAATTTCTTCATACCAACTAAGAAACCTTCGTTGGCTCATGTGCAACAACTTTGCTAAAGATTGTAGCATGATTAAATGTACAGCTTACGATTAAATTGACTTTGAGTAAGTTTCTGTAGCGCCACCTGTCGGAAATTATTCATACTAACTAAAAAGCCTTCGTCGGCTCATGCGCTACAACTTTGCTAAAGATCATAGCATGATCAAATGTACAGTTTACGATTTAATTAATTTTTAGTAATTTTCAGTGGCGCCATCTGTCGGAAATTAGTCTTATCAACTTTAAAACCTTCGCCGGCTTATCTGCAACATCTTCGCTAAAGAGCATAACACAATCAAATTCACAGTTTACTATTCTATAAAGAACATACATACAGACAAACATTCATTTGTTTAAAATAATACTAATTTTTCCCCCTTTTTATTCCCTAATTTCTAAAAGTTCCATATGTATATTTGGTACTTTTTTGGTGCCAATTGAATTCGGTACATTTTTTTAAAACGCATTTAACATAATGTATAATGTTCCTATTCATATTACTTTGGAGATGTTAAGTTATCATTTTATCCCTTTTTTACCCATCTTGGCTCCAAAATCAAAAAAGTACCAAATACGTGTTTCATGTTTTTTTACATCTATTGATTGCAGTACCAAGTTTCTTTCTATATTCTTTAGTTTAAAATATAAGAGTGGGTTAAAAAGGTGCCAAAAAAACTATTTTCACCCTTTTTTACCCCCTATCGGACATAGTTTCAAAAAAGTACCAAACACCTGTCCGCTTATTTTCAAAGCTGTTTAAAACGTAATTTTAATTTTGTTTCTATACCTATTACTTTAGGAGACATAGCGTTTTCGACTTTTTTCCCCTTTTTACCCGTTTTTACCCTCTTAGAGGTAAAAGTTCCAAAAGTCCCTTCTTCTTCGACCTATACATCAAAAAAGATACCCACTGTCCAAATTTTATCAAAATCGTTAGAGCCGTTTTCGAGATAGCCATTCTATATATATATATATATATATATATATATATATATATATATATATATATATATATATATATATATATATATATATATATATATATATATATATATATATATATATATATATAATATACAATTATTGCTCGTTTAAGAATATAAGATCCGTTATCACTTTTGGCTTTTATGGGGGAATACCAGTCATTTACTAGCCTTTGGATAATTTAATGAAGGGAATTCCCGCTGATGTTTAAACAAGTTTTTTAACTGTGACAGCTGATTTGTTTTATTCTTAGGACAAAGTAAGAGTTGCTATTATGGTAAAACGTTTGCTCTGACAAATAATACTCAACTCAACAGATTTTTATTAGAGCAAACAGTTCTAATTGAAGGTTATAATTTCTTTTTTTTTGTATACCCACCATTAAAAAGATTGTCACTTCGTTTGTAATTTCCATAATATTAGCTCAGAAACCAAAATTGAAGTATACTTAATTACTTACTGAGTCCTTCAAACTTCCAGTACTTAATGGGGTAGAGTTAGGACTATCGTTAGAAGCCAAATACCTAGGCATCATTCTAGATAGGAAGCTATCTTGGAAGAGGAACGCGCTTGAGAGGATGAAAAAGGGACTTAACGCCTACTACTTTTGCAGGAACTCAGTAGGCAAGAGCTGGGGATTAAACCCAATGGTAGTATACTGGATATACACAACCATTGTAAGACCAGTTCTGACATAAGGGTGTGCAGTATGGTGGGAGGCGGTAAACAAGGTCTCCTTTCTTAGCCTCATAAACAAAGTCCAAAGTAGTAGCAGTATAGGCATCTCTGGGGCCCTAAGGAGCACTACTCAGGCAGCCTTAGACGTGATGCTGTCTCTATACCCTTTAGATTAGGGTTGCCAGTCAGGCTGGATTCGACTGGATTGTCCAGCTTTTTTAGTGCTTGTCCAGTGTCAAGCTAAAATTAAATTTGTCCAGCTGAAAGGTGAAGTATTGAAATTGTTTGAATATTTTTTAGAAAAACTATTTTTATGAAAAATAACGCAATAAAAACTTTTGCAAAAGTGTGTTTTTTTCTTTTTTAGTTATGTTATTTATGCGTTGATTAATTAATTGCTTGATCAAGTTAATTTTGTAATAAAATTACCTTATATCAAAATTCCCCATTGTATTTACTTTACTTAAATGACCTATATCAAAAACCTGTTAAGGTCAAAGGCCGAGCCTATTTTAGAATTTCATGCGCTTCAATCATGTGCGCATAATCTCCAATTCGTAGGTCAAGCTTTGAAAGATTTTTCTCAACTTGGCCTTTCCATAGATTTTCGGACGTCCTCTTTTACGAGTCCATTCGGAATCGTTTTCGAATACTTTTGTTGCTGGAGTATTTTCATACATTCGCACAAAATGTCCCAACCAACGCAGCCGGTGCTATTTGATGTGTTTTACTATGTCGATGTCAACGTATAACTCATTCAATGTCGATATTCATTGTTAATGCAAACTAGTCCAAAGATTTTTCGTAGAATCTTCCTGTCAAAAACTCCAAGAATAGCTTCCTCTGCAAATGCCCATGGTTTAGCAAAATATAATAACACGATTCTACGTTTGATTTCAAAATTTATGTCGTTATTTATGTTGACGGCGGTGCCAAGGAAAAAAAATTATTTTCGACGATCACATGTGTTCCAGTTCGCTGAGGTTAATTACGGTATTCGCAATTCGGTTTATCAAAAATTTAAAGAATCATCGAAGAAAATTACTAAAGCAAGTTTTTATTATTAATGTCCAGTTAAATTTTGGGTTGTCAAGCTTTTTTTTTCCTTGTGTCCAGCTTTTTCAGGATTTGTATATGGCAACCCTACTTTAGATCTATTCATAAAGGGAACAGCAACTAGATGTCTTCTAAGGCTGCATGAGTCAGGCATACTTAGGCACAGACAGACAGGACATACCAGCATACTGAACCGAACGAATGTGCCTTGCTTCCAGTCAGGTTCTACTGCATCTGACTATCTAGTCAAGTAACTGCTGTTCAGTTCTGTACCAGAGGTCGTTATTCCTGATAGAACTAGCTGGGATAACCGTCAATCGCTCTTTGAGGGGAACTCGATCTTTACAGATGGTTCTAAAATGGAAATCGGCACAGGCGCTGGTGTGTTCTTAAGAAATCAGAATATTAGGAAATGCTACAGGCTTAGAGATGAGTGTAGTGTTTTTAAAGCAGAAATCTTCGCCATTCTGAAAGCCACCGAACTTATCTCACACAATATTCCTGTGGACAGCGAGGTTACAATCTACGTTAATAGTCAGGCTGCTCTTAAAGCCCTAGAAGGATGTAGCATTACCTCAAAACTAGTCAAGTTATGTAGATCAGCTATAATCAGCCTGGCTGATACTTATAGGGTAAGACTTTGCTGGGTTCCTGGTCATTGCGACATCGAAGGCAACGAAATTGCTGATGAAATCGCAAGACTTGGCTCGAGTCAGGACCTGATACTCGCGGTGACAGAGATAGCTCCATCTATATGTCACGTTTTTATGGGCATCAAGTCTTGGATCGGGTAGGAAACAGCTAAGAACTGGCATAACTTGGACACTTGCACTTATGGCCCAACTTAGATATACGCAAGACCAAGCTCCTGCTAGGTCTTAGCAGAACCGGTCTTAGGAAATGCATAGGTGCTCTAACTGGACACTGCGCCCTGAATTCCAGACGAAGTAGATGGGATGGAGCAATTCAGGACATCTGCAGACTATGCTTAAACGCGGACTCGTCCGAAACGGTCGAGCATATCCTCTGTCACTGTCCTATGCTCCAAAACCAGAGACTTAAATTTCTAGGCAATAGATTCCATGGGGAACTGGGAGACATACAGCAGTGCAAACTGACTGATGTTGCTGGTTTTATTTTGGGACTCAGATGGCTTAGTTAGACGGGTCTCTTCCCCCTAGGGTAGAGTTTTTGGTCAACACTTCTCTTCTCTACGATTTTTTTTCTCTATCTTTAACACTTTCTAGAACTACTTTCTTCACTCTTTTCTCTCTTTCTCTTTCCGCTATCATTTATTTACTTTCAGAAAGGATCACAATGGACCCGGAGTTCTCCGAGTGAAGATGCCACTCTCCTGGCATCACCTTTTCAACCTAACCTAACCTACTTACTTACTTAAATGGCCTATATTGTAACCTGTTAAGGTCAAAGGCCGAGCATATTTTAGAATTCCATGCGCTTCGATCTTGTGCGCATATTCTCCAATTTCGTAAGCCAAGCTTGGATAGATTTTCTTCTACTTGGTCTTTTCATCGAAGTTTCGGTCGTCCTCGTCTGGAGTATTTTCATGCATTTGCACCACATATCCTAGCCAACGCAAACGCTGCTGTTTAATGCGTTTTACTATGTCAATGTCAGCAAATAACTCATACAGCTCATGATTAAATCGATGCCGAAATTCATTGTTAATGCTGATTGCACCATAGATTTTTCGTAGGATCTTCCTCTCAAAGACTCCAAGAACAGCTTCATCAGCTTGTGCAAGTGCCCATGATTCAGCACCATATAATAACACTGGTAGTATAAGCGTTTTGTAGAGCGTAATTTTAGTTCTTGTTGATTCCTAAGCTGCCTGCTTAGTCCGAAATAGCATCTGTTGGCAAGTATGATTCTTCTTTTAATTTCGATACTTATGTCATTATTTTTATTTACTGCGGTACCAAGGTAGACAAATTCTTTAACAACCTCGAAGCTATAGTTGTCCACGGTTACGTGTGGTCCAATTCTAGTGGATTGCTTGCTAGTAGAGACCATCAGTTTTGTTTTGGATTCATTGACTACTAGACCCATTTTCACTGATTCCTTCTCAATACTGAAAAATGCGGCAGTCACCTCACGCAATGTGCGCCCCCTAATATCAATGTCATTGGCAAAAGCGAGTAACATGTGCTTTCTGCTAAAAATTGTGCCAGTTGTATCAACTGCAACACCACGCAAGATTTTCTCTAACAAAATGCTAAAGAGATCACATGATAAACTGTCGCCTTGCCTAAATCCTCGCTTAGTTAAAAAGGGTTCTGAAAGGCTTTTACCTATTTTAACTGACGATGTTGTGTCAGTTAATGTCATCCTGCACAACCTTATTAACTTCGTAGGAATGCCAAATTCTGACATTGCTTTATACAGCTTTGTTCGTATTGGGCTGTCAAAGGCAGCTTTGTAGTCAACGAAGAGGTGATAAGTGTCTATTTGCTTTTCTTGGGTCTTTTCGTAAATCCGAAGATAATGAGAATTTTCGAGATAATCGGTCCACATTTGACCCTAGCTCTCACATAAGTCCAAATGAGGGAAACAGCTTAAACATATAAGCTTTGAGAAAATGTTTGTATGATGACAAAATTTAGCAAAAATTTGTCTTTATTTAGGAAAAAGAAAACCTTTGACTTTTGTGGTGAAGGGTATCGTATGGTCGGGCTTGACCGACTATAGCACTTTCTTACTGTTTTATTATAAAGTTTAAACGTTGACATTGTGTGTGCAACACTACATCATTTAAATGACCACCACGCGAATTGTTGCAAGCATTGATTCTTTTGAATTAATTTTCGACCACTTTTTGATATAGATTGAGCTGTAATTCAGCCTTAACTTGACGAATGTTGGTTTTTAAGTGCTCAAGTGTAAAAGGTTTAGTTGCATAAGCACGGTGTTACGCATAGCCCAAAAAAAAAGTCTAATGGTATCAAATCGCTGGATCTTTGTGGTCAGTTGATATAGCCACGACGAGAAATCACGCGGCCAGGAAATGTCTCCTGCAATAATGCCACATTCACTCGAGTTGTGTAGCATGTGGCACTGTCTTGTTGAATCCACATATTCTCCAAGTCGTATTCTTTAATAGCAGGCAAAAAAAGTCGGCTATCTTATGACCATAACGCTCCGAATTCACGGAATCGACACATTCGCGTCTTCGGCAACACTTTCACTTACAGCAGCGATATTTTTTAGTGGAACGAGCGAAACGATGATGCATTCAATATATGTAACCGCTTCACTATATGTAACCGCTCCAGTCTCTTAAAATTTCTTCACAATTTTGCCAAATGCTTGCGTTGTTGGACGATTATGTAAACCATAATCTCCTCTCAAAGCACAATATATGGCTGTTGCAGAATCACTATTTTTATAGTATGTTTTGATTATTTTTATGCGTTGTGTGATACTTAAGCGATCCATTTTCGTCAATGTCAGACTTTCAATTGAAATGAAAAAAATTGGTTAAACAACTAAGTTTGACAGATGTGGAATTGAAGTCCTGTACTTTTAAAACCATGAAATGTGTAGCCCTTTAGTTAGCAAAAGAATGCTAAACCTGGTCTCCAGATTCACCCAGTTAACGAAAGATAATCAAGAATACGTCTCAAAGCAATATACTTCGGTCTGAGTTTAATTTGTGTTCTCACCTTTTATGAACAACTCGAGGAAGTTTTCGATAGCTGAATAGCAAAGATTGACCGGGAAAGTTGCTTTGAGCCCACTGTTACTGAATTCAGCCTCCACAATGTAACATCTGACCTTTGCTTTAAAGTACCTACATTTTAGCTTAAAAAAATCTAGCCTATTTCAACTACACTAACTAATTTGGAAGAAAACAAGTAAGAAAAGCTATAGTCGGTCAAGCCCGACTATATAATACCCTTCACAACTAAGGTCAAATATGGACCAACAATTAAACAAGTTTTCCTTAAGTCTTAGAGACATACATACATATACTATGTGGTATTTTTTCAAAATTTCGAGATTTATATCATTTCCGGCTAAGGGGCTGATATGGGAGCTAGGGTCAATTGTGAACCGATTGTTACCAAATTTTGTTTATTGGTTTATATTCACAAAATATTTATCTGTGCAAAGTGTAAGTAATCAAATGCATTTATCTTTAGAGTTATTAACGTTTTTGTGCTTTAATGTGCATATAAACGTCTTTTGAGAATGTGTCTTGTATGGGAGGTATGGTCAAATATGGGCCGATTTCTACAAAATTAGGAACACTGATTAAGGTTATGATAGGCAATATTTGTGCTGAATATTATTAAAATACAACTAAATTTGTTGCTGTAAAGAACCAAAAACTCTATTCTGGGAAGGCATCCCTATGGAAGGTATCCGAAGTAGTAATCCGATTTCGCCCAAAAAGTATAGGGTCCTTGGACCAAAATATGAATCTGTGCCAAATTTCATCAAATTATCTTTAAAGTTTCGACCTGTAGAGTGATAACAAGCTTACATGGATAACCGGCCAGCCAGCCAGCCAGCCGGACGGACATCGTTAAAACAACTCAGGGAGTGATTCTAAGTCGATTGGTATACTAAAAGGTAGGTCCAATATTTCTATGCGTTACAAACATCAGCACAAACCCAATATACCCTTTCCACCTATGGTGGCGAAGGGTATAAAAACCTACATGTAGGTATTTTCCCCTACACTCGACAACACTGCATCTAACATTGGAATGAGGTTGATCTCATTTGCGGCGGATAGCAATATGGTAGTCCGTAGCACCAGGTTTTAACACCTAGAAATATATAAAGCAATTAGATAACAAAAAATAAAATAGACCATTTTGTAAATGATGAAAGCCACACATTAAATGTGCGTACAATTTGGGGAGCCAATATGAACTCCGATCTTTATCATGTTAAAGTCATGGTGTGAACACGTCTGAGTGTGTCGCGGTAAATACAGTGCAAAGAAAATTTAACATCACCAAGCTATTCCCATCAAATTTTGACCGATTACTAGCAACGAAGAGCTTAATTACTCGGAGAAAATATGTCTAGTTCCAACGACATCAGCGCTCTATGGCAACATATTGGCAACTCCATGAAAACTGCTGTAAAATCTGTATTGGGGTTCCAAAACCCTCTTCTTAAAAGCTCTTGGTATGATGAGGAGTGCCGCAATGCAACTGCTGATAAAAATGCAACATACAGGGTATTTCTGCAGTCAGTAGTTACTCGTCGATCTCTAGAAAGATGTCGAGAGAGAAAAAGAAGAAAAAATAAAGAAATGGCGGGACGTGTGTTCGAGAAAATTCAGATGTATAAAAGGCGCAAAAAAATAAACACCAAATAAATGGTTTTAGCAATTCTATAAGGACGATTCTGTAAGGACGACCAATGAAACCTGGTAATTGAAACTATGGAAGGAGTACTTTTGCAAATTTTTGGTATCAGGTGAAAGCGACCAACAAATTAATGATGCCATATGTCCACTACCAAACCAAAATGATGTTAGAATTGCAATAACTTGACTAAAAAATAGCAAAGCTGCGTGTGTCGATGGTTTGCCAGCAGAGCTTTTTAAGGCTGGAGGTGCTGATTTGTTAAGGCGTATTACCCAGCTTATAGAAGCCATATGGTTAGAAGAACGAATGCCAGACGATTAGAGTCTTAGTTTTCTTTGTCCGGCGAAAATTATAGAGTTATAAGCCTCATTTTAATTGCATATAAGAACCGGCCATACTGTGTAAAAGGCTAAAGCCCAAAGTTAACGAAATGATTAGGACCTACCAATGTGGCTTTAGACCTAACCACTTTCCAGATCTTCACACTATGTCAAATCCTGAAGAAGAACCAAAAGAAAAAAAGACACATATCTTCGTTGACTACAAAGCTGCTTTTGACAGCCAGATACAAACGAAGTTGTTTAAAGCAACGTCTGAGTTTGACATCCCTACGAAGCTAATATGGTTATGCAGGATGAAGTTAACAAATACAACCTCATCAATTAATTGTCAAAGTCCTTTATAACTAAATGGGGATTCAGGCAAGGTTTATCATGCGATCTCTCTAATATTGTGTTAGAGAAAATCTTGCGAGATGCTATAGTTAACATAATTGGAACAATTTTTTAACAGAAAACAAATGCTACTCGCACTTGCCGATGATATTGATATTCTGGGTCGCACAATGTCTTTTTAAGAATTGAGAAGTAATCAATGAAAAAAGGCCTAGTTGTCAATAAATTACAAACAAAACTGATGGTTTCTACAAGCAGACGTCCACTAGGATGGGACCACATGTGATCGTTGAGAACTATAGCTTCGAGGTTGTAAAATAATTTGTTTGGCTTGGTCCCGCTGTGAACATCAACAACGATATAAGCTAAACTTACGCTTTATCAAATGCTTATGCTGCCAATATTATTTTATAGTGCTAAATCATGGGCTCTTGCACAGCTATTTTTGGAGTTTTTGGGAGGAAGATTCTACGAAAAATCTTTGGACCAGTCTCCGTCAACAGTGTATATCCACATCGAACGAACCATGATCCGTATGAGCTATATGCTGACATAGACATTAGGGTGGAGCGACAAACAACTTTTATAGAAATTCGATACGCCTGGGTTAAAAATCGATGCTCTTCCTAGGTTTATTTGTAGGGCCCATTTGTATAGGGAAAAGCGGGAGTTTTTCGGTTTTTTCTTAAATATAAACCAATAAAGATATAGATTGATGCAGTGGTTTTTAAGTTATTGCAATTTGCCCCCCAAAATTCGTGTCATTTTCAACACGCATAAGGATATGTAGAAGAAAAATTTACTTTAGAGTACAGAAATTACAAAGTAAGACATTCCTTGTCATCTAAACATTTATAGGTACTAAATAATTGAAATTTAATAAAATATAATTAAATTTACATAGTTTTTTATACTGGAATATGGTCCCTTTTTCAAGGACCGTTTCAAAACTCACTTTTTAAGTTTTAGAAAATTTTGTTAAAAAAATATTCAAATTTTCAAAATTTTTTATCGACATATTAAAACAGACAGATATAGTAATGAAATCCAAAAAAATTTGTTGTCTCATATGGTTTCGCCGTACCTGCGACTTGAAATCGTAAAATTTCGCAAAAAAGTAAATTTTTTGACATTATTTATGTAGATGCTTAGTAAATTTTATTTAAGTTTGCTTTCGATAAAGTTAATACTGAATTTTATTGCCCAGTCATTGTGGAATGTCCCACAGTGATTTGAGCCCATAGTAAAATTGGAAAAAACTAGAAGGAATAAATTAACAGCGGTGAAATTTACAGCATGAATAGACCTTAGCTCAGTTAGAAAAAAATATAAAATAAAATTTAAAAATATCCAGATATTTTGCCCGCAAGGGATCAGTATAATTTCCAAAAATCGCCCATAATATATTTTCCTTTTATAAACATATAAATTTTGTATTTATTTCGAGGATTTCGTATAACTAGTGTAAATATAATTTAAATACATTAGATTTTTCATATTTCCAGTGTTGCCATAATGTGCTGAATTAAACAAAATCTTTTTTTACAAAAATTATTTCTTGAGTGTTTCTGATCAAATTAGGGGCAAACCCATGTACTTAAACCCCAACGCAGATAAAGGATCAAAGCAGTTTCTAATAGTAAAGATAGCTAGATGGCGCTACCAAATTTTTTACATATTTTTTATTAGATACATATTTGTTTTATGTACTGAGTTTTAATTATATATTAATAATTTTAAACAGGAACAAAAAAAAAACAGAAAACTTATAATTATTAACGAAATTCTTCTTCCGCTTCTGTATTTTCTAATATATAGTCACGGATTTCTTGAAAATTGTGAAAGGTATTGGTTGATTTTGTTGGTACCCTATTGAACGTCACTAGTGGATCAGACGAAATTAGAAGTTTTGTCATCAAGTCTTTGTTACAATTTTCTCTGGTGTTTTTACGAGTATGTTCTAGTCTGCTTCTCCTAATTATTTTATGAAGGGACTCCAAAGCATCTTCTGAAAGCACACCTTAAAAAAATCAATTGTAACTGCATAATTTTTTATACAAAGTACATTTAATATTACCTATAGGCAAATCAAAGAACTCTATGATGTCACTTCCATGTATCAACAACTTGTGTAAGGTTGATGGCATATAATACCAATGATAATGTTTTAAGTACAGGATTTTAGTATTCTCTGTTAGTACTTTTAAATTAGTAATATTAATTGGTTTACCAGATGATATAATTTTTAAAATTAATCCCAAATTATATATTAAATCTTTATTGATGCCAGTTATATTTGCAGACATTTCGTATTCGATAAAAAATTTTCGTGCAGTATTGCCGTCATTGCACAGTGGGAGAATACGGCCAAAACTCAATAACTTGGTCATTTATTGACTTTTGTTCTTGAAATTTTTAGTGTATATAAATAATATACCTTTAGTTAAACTGAAATAGTTTTTTTTAAGAAAATATAAAGTCTGTGGTCACATAAAACTGGACTACTAAACATGCTAAAAAACTCTTTGCTGGCGATTATAAAAATTATTTACATAAATAGGATAATATATGAAGAGAATACCTATCCTACGATACATGACTTGACAAAATCGGATATGTCCTTTCAGAGATAGTGGGTTCATACTATGAGCTTAAAACCAGATTTTGTATGCTTCTAACAAACCTACAGAAAAACTCTAAACATTGAATATTTTTATAAAAAAAATTACGAGTTCATGAATAACATTAAATTTTCAGATTTTAAAATTTTTATTGCGTCCACAATAATGTGACCACCACCTATATAGTTAAATAAATTATACAAAAGTCATTTAAAATTAAAAATTTTGTTGTTTTTTATCTTTATATATAAATTTTGCATAGAATTAGAAAGGAAACTAAAGAAAATGGCATAAAAATATTACATCATGCCTATATTTCACTTCAAGTAGTGATTTTTTTAGCGATAAATTGCAAAAAATTGTGAAAAAGGGGTGTTACTAAAAACGTTATAATTCTCGAAATAGGATGCAAATGGATATAAAATTCATTGGGCTTAATAATGATTGACTTCAGCTATTAGAGAGTGTTGGGCTTCAACCTCTAGAAATCTCTAAAAAAAATTCGCGGTCTATCAAACTTTGTATTAAAATTTTTTTTTTTTAATTTTTTATGGTTGTTTTAACCGTTAGATTTCTAGATGAAGCATAGGTCAAAAGATATTGAAATAAGCGCTGTTGATTAGTAAAAGCTATCTACTTTTTAATTCAAGAAAGAAAAAGTCAAAATTTTACACGTATTCCAAAATTAAGCGAATTTTATATATGCGTTCAAATATACAAATAATTTTATTACGAAAATATAATTAAATATTCAAACTTTGAGGAATTATTACAGCCTTAGCAGGCAATGCAGTATGGTAAAAATTTGGGATTACATGTTTTGAAATGTCAGCTCTAATCTGACACTAAAATTTCTCAAAAAAAATTTAAAACATTTTTGGGGGTTTTGGCCGTAATTTCCTACTGTGCATTGGTAGTGCCAAAATTTGGTTTTACTTTATCAATTGTGAGTCTTAAATTCTTTTTGAATAAGTTTTTTTCGTGTACTGAAAGTTTCTTTATTTTCGTTTCTCACTTGCCATGTTTTAAAAGTAAGTCGGTAAGTCTGGTGTTTTTGCAATACTTATATTATTCATTTCAGTTGGTTTAGATTGACATATAGAACATTTTGAACCACAGCTTGTATTTGTGAGAACTTTTGCTACAGCACCATCGATCATAGTACAATGCATGACGTAGTTTACCTTGATTCGAGACCCATTGAAATCAATTTCATCTAACGCAGTGTCTTTAATTTCATATTTGAAGTCTTCGAAAACTCTTTTTACTGTGGCTGGATTTTCTTTTTCAATCAAAAGCATCATAGGTCTACAATAACTAGTTGAAGATGGCCTTAGGTTTACCCATAACTTTTTTCCACTTTCGTTATTTACAAGTCTTAAATTATTAATATAAAATATAAACGTAAATAATTTCTAAAAACATAAACAATTTCTAAACTTACTCAAGTGGAACAAATGCTACTACAAACAAATTTTCGTCGATCGAATCTTCATTTTTAAATTTTTACTTGTACATACTATGGCCGCCACTACCATCCATACCCCACTTTAGCACGATAGTTATGTCATTCATTTTACTATTAACTTCTATTAAAGTCAGCAAACTAATTGTAGTTTTATATAGTAGGTTCCTTAAAGAGACCTTTGCCGTTGTATCAGTTACATGTATGGGTCCCGGAAGTAAGTTGTTGCGTTGCTGCCGAACGGTGTACAAAGCAGGATAATAACTATCTTCCTTACTATAGTACTTTTTTAAAATGTTATATTTTTTATGTGATAAATTTAGATCTTCCATTAAAGCTAAGGCTTTTATTGAGGTTATGTTTGATTCTTTATCTCTTGGGTTCGGGGTATTTACCTTTTTATACCCTTCACCACCATAGGTGGAAAGGGTATTATAAGTTTGTGCTGATGTTTGTAACGCATAGAAATATTTGTCTTAGACCCACCTTTTAGTATACCAATAGACTTAGAATCACTTTCTGAGTCGATTTAGCGATGTCCGTCCGTCTGGCTGGCTGGACGGCTGGACCCCCATGTAAACCTTGTAATCAAACTACAGGTCGCAATTCTAAAGATAATTTGATGAAATTTGGCACAGATAATTTTTTTGATAATGGGACCATGGCTATTGAAATTAGTCAAAATCGGTCCATTATTTATGGTACCTCCCATAGGTCCCACTTCCCGGAATTGCTATATTGGCCACAAATATTTTTTCATGAAATTTAAAACAGATACTGCTTATGTAAACTTAAATCAATGTACCAAATTTCGTTGAAATCGGTCCACATTTGACCTTAGCTCCCATACAAACTCTTCTTCAAAAACGCACTAAATGAGACAAAAAATCTCTAAAACGCTCGTAAATCTAAAGATAATGAAAATTTTGAGTTTATTTTTTGCATACATAATTTTTGTAACAACTGTAATCAATTTGCCAAATTTCGAGATAATCGATCCACATTTGACCCTAGCTCTCATATAAGTCCAAATGACGGAAACAGGTTGAATATATACGTTTTGAGAAAATGTTTGTATGATGGCAAAATTTAGCAAATATTTGTCTTTATACAGGAAAAATAACACCTTTGACCTTAGTGGTGAAGGGTATCGTATGGTCGGCTTGAGCGACTATAGCGCTTTCTTACTTGTTTTTCTTTAGTTTTAAAGCATATTCGAATTCTTCTATTGTATAATCTTGTACTAAGTTCTTTACTCTGTTATATTTAGACTTATCGCTCAAATATTGGAACGTCTTTTTAGGTCTACCTCCGACATTATCCTTTTTGGAGTAACAATTTCAATCATATAGTCAGTTATAGTAAACGTGACAAAAACACTTACCTTATTATAAGTAACAAATATTTTATCCAAAAAATTTTTATTTTCTTTTAAAAACCGACTTTTGGTTCTATTTGAATCCAGCCACGTTTTGCTAAATTTGATTAAAACTCGCATGGTTTTAATTTTTATTTCTTTTTTACAAAAAATTTTCTTCATTTTTTAATTTCTCTTCTAAATAAGCAAGCACTGCACTTACTCTTTTCTTTCCCGGGGATCTAACCCAAACACTAAATAAAGTTTTGTTATATATATTTACCATTTTTTAATATAATGTTTATAAATTTCTTAAAACAGGCGATAATAAAAATTAATCTCATAACAAAGCCAACTACTTTTAAAAAATTTTTCTAAAATAAACATTTTTTAAAAGGGGCATAACTCAAAAAACGGTGTTTTTATTCTTACTATTCTATATGCGCTATGAAGACAACATTTCAAAATATATCCTTAGATGTTAAACGAAATGGGATCTCGTTTTATATACTTTTCCGATTCCATTTAATTTAACAGTTTTTCGAAAAAAATTTAAATTTGCCATAATGTATACCATTTTTTTCATAGTTTTTTTCTTTGCATTGTAAAGTTTTTAACGTCGTATTATTAACCATGATGTCATTGTCAAACTTGTATAAGAAAATTGTATTCCAATCGAAAATGCAATTTTTATTATCCTTTTTCCAAACCTATTTGAAAAAAATAAAATTTTCTAAAAAATTGTAAAAATACTGAACATTTAAGGGAGTTTCATTTGAAGTAGCCCGACCGGATAAAAGAAATGCGAACATATCTGGAATGCTGAACATCTCAGCTTTAATATCGTGTGCATATTGTTAATAAATTCGCAAAATTAGAAAAAGGAGTGTTTTCTATGGGACGAATCAGTGTGTGTCCACTAGAACTTTCTTTGTTATTGGGTGAGCTTGAACTTTTTTTCGTCGGGGTCAAAGGTCAAAATTCGGACTTTAAGTGGCAAAAATACAAAATGTTATGAATTTATTGGCGAATTTTAATCAAAATTTATAAAAATAGTAATAATAAATAATGTTTATATTGTTTTATTAAAAATATTTGTTTAACCCTTTTTTTTAAAACTTAAATAAAATTTGCTTCTACCGTGGTACAGCAGGTTAGTCATCCGCCTAGCATACCAGAGGTCCCAAGTTCAATCCCCGGACAGATCCACTTGAAAAAAAAAATATTCCAACTCATAACTCAGCTAACCACTGGCTATTGAGTATTAGTCTATGTAAAACTTCTCTAACTAATGCATTTGCCGTTCGGAGTCGGCGTTAAAACGTAGGTCCCTTAGAGCTGCAAAACTATCGATAGTCGCCCCACTCGATAGTTTCGATAGTCGATAGTGGTCACATTCGATAGTTTCGATAGTCTATCATAAAACTATCGATACTATCGATAGTATCGAATTCTAAAAATTGCATGCAGAAACAATTGTTAACTTTAAGTACATATATCTACAAATATTTGCTTTAAATTATAGTACCTGGGTAACCGAGCCATGCTCGGAATTTTATAATAAACATTTCGAAGCAAGTTTTAAAGGTTTCATATATTTTTTTTATGAAGTACTAACAAACTAAAATAAATTTAGAAAAAAGACATTACACAAATATCAAATTAATTTTTAATCATTTCATTCATTTTGTCCAATCAACACATCAGATCAAATGCATAGTTTACAGTTCAATTCATTTTGAATAGTCTTGAAAATTGATCATACCAACTTAGAAATCTCCGTCAACTCATATGCACGAACATTGCTAAAGATCATAGCCTGATCAATTCAATTTGAGTTATTTTCAGTTACGCCACCTGACGGAAATTAGTCCTACCAACTAAGAAGCCTTCGTCAGCACATGCGTAACAACTTTTCTAGAGAGTAATTTTCAGTTTACTATTCTATAGTTTACTATTCTATAAAGGTCATACAAACATTCATTTGCTTAAAAGTTATAACATTACCAATTTTTCCCCTTTTTATCCTAATTTCAAAAAAGTTCCATATGCATATTTAGTACTTGATACCATTTGGATCCGGTATATTTTATAAAAACGCAGTCAACATATTGATCAATGGTTCATATTACTTCATGAGGTGTTAAATTATCATTTTATTTCATTTTTTACCCATTTTGGACCCCAAAATCAAAAAAGTACCAAATACGTGTTCAATATTTTTTCGCATTTATTGATTGCATTACAAAGTTTATTTCTGTCCGATTACCTGTCCGATTATTTTAACATCTGTTAAAAATATAACTTAAATTTTGTTTAAATATTATCACTTTAGAATTTTCGATTTTTCCCCCTTTTTACCCTCTTAGAGGCAATCATGTATCGCGTAGGTACCTCCTGGAGTAAACTATTGTATATGGCTTGTCTTTTAATTGTTCAGCTTTGAATTTCTCATAGGCAATAACAATGTTTTTAAAATAGGTGACAATATTTTTACATTTAAACTAAATTTGTTTATACAGTCTTGACTTAAATAAGGTTGCACTACAAGATTCAGAGTATGAGCGAAACATGGCAAAATGTCTTTTTTACTACAAATCGCATGCTTTTATCATTGTATTGTTTTTATCAGCAACAAATGATGCTTTTTCTTTTTTCCGTTACACCTGACATTGCAATATTTTCCGCATTGTAATTATACCACCATGACTTTCGATATAAGTAGCCATAATTTTTTTCTTGAATATATCACTTACTCAAGTTAACATTTGCTGAACTAAAGATATAATTTTAGTCTTATTGATTAATTTCATATTTATTTTAAAAATATCCACCGACACCAAAATTTCTCCTAACAATCAATTTAAAATATGCCGCCAACCTATTTTTGTCGATAGTATCGCTATCGGAAAAAAACAATCGATAGCACACTAAAAATAAAACTATCGATATTATCGATAGTACCATCGATAGTTTTGCAGCTCTAAGGTCCCTTTCAATGAGCCAAGACCATAAATTTATAGGTTGAAATTTACCAATATCGAAAAAACTTCCATTTTTCGAATTTCAATAAAATTTGTTTTTCGCTCCACCATTTAAAGCAGCGGCTGCATTGATTGGGTCATGTCGTGTGTATGGATGAAAATACTTCAGTAAGAAAAATGTCGTATGTCCGAAACTTCTATGGAAAGACCAAGTAGAAGAAACCCTTTCAAAGCTTGGACTTCGAAATTAGAGAATATGCGCACAAGATCGAAGCGCATGGAATTTTAAATTGCTCGGCCTTCGACCTTACCAGGTTGTAAATATAGGCCAATTAAGTAATACCTTTCACCACCTTCGCACAGTGTTCGATTCTTTAATTTAGCTGGCAAAAACGACAAAGTTGATGGCATAGTTGACATTTTGTCAGCAAACTTTTATAGCACTTTATTAATTTAAAAATTAATTTATTAGTTTTAATATAAATATGCAATCAATTTAACATCTAAAGGTGAAACAAAATTACTACACATTCTGAAAAACAAAGTTCTTTTTTGGACAGACTAATAAAAAAAATTTAAGTAGTTGACTAATGTTGTAAGTTGTCATCAGCTAGTAAAGGCAGTTGAAGCACAAATGCAATAATCCGAAAATCGCGATTCAGCTGGATTGGTGAAGGAATTGGCGTTGGCTTTGCCACTAACTTGAACTTCTTAGAAATGAAAAGTTCTTTTCACATTTTGGCCGATATAGAAACATGTCTTTCTGCTGATCTTGATTTGTATGGGAGACTAGAAGTTTTCGTGCAACGACTGGGCGTTTTTTTTCTAAGTTTTTGTAACAATTTTTTATGGAAGGTTGGCAGTTTGCCTAAAAATGATCACCAGATACTCCATTTCATTTTTGTTACGGGTCATATGACCCAATTCAGCAGCTCATAGCTCAAACCATCTTTTTGATCCTATCAAATACAGAACATTACCTTGTAATGTATACATTTTTCATCAACGATAAACAAATTACTTTTTTTTTTTGGTATCTTTCTGAGTTTGCCTCCAAAAAATACCATATTTATTATCATTGACACAAACCATATGTTATTCAAATTGTACTGTAACAGAAATCATTGCTCCAAATTTTATTGAATTCTATTTGCATTTGATTAAGACCTAACTACTGTCAAAAGTTTAAAAGTGATGAAAATCTCAAAAATTTCTAATAAATCTAATGATAATGACAACTTCATGTTTATTTTTTTAAAACATAATATTTTTTTACTAAATAAAACCAAATTGTTCAATTTATCAATGTGGAGGCAATGGCTAGCTCTCATATTAAGCCCCATATTAAATGATGAAAAAAGCTCAAATATGCTCGTAAATAAGTCATGAAAAAAATGCGGCTGATGCAGGGAATATATCGGGTGTTTTTTATTGAGGTATAGAACTTTAAGTTGGCATCACTTTTTTAACTGGCGGCCATTTTGTCAGCTGTCAAGTGATTAATATTTAGTTTGGTTTGCCATTTCATCATGTACAGGTTGACAAAAGAACAACGCTTGCAAATCATGCAAATTTATTTCGAAAATAATGGTTCAGTTCGCGAAGTTTACCGCAAGCTCCGTCCATTTTATGGTCGACATAATCGTCCATCAGAGCAATTAATTCGGTTAACCATGGACTGTTTTCGCACTACGTTTACTCTATGTGATAATACGCATCCGCAGCGACGTCGAACAGTGCGCACCGAAGAAACAATTGCCGCTGTAGAGCAAAGTGTTGAAGAGGACCCGAATGAATCGATTCGCCACCGTGCACAGCAATTGCAGCTTTGTCCATCAACTTTATGGAAGATTTTGCGCAAAGACCTTGGCTTGCGACCTTACAAGATCCAGCTTGTGCAAGAATTAAAGCCGCGAGACCATGCAATGCGTCGTGATTTTGGTGTATGGGCCGAAAATGAGATTGATCTCGATGCTGATTTTCATCGCAAAATTTTGTTCAGTGAAGAGGCTCATTTTTGCTTGAATGGCTACGTCAACAAGCAAAATTGCCGCATTTGGAGTGAAGAGAATCCACATGAGACCCTTGAGACGCCATTACATCCACAAAAAGTGACTGTTTGGTGTGCTCTATGGGCTGGTGGAGTCATTGGGCCATACTTCTTCCGAAATAATGCTGGAGAGTCAGTTACCATAAATGGAGATCGGTATAGAGCCATGATAACCGACTATTTTGTTCCCCAATTGGATGGCATGAATGTGGATGAGCTGTGGTTCCAACAAGACGGCGCTACATGCCACACAGCGCACGTCACAATTGATTTATTGAAGGAAACATTCGATGAGCGCATAATTTCGCGGAATGGACCTGTCAATTGGCCACCAAGATCGTGCGATTTGACACCACTGGATTATTTTCTATGGGGATATGTGAAGTCGCTCGTCTACGCCAACAAACCAGAAACGTTAGGGGACTTGGAAGCCAACATTCGTGGCGTTATTGCCAACATACGGCCCCATATGCTCGAAAAAGTAGTTGAAAATTGGACCTGTAGAATTGGCTTTATTCGAGCCAGCCGCGGCGGCCACATGCCCGAAATCATATTTAAACATTAATGGCATAAAATTATCCTTCCAATAAAGCCAAATTGATGGACATTAAAACGATTTTCTTGTGTTTTATTTCAATTCGAAGTTCTATACCTCTAAAAAAAAACACCCATTAATTGTGACGAGAAGGAAAATTACTCTTTAACAAAAACAGAAACATAAAAGGGCTAAGTTAACTAATATTAATTTAATTTTGTCTTTGGTTCATAAAAATTTTAATAATTTTTTCAGGTTTTTCCTCAAATTTGTACTTGCTCCTACGTACATCCAAAGCCAAACATCTTAATGTTTGTACGCTGTCTTTTTCCTAAATTAAAATGTTTTTCGATTTAATCGACTTAAAACATTTTACTGCAATATAATAATTCATTCTTGCCTGATCATCTTGCCACCAACAATAAAACCATCAGGGACCATTAAAGATTACAAAGAAGCGTGTGCAACATGACACAATTTTCTCTCCTATAAAGTCTCAAGAGTGGGCAATGGATTTGCTAAAAGGCGATCTTTAAACTAACGAACAGTTGGACTCATCATTGGGGAGGAAAAAAGATGAAAAATCCAAAACAAGTTTAAACCAATGCATTATGGGGCTTATGGTTGAAATTTTTGTAGTTTGTTTGTTTTTTTGGGAAGATTGTTAGCAGTAAATTTTTATTTATATCGGGTGATTTTTTAAGAGCTTTCGGATTTGATTTAAATGATTAACACTTACATTTTCAGTAGATGGAGTTTTGTTTACAATGCAAAGCTTAAAGATAATTTCATGTAAATGTTGACCGCGGCTACGTTTCAAATGGTGCATACACTGGATCTAATTGTGATCTGTTCAATATTTAGGCTGCTATTTAACGAATAAATTCAAATTCAATATTGGCTTCTAGGAAGTCAACCGTTGAGATAAATCTATGAAAAATGTTACAACAAGAAAATCAATGTTTGCACATTTTTAGCACGTGTTTCCAAATTTTTTCGACCTGAGGCGTGTGTTTTTAATGCAAAAACTGTACCATTTATTAATACCTTTTATAAATGTTTAATACATCAATGAAAAGGAAAACATGTCGAGAATATTATACTATTAAACTTTTACTAATCTTTTAAAAAGTCTTAAAGATTTCTGGGAAAAATGTACAAAAAAACTAAATAGTGTATTTTTTACGAAATCAATTTTGAACTTTGACGTCTAATTTTCTGAAAAACTGTACAAGGTACATAAATAATTTTTTGCACTTTATAATACTTATTTTATTGTTTATGTGAAATGATTAAAAATTAGAAAAAGAACTAAACCCAACTGACCTTTTTTTCAATTAAAATTATAGTGCATGGAAATTTGCCATTTTTTGTAACATACCATCTTATGGATTCGTTTATAAATTCGTGCTACTTTTTATTTCCGAAATCCAAAGAGGACATATGGGCTTATATAACTGCATTTCAGAAAGTAGCAAAATCGGCTTGACTTTTTTATTATATGTTCGAAAACTCAAAAATTTTCATAAAATTTAGACCAATTTCGGTCAATTCGGAACGTAGGGTGACTGTTGTACTGACTTTAGATTTGGATTGAAATCTTTCTAACACCATTCTCACATTAAATTTTACTAAAATATTTCTTAGTAAAAATCGAAAATTTGATAGCATCTTTTTGAGAAAGAAATCAAATTTTTTCGATCAGCCAAAATTATTTGAATTTGGAAATTTTTCAAAGCAAAACTGTTTGAGATTTTTAAAAACGTTTTTTTTAAGTTTTATTTTATAAACTGTTAGCTATATGCTTATATTTTTTTAAAAAAATATCGGTTAAATATCGAATGTATATCGACCAACAACTAGAAAGTCATAGAGAAAGAAAATTAGTTTTTTTATTTTTGAAATTAAATAACTTAAAACCCATAAAAGTTATTATAGTAAAGTAAGCACGTTTTTTCTTCGTTTCTTTAAGTTCATTCCAAAATGTAAAAAAATCAACCATATAATACAATAATTGAAAGAGCTACACGGTCCCAAAGCTTTTGTACTTCTGAGGTGGTCTAACTTGACTCCAACTTATTCATCCTGTGTAAACACAGGGTAACCATAAATCCGAAATTCAGATATCTTACAGATGTATTCAGGCTTTCAGATAAGAAGATTTTTACCACTTTTCTTTTGCAAAATATAGTTTAAAGGGTTTAATTGCACGATCTAGCCAATAAACAGGTCCCAAATGTGAAATAAACTGTACAAAAAACTCGTTTCTCAATCGGGCTATTGGGGAGAATCTTGTTAATGTCACATATCAGCCAAGTCTAGCACTTTCATTTCAGACAAACAAAAATGTAACCATCGCAAGGTAGCGCTCGCCATTCACAGAAACGTTTCGTCTTTGAAAATGCCTGACATATCATTTTCTGAATGGGTTCTAGCCCCGGTCATGGTGATATCAATATCTGTAATTATTAGTTTTTATTAAAATTATTTATTATCACAGCATCGCCCATCGGCTGTAAGCCTACAGTAATAGCATGCCATCGATGTATATTGGGCATAAAGCGAACTGCTTAAAACATTGCGTGTAAATAGCAACAAATGGCGCAACTTTACTGTTCCAAAATAGAAAAAACGAGCAATTGAAGTCTCAACTAGACCTTTTTCAAAGAAGGTAACCCAATCCGCATACTCTTACTTAAATGGTCTATATTTGCAACCTGTTATGTTACGAGCTATTTTAGAATATTTCGCTGTTCTCCTATTTCGTAAGCCAAGCTTTAAAAGACTTTCCTCTACATGGTCTTTTCATCGAAGCTTCAGACGTCCTCTTCTAACAAAAGGGGGCGTTTTTATTCTAATTTAAGTTTTTTCATAGTAATCGTTTTTCCAAGGAGTGGGTTACTAGCTCGACTTCCTTACCGATGTTTACATAGTTCTCGCGGCACATGTTCGATCACTACATTAACGGGTGTTAACGCAGTTAATGTAGAAATTTTTTTATTTATTTGGGAATTAATTACTCGAACTTTTTTTATTTTTGATAAAAACATTTTGTATAGAAATATTTTAAATAAAAAAATTTTATATAGAAAAATTTTTGATAAAATAATTTTCTATAGAAGAATTTTTAATAAAAAAAAAATTTTTCTATAGAAAATTTTTTCCATAGAAAAATTTTTGATAAAAAATTTTCTATAGAAAAATTTTAAATAAAAAAAATTTTCTATAGAAAAATTGTTGATAAAAAAAATTTTCTATAGAAAAATTTTTGATAAAAAAATTTTCTATTGAAAAATTTTTGATAACAAAATTTTCTATAGAAAAATTTTTGATAACAAAATTTTCTATAGAAAAACTTTTGATAAAAAAAATGTTCTATAGAAAAATTTTTAATAAAAAAATTTTCTATACAAAAATTTTTAATAAAAAAATTTTCTACAGAAAAATTTTAACTATAAAAATTTTCTATAGATAAATTTTTGATTAAAAAATGTTAATAAAAAAATTAATAAAAAAATTAAATAAAAAAATTTTCTATAGAAAAATTTTAAATAAATAAATTTTCTATAGAAATTTCTTTTATTTAAAATTTTTCGATAGAAAAATTTTTGATAAAAAAATTTTCTATAAAAAAATTTTTGATAAACAAATTTTCTATAGAAAAATTTTTGATAAACAAATTTTCTATAAAAAAATGTTTGATAAAAAAATTTTCTATAGAAAAATTTTTGATAAAAAAATTTTTGATAAAAAAATTTTCTATAGAAAAATTTTTGATAAAAAAATTTTCTATAGAAAAATTTTTGATAAAAAAATTTGCTTAAAAAATTAATGATAAAAAAATTTTCTATAGAAAAATTTTTGATAAAAAAAATTTCTATAGAAAAATTTTTGATAATAAAATTTTGTACAGAAAAATTTTTGATAAAAAAATTTTCTATAGAAAAATTTTTGATAAAAAAATTTTCTATAGAAAAATTTTTGATAAAAAAATTTTCTATAGAAAAATTTTTGATAAAAAAATTTTCTATAGAAAAATTTTTGTTAAAAAAGTTTTCTATAAAAAAATTTTTGATAAAAAAATTTTCTATAGAAAAATTTTTGATAAAAAACTTTTCTATAGAAAATTTTTTGATAAAAAAATTTTCTATTGAAAAATATTTGATAAAAAAATGTTTCTATAGAAAAATTTTTGATAAATTTTCCATAAAAATTTTTGATGAAAAAATTTTCTATAAAATTTTTGATAGAAAAATTCTTGATAAAAACATTTCTATAGAAAAATTTTTGAGAAAAAAATTTCTATAGAAGAATTTTTTATAAAAAAATATCTATACCAAAATTTTTGATAAAAAATTTTCTATAGAAAAATTTTTGATAAAAAAATGTTTCTATAAAAAAATTTTTGATAAAAAATTTTTCTATAGAAAAATTTTTGATAAAAAAATTTTCTATAGAAAAATTTTTGATAACAAAATTTTCTATAGAAAAACTTTTGATAAAAAAAATGTTCTATAGAAAAATTTTTGATAAAATATTTTCTATAGAAAAACTTTTGATAAAAAAATGTTTTATAGAAAAATTTTTAATAAAAAAATTTTCTATAGAAAAATGTTTAATAAAAAAATTTTCTATAGAAAAATTTTTGATAAAAAAATTTTCTACAGAAAAATTTTAACTAAAAAAATTTTCTATAAATAAATTTTTGATTAAAAAATTTTCTATAGAAAAATTGTCTATAGAAAAACTTTTGATAAAAAAAATTTTTATAGAAAAATTTTTGATAAAAAAATTATCTATAGAAAAATTTTTGATAATAAAATTTTCTATAGAAAAATTTTTGATAAAAAAATTTTCTATAGAAAAATTTTTGATAAAAAAATTTTCTATAGAAAAATTTTTGATAAAAAAATTTTCTATAGAAAAATTGTTGATAAGAAACTGTTCTGTAGAAAAATTTTTGATAAAAAAATTTCCTATAGAACAATTTTTGATAAAAAAATTTTTTATAGAAAAATTTTTTATACAAAAATTTTTAATAAAAAAATTTTCTATAGAAAAATTTTTGATAAAAAAATTTTCTGTAGAAAAATTTTAAATAAAAGAATTTTCAATAGAAAAATTGTTGATAAAAAATTTTTCTGTAGAAAAATTTTTGATAAAAAAATTTTCTATAGAAAAATTGTTGATAAAAAAATTTTCTATAGAAAAATTTTTGATAAAAAATTTTCTGTAAAAAAACTTTTAAAAAAATTTTTTATAGAAAAATTTTTTACAGAAAAATTTTTAATAAAAAAATTTTCTATAGAAAAATTTTTGATAAAAAATTTTTCTATAAAAAAATTTTTGATAACAAATTTTCTATAGATTTTTGATAAAAATATTAAAAAAAAAACTTTTTCCTTTAAAAACTTTAGAACTACACATTGAAAAAAAAAATACCTATTTTAGTTCAAAGTATGAAAAAACGGCAACTCTGCCAACTAGTTTTTGTTCTATTCTCCTTGCGCCGACCCGTGATTGTAGACCACACGGGACATGTTTGATAGTAACATGTTACAAGAAAACAACTGAGCTACCAAACACTTACAGTGTTGGCAAAAATAAAGTTGCTAAAAAATTACCCGGTATAATCTAATCAACTGTTGTGGAAGATCGGCAAGTGGGATGGAGAAAAAGTTCAAGGAAGAAGACGCTACAGATGAAGATGCAGAAGCAACACCAATTGTGTCATAATATTTAAGTCGTCTTATACTCTTATTTACTTTTTTTGCTTTACTATTTTTGGTGAGTTGATTTGTTTTGATTTAACGATTATTTTTGAATTTTTCTCATTAACTACTGAATCTCCAGTAACTAAAAGGAAAATCGTACTAAATTAAAAATATTTTTTGTTTTATAATTTTATATTTTGGTGTTTTCTTGTTGAATATTTTTTCCTTCTATTTTAGAAAGGAGGAAGTTAGTTTTGTCGTTTTCTGGACAACCATAAATTTTATATTCCTTTTGACTATTTTACTGGCAAACCAAAATATATTCGTATCATTGTTTGTTGGAGGTTTTCTATTGCAAATAAAATATTTACTAAAAAGGTTTTTTGTAAATATAAAACACAAATTATTTATATACAATTTTTTCGAAGTGGTAAGTAACTATTTATATAAATATTACAAGATTTAAGATGTTTTATTATAATTTATACGATACCTGTAGTTCAAATAAGTTAGAAGGAAGTGAAAGTATGAATTTACAAGTTTGATCTAAATATTACTAATTGGTACTAATAGCTACTAAGTAGTAATGTATAAGTTCATATACTAGAAATAGTAGGAAAAGGAATGTAATCAGTGAATTAAGATTTAAAGTTAAAAAGGTTAGTTTAGGTTAGTGTGTCAGTCTGGTAATAAGACTCACTTATATATACTTGGAAGTCCATAATTGTTACTAATTGCTGCTTGTAAAGGATTTATGAATAGTGAGAGGAAAAAACTGAATTTATATCTATTAGTTAATATGAAAGTCTGGTAATCGGTGTAAAGAACCAGGTTTGAAGCTCAGTCCCGTCCAGGCTCCTTTACATAAAATTACAACACCTGGGGCCAAAACGTCACTTTCGATATCGTTCGAAGTGTAATATATTTAGAAACATTTGTGTATCATACTTTTAGGATAATCTAGATAATACTTATATCGTGTGGTTAAATTGTAAGGGCCGATGTTGAATGTGAACCACACCTAAACGCCAAGTTTTTTTCCGAATTTTATTTGACATTTCTCTATTTCAGACTTACTCAATTTGAACCATGGAGAGATACACAATCCAACAACGTGTTAAAGTTATCCAGACTTATTATGAAAATGGGCGTTCAAATTAAAATGCATATAGTGCACTTCGTGATTTTTTTGGTCAATTTGATCTTCCAAATGTGCGTACAATCGCAAAAATCGTGGAAAAATTCGAGCAAACCGGGTCTGTAGAAGATGTGAGAACACCAGTGCATGCTCGTACAGCTCGTACTGCAGAAAATATTGCTGCTGTTCGCGATAGTTTGGCTGAAGAGCCGTCCACCTCAACTCGTCGTCGTGCATAAAGACTTGCATTTGCACGCTTACAAGGTGCAATTGGCTCAAGAACTAAAGCCTCTTGACCATTCCAAACGTCGTGAATGGGCAGAATGGTAGCAAGAAATGGCAACAGTGGACGATATGTGGTTTCAGCAGGACGGTGTCACTTGAAAGACAGCTAACGAAACAATGGCTCTTTTGCGCAACAAATTCAATGGCCTTACGTAATGGTGATGTCAATTGGCCCCCAAGATCATGTGATTTGACACCGTTGGACTTTTTCCTTTGGGGTTATTTGAAAGAAAAGGTGTACGTCGATAAGCCAACAACAATTTAAGAGCTAAAAGATGAGATAATTCGGCACATTAACGGCATAGAACCTCCATTATTATACCAATATACCATAATAAAATAAAATTACAATAATTTCCTAAATAGTTTGTGTTTTATTCAAAATCATCCCTTTAAATTTAACCTCCCGATATAACCTATACATTAGAATGAAAATTTTTTGTATGAAAGAAAATTTTTTTTATTCGAATTATATATCTTTTTACACAGAATATTGTAACAATAGGCCTACAAGTTTAGTTCTGAAAATTTTAGCCAAATCGGACAACGTTCTATAGGCGCGCATCGGGTCCAAAGTTTAAGAACGCATTTATATGGGAAAATGGGTTATTTTTTGTTTATGGGAAATTTAAACCAAAAATAAATAATTTTTACAAGAAAAAATAATAAACTATTAACGAAAACTAACACAGCTTTATTTCAAATCGTGAAAGACGAAAATACATGAGGTAGTTTAAAAGTTATTGCAGTTTCCCCCGAAAGTTCATGTCCTTGAAAATGCGCCCAAGGATATGCACCAGAAATTGTATGTTGTAAATAAAGAAATTCCAAAGTTGGACATGATTTATCACTTAATGGCTTGTTACTAGTAAATAGTTCAGTTTTGTTTAAATATAGTTAAATTTACTTAGTTTTTTTTCATGTGGGAAAATGGTACATTTTTCTCAGGTCGGTTTTAAAAATCATTTTTTAATTTTTTGAAAATTTTGTTCAACATATATTACAAATTTAGAATTTGCTCTCCAGTGTGTTAAAACAGACAAATGGGAAAATAAAACGCAAAAAATAGGTCGATATCTTAAACCGTTTCGCCGTACCTGCGATTTCAAATTGAAGAATTTCGCGAAAATTTAAATTTTTAATATATTCGAGCAGAATTCAAGTAGATGCTTGGTAAATATTACTTGTATTCAATTTTAACAAAAAAATAATTAATATTATTGCTTCGTTTATAGAAAACCTATGCTTAAGGATTTTTTTTATTTCGGACGAGATTAACCCTTTCTTCACCGTGGTCTCTTAAACTTTGGACCCGATGCGCGCCTGTAGAACGTTGTCCGATTGATTTCAGATCTAAACTTTTGGACCCAGTGCTACAATATTCCGTTGAAAAAATCTAAAATTCGAAAAATCATTTTCCTTCATACAAAAAATTGTCACCCTAGTGTATCTAAAAAACTCGATTATTAAGTTGAGAGCCCTCACTCTAGAAGTAGTTTAAAAGTATGTAGTTCCGCGAAGCTAAGCATCCCTATTTTATCAAACATTGCTACCGCCGTTCAGAATCGTTTTTCATTGGCCAAAACTCTGTAACTTTTTAACTATTAAAGTTTTTTTTAGTAGTTCTTTTTTTTAATAGATAATAGATAACATCTGTAGCTTTTTCGAGTGTAGGTTTTATTAAGATCGGTACAGTGGTTCTTAAGAAAATTTAAGCTTGAAATTAAATTTTCGATGTTTTTCTGTTTTATTTTGTTTCAAATCTGCCAACTCATTTTTGACCCACTTCCTCTTAACCGATTTGGCTCAAATTTGGGCCACAAGTCGACCTTCAATAGCAATTTAATATTTTGTTATCCTTAGGGTGCCTCCTTCCCCCCTTTGAGGTATTTACAGTATTTTTATTAGGTTGGCCCAAATTTTAATTTATGCTTAATAATACTTACATATTACCTAGTTTTTTTTAAATAAAAGAGTGTAACTTAATTTTTCTTTGAATATATATTTATTTGTAGTCATAAATAGATTGTAGATAAATAAAATAATATTTAATATTAATATTTGTATACTTTATTGCTCTCAAATGTTAAATGCAAATTATAATTATTGTTTATTTGGCTGGAATATTTCTTGTAAATATTTTATATTCTGCTCTGTATTACTGCTGTCCTGCTTTCATAGATCCCTTTGGAGGATAGCACTCCTTTTTAGCTGCAATTATGTGATGATATGACGGGTATAAATTTAAGCCTTTTTCGATCGCACGCAATCTGAGTTGAGTATACTGGTGTTTTGTTAGCTTTAAATCCAGAAATAATGCAAGTGCTTCCTCGTTTGTAAACTGTTTTTCCTCGTTTGGTGTTGGAATGCTTTTAAGAACCCGTTTTGTTCTCACCGGACTAGCAGAAAGGACTTTCTGAATGATATCAACTTTCGCTAATTGTTTTTCTGATCGAAGTTTATGCAGAAAACTATCTTAAATGTTTTCACATCCGATTTCTTCATTTAAATTCTTCAGTTTTCGTCTCTTAGATCTATCGCTACAGTTATCTAGCGGTTTTTGTGGTCTTCCACAACTCCCAACATTTGTTGTTTCTGAAATGACTTGGATACGGAGTTCACCTTCTAACCAATTCGCAAAGGGCTTGTAAAATTTACTTTTACTTTGTAGCATCTATTCAATGTTTTGACGAAATTAGATACTTTGTTTTTTATTTCCAGTTGTGTTTCAATGTTGATACTATTTATGTTCAGTTTTGTTTGAATATGGCTGTGAACATCATCTTTTTTTTAATATTTTTCGGCCAATTCTTTATAGCTGAAAGTCTCCATATTTTAATTAAGTCGAAAATAATGTACTTTTAAAGGGCTTTAAAATAAAACTTCCAAATATTTATCAACTAACATTTATTTCCAAATTATTGTCCTTATATCATGCTTTGATATTATTATACTCTACCTAGGTCCTGTCCATAAAATCAAATGGAAAATTGTACCTGTTAAAATTCATCCTGTATTTCACTGAAAGATATTTTGAAAAATTTTTCATGGAATTTTTCAAATTCAGTGAATAAATTTAGCAAGTTTTTTTTTAACCCTTATCCTGTATTAATGGGTCAAAATTGCCCAAACGGTTTTTGTTGCTCATTTATTCTTAAAATACTTAGCGGATTTTTTGAAACTTTAGATTACAATTATTTTTTTTGTGAATACAATTGGTATTTAAAATATATTTTTTTAGATCGTTTAATAAAGCGTATGCGAAAAAACTTACGTAAGTGGTATTTGTGGGTCAAAATTGCCCAATGCAACAAAATCAATTTACGCATGTGATGCGAGCTTATTAACAATTTTGTTTGTCTTTACAACATCATACCTAGCAACAAAACCAAAAAAAATAATACAACCACAGACATTTGATAAAACACACAAGTGTTTTTTGCTATTTCTGGAAAGAATATGTAGAATAAATAATTCATTCGTTTATGCGCTTTTGAATTGAATACAAGTGAGAAAATCTTTACTTATTTTGAAACAATGAAACCAGAGGAAGTAAGAAATTTTCTAATGCAATCAGACTCACTCGATGTAAGCCCACAGGATACATCAAGTGAAGATGAAAATTATCTCATTTCTGAACCTGCATCTGATTATGACCCCAACTCCTCGTCAGGCGCTAGCATTGATATCTCCGAAATTCTCGATCAAACTACGGATGAGATTTTAATGTATCCATCCAAAAATAAGAAATATTCATGGTCACAAACATCAACAATAAAAAATATTGGAAGGGTTTCTAAAGAGGACATAATAAATTTGACTCCTGGTCCAACGCGTTATGCTATTTCAAGAGCTGATAGTATGAAATCTTTTTTTCTGTTATTTATGCCCAGTGATATTATGAAATTAGTTGTTGATATGACTAATTTACAAGGTGACTATATGTGGTAATGTATTTATAAGAGTAAACGTTATTCAATCGGTTTATATAGTTCAATCAGTATTTGGTGATAATTGGATTCCTGTAGACGACATAACAATTGAAGCATATATCGGATTACTTTTGTTGGCAGGAGTATTTAGATCTTATGGTGAAGCTTTAGAATCTCTATGGGACGACCGCAAAGGCAGGCCGTTATTCAAATCCACGATGAGTTTGCGCCGATTTCAAAATATATCTCGAGTGATACGGTTTGATAAAAAATCGGACAGGAGCGAAAGTCGAGTACGTGACAAACTTGCTCCCATAAGAGATTTTTGGAGCCGTTGGGAATCGAATTTGCGAAAAATATTTAATCCTGGCGAATGTGTGACAGTGGATGAGCAGCTCGTAACGTATCGTGGACGATGCCCATTTAAGCAATACATACCATCGAAACCAGGGAAATATGGTATAAAAATTTGGGCATTGTGTGATGTTGAAACTAATTATGCATGGTCCTTACAAGTGTATACTGGAAAAGACAGAGACTGTAAGCCAGAGAAAGACCAAGGACGTCGTGTTGTCTTGGACCTAATTAAAGATTTAAGAGGACATATTGTGACAATTTTTTCACTTCCCATGAACTGGGTATAGAGTTGTTAAAACGAAGAATTACAATGGTTGGTACAGTCCGAAAAAATAAAACTTTTTTGCCAGAAAAAATTTTGCAATTAAAAAACAAACCTGAAAACTATGCTCACTTTCTCTTCGACAATGAGAATAAAACAACATTAGTGGGATATGTACCTAAAAAAAATCGATCAGTGTTTTTGCTTAGCACTTTACATCACGAGGAAAAAATAAGAGCAAGCTCCAAAAAGCCGGAAATAATTCACTTTTATAATGAAACAAAATCAGGAGTCGATACATTAGATCAACTTGTAAGAACATACACATGCAAAAGAAGAACAAATCGATGGCCTCAAGCACTGTTTTCCAATATGCTAGATATATCCGCATATAATGCTTATGTAGTTTTCCTACAAATAAATCCAAACTGGAATGAAAAAAAGAAATATAAGCGACGCATATTCCTGGAATGCTTAGGTATTGAACTTATAAGCGGAGAAATATCTCGTCCAGCTAAAGCAGTTGTGAAAAGCCTTCAAAAGGATTTTGCTGAAGTTCAGCAAGAAAAAAAATTTAAAAAGGGGACGTTGCAACTTCTGTCCAAGTCGTTCAAACAGCACAAAATATGCAAACAAATGTTCCGAATGTCAAAAATTTATTTGCAAAAAGCATTCAGAAACCAATATTATATGTAATGAATGTAAAAAAAATAAAAAAACTGAATAAATATTTGAATTTTTTGTATTGGGCAAATTTGACCCACTAATGTCATATGCGTTTTATTTTTGAAGTACAGGATAAGGGTTAAGATACCAACCATTTGAATAAAAATGTAAACCCCTAATAACTTTCCTCTTTTTGCAATAACTATCTGCAATTTGTATGTATGACAGTGAATGATTTCTAAAGTAAATTTACTAGCAATTTTGATAGAATTTTGCTTGTAAAAATGTTGAGTATTTTCATTAAAATAAAAAAAAGTGTTCTACGGGCGGGTCCGGGCGGGTGCAAAAGTATATATAGGCTTAAAGGGAACACTCTTGGCTTTCTTTGGGTGGTTTCGATTTTTGTTTTCATTTTACCCTTTAAAAGTTATACACTACTAAACTTGAAATTTTATGAGTATATGGTGATTTTAAATTTATTACATAACACCTTAACTACAAATTATACAGGGTGCGCTAATGCCATTTGTTAAAACCAACAGTCCACCCAACATAACAAAAAAAAAACGCAGCCCATTGGCATTAATAGTTTTGAAGAAATCATAATTAATATGAGATCAAAAATTACAATTTTTCTTTCATTTCTAAATTAACTAAAATTCCTTGTCTTTATCAGTCTTTACTACAGCGAATATTTTGACCAAATTTTTTGGCTACCTTAGTTTTAATATGTTTTCTTTCTGATGGTATACAAATTTTTAAAATCTATGTCAAAAAAAAATATAGGTTTTGGCCAATGAAATTTGATTCTGAATCACCGTGCGCCGGAGTGAAGTCAATGGTGCTTAGTATGACAGGCATCATGATATGGATCATACTGGACACAGTAACCAATAACCATTGCGATAGCTGTCTTCATCGAATTAGGAATTCGATGGAAGGTTTCGAGTAACTTGTTGTAGGTTGATTTCTAAAGAGCCCTCCACTAGATCATAACACGCATTATCGTTTTCATAACAGCTATGTACAATCTATAAACAATTTTCATTTCAATCCCCATCGATTCCTAATTTGTCTGTCTATATGCTTGAAATTCAGCTTCTTGTTTAGTAATTCTCCAAGGTATTAGGTGTACAACTTTGCTTTCGCCGTTTTTATACCCACCATAGGTGTAAAGGGTATATTGTAGTTTGTGCTGATGTTGGTAACGCATAGAAATATTGGTCTGAGACCCACCTTTTAGTATACCAATCGACGTAGAATCACTCCCTGAGTGAGATAATTTGTTGAAATTTGGCGCAGGCTTTTACTTTGGTTCAAGGGCCCTATACTTTTTGGGCCAAATCGGATTACTATTTTGGGTATCTCCCATAGTGATGCCTTCCCGGAATAGAGTTTTTGGTTTTTACAGCCACAAATTTAGTTGTATTTTAATAATATTCAGCACAAAAATTGCTTATCATAACCCTAATCCACTGAATCTAATTTTGTAGGAATTGGCCCATATTTATACATACCTCCCATACAAAACACATTCTCAAAAGACGTTTATATACAAATAAAAGCACAAAAACGTTTATAACTCTAATGATAAATGCATTTGATTACTAAAACTTTACACAGATAAATATTTTGTAAATATAAATCAATAACCAAAATTTGGTAAATAACAATCGATCCATAATTGACCCCAGCACCCATATCAGGCCCTTATCCGGAAATGACATAAATTTCGAAATTTTTTGAAATATCACATAGCATATGTATTTATGTCTCTAAGACTTAAGGAAGACTTGTTAAATTGTTGGTTCATAATTGACCTTAGTAGTGAAGGGCATGATATAGTCGGGTTTGGCCGACTATAGCTTTTCTTACTTTTTCTTTAAATTCGAGGCTTTATTGTAATAAACTGGTTAAACATCTATAATTCAAAGTATTGTTCATAGCTGGCAACTACTTTTTCCCATATTTCGGGTCGATCCATTATTTCACTTCTTTATATGGGCCCGTGTTTCATTGATCCAAATTAGTAATAGTACGAGGGAGCAACGTCAGGGGAATACGACGGGTGGGACGCCCGATTTCAACGTTTTTAGTATACTTGTATCACTTCCGTTTGTCTTTCAATACTCGCCTCAAACGCATTAGTTGAGGAGGCAGAACCCCAAGTTCTTTCTAGTACCTAATACCGTAGTAGTATCAAACCGAGAGCTGAAGCGTTTATCTTTTTGGATTGTAGCTAATCGGATAAATATTTCATAATATTATATGGAACAAAATTGGATATTCGGCTGATATTAAAGTTCTATCTTATTTTACTCGTATGCTGAGTTTCTATGTTTGAGCTTCTGCGAAAATAATTTTGTTAATTTCTATTGTTAATAGTTTTTACCAAAAAGTAAAAGAACATAGCGAATATTTACATATCGTGAGCCTATATTCAACACCGACTATGAACCAAATAAAAAAATGTTTAAGGAGAGGCTATCTCGAAAACGGCTCTAACGATTTTGATAAAATTTGGACAGTGGGTATCTTTTTTGATGTATAGGTCGAAGAAGAAGGGACTTTTGGAACTTTTACCTCTAAGAGGGTAAAAACGGGTAAAAAGGGGAAAAAATCAAAAACGCTATGTCTCCTAAAGTAATAGGTATAGAAACAAAATTAAAATTACGTTTTAAACAGCTTTAAAAATAAGCGGACAGGTGTTTGGTACTTTTTTGAAACTATGTCCGATAGGGGGTAAAAAAGGGTGAAAATAGTTTTTTTGGCACCTTTTTAACCCACTCTTATATTTTAAACTAAAGAATATAGAAAGAAACTTGGTACTGCAATCAATAGATGTAAAAAAAACATGAAACACGTATTTGGTACTTTTTTGATTTTGGAGCCAAAATGGGTAAAAAAGGGATAAAATGATAACTTAACATCTCCAAAGTAATATGAATAGGAACATTATACATTATGTTAAATGCGTTTTAAAAAAATGTACCGAATTCAATTGGCACCAAAAAAGTACCAAATATACATATGGAACTTTTAGAAATTAGGGAATAAAAAGGGGGAAAAATTAGTATTATTTTAAACAAATGAATGTTTGTCTGTATGTATGTTCTTTATAGAATAGTAAACTCTGAATTTGATTGTGTTATGCTCTTTAGCGAAGATGTTGCGGATAAGCCGGCGAAGGTTTTAAAGTTGATAAGACTAATTTCCGACAGATGGCGCCACTGAAAATTACTAAAAATTAATTAAATCGTAAACTGTACATTTGATCATGCTATGATCTTTAGCAAAGTTGTAGCGCATGAGCCGACGAAGGCTTTTTAGTTGGTATGAATAATTTCCTACAGGTGGCGCTACAGAAACTTACTCAAAGTCAATTTAATCGTAATCTGTACATTTAAGCATAAGCCGAAGAAGGTTTATGAATTGGAATAAGCAAAGTCCGACAGGTGGCGCCACAGAAAACTACTCAAAATGAATTAAATCGTAAACTGTAAATCGTAATCTTTAGCAAAGTTGTTGCGCATGAGTCGACAGAGGTTTCTGTTGATATGAATAATTTCCAAAATTATTCAAAATGAGTTAAACTGTAAACTATGCAAACTATGTGTTGGTCGGACAAAATAAATCAAATAATTCAAAATTAACTGAATATTTCTACAATGTCTTTCCTCTAAATTTATTTTAGCACTTTATAATATAAAATATATAAAAACTTTAAAATTTTCCTCAAAATGCTTATCATAAAGCTCCGAGCAAGGCTCGGTCTACCAGGTACTATCTAAAATACTTTAATATAAGTCACTAATTCCTCTACAATATATTTAAGCCAATAACTGCCTTAATAAATTTCTTCCATCTGATTTTTATTACATGAGATATTATTTAATAAAAGTTTTCCAATAAAAAGTGTTTAAAAATAAAAATGGTTCATAGGCGGTATTGAATATAGGCTCACGATATACATAATTTTAAATATTACTAGGTTCAAATAATTGTCTTATTCACATTAATTTATACTTAAACTCGATTTTGTTTAAAAGGCTTTTGGCATATCATAAATTTAATTATAAAAAACCTTGTTTCCATTATACGAGTATTACTTTGTCTACTTTTGTTGTAGATATTAAAAAAATATAATTAAGTAACAAAAAAAAAAAAAAAACCGGGTGCTAACAAGTGCGATAAACCGACTGTTTTAAATCGACCCAATTACACATATTAAACAATTGTTTTAATGCTATAAACTTGGAACAGCTTTAAAAAAAGACAACGGGACTTTAAAACGATCTAGTTTGATAAAATTTAATTCCATATGAAATTTATAGGACTTGTACGGTTATAAATCGCTTTAAAAAACAATTGAATTAGGCTTACAATTATAGAGATGACTGTGTTTATAAAAATTGCCACTGATTACACCAAACGGACAACTCAATTGCTAAGAGAGAATAACAGTGGCTCATACGATATATACACGCTATGGCAACATATTGCCAACTCCATGAAGTCTGCTGCAAAATCGGCAATAGGGTACCAAAGCCCTAATGCTAAAAACTCTTGGTACGACGAGGAGTGCCGCAACGCCACTGCTGAGAAAAATGCGGCCTACAGGGCAACTCTGCAGTCAGCAGCTATTCGTGGATGTTTAGAAAGATATCGAGAGAAAAAGTGGGAAGAAAAACGACTATTCCGCAAAAAAAAAGAAAGATATGGAGAGACGTGTGTTTGAGGAGATTGAGTTGTATAGGACACAAAATGAAATCCGTAAATTTTACCAAAAAAATTAAGCATCAGGCGGATGGTTATAGCAACTGTATCCTTTCCTGTAAGGACGACCAAGGAAATCTGGTCACAGATACAGAAAGCGTATTGAAACTGTGGAAGGAGCACTTTTACAAGTTGTTGGTTGCAAATGAAAGCGACCAAGATGACAAGCCTGAACAAATCAACGATGACGGCGTAATATGTCCACCACCCAACCTGAATGAGGTTAGGACCGCAATAGCGCAATTAAAAAATAATAAAGTTTCTAGTGCCGATGGTTTGTCAGCAGAGCTTTTTAAGGCTGGAGGTGATGAGCTTATAAAGTATATGTCCCGGCTCCTAGAATACATATGGTCAGAAGAACGCATGCCGGACGATTGGAATCTCAGTGTCCTTTGTCCAGTCCACAAAAAAGGAGATAAAACTGTATGTGCAAATTATAGAGGGATAAGCCTCCTCTCAATTGCATATAAGACTTTATCGACCATACTGTGTGAAAGGCTAAAGCCCAAAGTAAACGAAATAATTGGAACATACCAATGTGGCTTTAGACCAGGTAAATCAACCACTGACCAGATCTTTACTCTACGTCAAATCCTAGAGAAGACCCAGGAGAAACAAATCGATACGTATCATCTCTTTGTTGACTACAAAGCTGCTTTTGACAGCCCGATACGGAAGAAGGTGTTTGAAGCAATGTCTGAGTTCGGCATCCCTACGAAGCTAATGAAGTTATGCAGGATGACACTAACTAATACAACATCATATGTTAAGATAGGTAAGAACCTATCAGAGTCCTTCATAACTAAACGGTGATTCAAGCAAGGTGACAGTTTATCTTGTGACCTCTTCAATATTGTGTTAGAGAAAATCTTGCGAGATGTAGCGGTTAATACAACAGGAACAAATTTCAATAGAAAATATATGCTACTCGCGTTTGCCGATGACATTGATATTATAGGACGCACTCTACGCGAGGTAACTTCCGCCTTTTCCAATATCGAGAAGGAATCAAACAAAATGGGTCTAGCTGTAAATGAATCAAAAACAAAACTGATGGTTTCTACAGGCAGACAGACCACTAGAATTGGATCACATGTGTCCGTTGAAAACTATAGCTTCGAGGTTGCAAAAGAATTTGTATACCTTGGTACCGCTGTGAACATCAACAACGATATAAGCTTCGAAATCAAACGTAGAATCATACTTGCCAATCGATGCTATTTTGGACTAAGCAAACAGCTAAGAAATAAAGTCCTCTCTGTAAGAACTAAAATCACGGTCATACTACCCGTGTTATTGTATGGTGCTGAATCATGGGCACTTGCACAGACAGATGAAGCTATCCTTGGAGTATTTGAGAGGAAAATTCTACGAAGAATCTTTGGACCAGTCTGCGTCAACAATGAGTATCGACATCGAATGAACCATGAGCTGTATGAGTTATACGCTGACATAGACATAGTAAAACGCATTAAACAACAGCGTCTGCGTTGGCTAGGACATGTTGTGCGAATGGATGAAAATACTCCGGCAAGAAAAGTCTTCGATAATGATCCAGAGGGAACTCGTAGAGGAGGGCGTCCAAAACTTCGATGGAAAGACAAGTAGAAGAAATTCTTTTGAAACTTGGTATACGAAATTGGAGAATATGTGCACAAGATAGAGGTGCTCGACCTTTGACCTAAACAGGTTGTAATTACAGGCCACTTAAAGTAAGTAAGTAAGTGTTTATAATTATTTATTAATAACACTGTGCTCCATTTTGACAACTTTTTTACCGACAAAAGGCAGACCTAGTGGGTAAAAGTCAATCGATTACGCTGAATTCAATGGTGCTAACCGTTTTTTTTTTTTTTGATTAGCTCTAGTTTTCGAGTTATATCGTTTATTTTTTTAAATGGAGGTAGTTGCGAAATAAATATTCTCGTAAATTGAAAACTGTTTTCTGTACAAAACCTTGGTTTTAGTCTGCAGAAGATAATAATTTAATCTTGTATATAGTTTAGGGGATATTAGGAAATCAAAAATGCTCTACAAGAGTTTTGTTTTTTTTTTTTTTTTTGACAAAAACTAATAATGTTCTTTATATTGACCGAAAAAAATTTACCGAAATTAACCGATCGTAGAACAAAGTTCAGAACTTTCTGAAAAAAGGCACGCAAATTATTACGCATAATTTAGGCAAAAATTGTTCCAGTCGTTTAGGCTTAACTTTTTAAGGCAGGTACCACTTAGAGTCGACGGATTTCAACCAAAACTAGTAGAGCTCTAATAGACGTGTGCCGATTTCCATCAACTTTTGTTAAGAATTCCGGCTTATACATTGATAACAAAAGTAAGTAAAAAAATGGGGGTCCAGATACCTCAAAGATCCAAGGGATCTGAACCCAAATTGGCATAACTCTTTTTTGGATGAATTTCATCAAATTCTGTTGAGAATTACAACTTGTTGACATTGAAAATAAAAATAGGTAAAAAATGGGGTCCAAGGCAGGTACCCCAAGGAATCAACTGATTTCAATCAAAATTAGTATACCTCATTTTTAGATCAAATTTCATGAATTTCTGTTGAGGATTGTGGATTGTATATTAAGAAGAAAAATAGGCGAAAAATGGGGACCCAAACAAGTACCCCAAGGAGTCGACTGATTTCCACCTCTTTTTAGAACTAGTTAACAGACTTGTGTCGAATTTTATCAAATGGCGATTTGTATATTGAAAACAAAAACAAGGTAAAAATGGAGGTCCAAGGCAGGTGCCGCAAGGAGTAGATGTATTTCGAACATTTTTTGAATTGTTCTTATCTATAAAAAAGTGAATGTTAGAATGCAAAATTTCATCGTTGTAGGATCACTTCTTCTAAAGAGTGTTCTAAAAAAAATATGCATTTACTATTTTAGACAAAATTTATCCATAGTGCAAGAAATAATTTATTTTTTGATCAAGTTAGTTTCTATAGATATGTCAGATACTATTATTTTAGAAATTATTAATTTTCAATAGTTATTTCAATCAAAATGGACTGCGAAAAAAAAGTTCGTGAAAATATAATTAAAACTTTTCAAAAAAATCCGTCATGAACTTTTAAAAAAATAGCTAAAAATTTTAAAGTTGACCCTCGAACGGTTTCTAATGCCATCAGACGGTATAAGGAAAACCTGAGCATTGAAAGAAAACCTGAATCAGGGAGGAAAAAAGGTCCTACAGATATTGGTAAGGCAAAAGAAGTCGAGCGACTCTTTCGAAGAGCGCCTAACACTTCTTTAAGAAAAGCAGCTCGTACGGTGAAATGTTCTACGAATTTTGCACATAGAGTCAAAGCTTATGCTGGACTGAAGACATACAAAGTCCAAAAGGTTCCAGATCGCAATGCTATAAAGAACTTAGAAGCAAAAAAAACGAGCGAAAAAATTGAAGTCTGATTTTATAAAAAAATACACCTGTTGTGTGATGGATGATGAAACATACTTTTCTCAACTTCCTGGTCAAGACTTTTATGTTGCTGATAAACGGGGCAATGTTCGGCAAGAGTTTCGCACAAAAAAACAAACAAAATTCCCTATGAAGTTTCTCGTGTGGCAAGCTATTTGCAGTTGTGGCAAAAGAAGTAAAGTATTTGTGGCATCTGGCACAATAAACACAGAAATTTTTATAAAGGAGTGCCTACAAAAACGGTTGTTACCCTTTTTAAGAGAGCACAGAGTGACTACATTTTTTTGGCCCGATTTGGCATCATGCCATTATGGAAAAAAGGCACTTGAGTGGTACTCAAAGAATAATGTCATGTTTGTACCACGAGAGGCAAATCCACCTAACTGTCCAGAACTACGGCCTGTGGAAAGGTATTGGGCTCTGGTAAAAAAGGAATTGAAGAACACAGGAAAGATTTCCAAGAGCATGTCCGATTTTAAGCGCAGGTGCAACACATGCTCCAAAAAGGTATCAGAAGCAACTGTAAAATCTTTAATGGGAGGGTTTCCGAAAAAAGTCGATAATTTTGCAAAACCCGAGTACTAAGTAAACATTTTAATGCTAAATGATTTTGTATAATATGACATTATATTTGCGTATTTTGTAGAGTTTTTATATTAAATGGTTTGATTTTTATTTAAGAAAATCCAACTACAAATTTTATTTAGAGCACTCTTTATTTGTTGCACTTCGATGTATAAAGAAATATCAATGCGTTTCCACAAGGAAACAAAGATCCTTCCGTTAAAGAAACACAATATCATGCTAACTGAGCTGGACCTACAGATTACATATTTTTTGGTCCCGCATAGACCGTGTCGTCCCCAACATAAAAAATTTGTCGTGGGATAAAAAAAATGAAAATTTTCTAAGATAACCCAAAAATTGGAGGTCTTTTTACAGAAAGGCGTACCCAACAAGTTTTTTTACATTTGACCCCAATAATCCATATATAAAGTGTTATTCAGATCGGATATCGGGAAAGTGTGCCGAATTGATGCCAGAGTTTGGACGTGCCAGTTATATGGGAAAAATAAGAGGTTTCTTCAAATGATTGAACGGCGTTTCTATAAAATTCAATTCAATTGGTACCAAGTACTTTATATGAATATGGAACTTTTCTCAAATTAGGGGATAAAAGGGGAAAAAATTTGTAATGTTATAACTTTTAAACAAATTAATATTTGTCTGTCTGTATGTCCTTTATAGAATTGTAAACTATGTATTTGATCATGTTATCAAAGTTGTTGCGCATGAACCGAAGAAGATTTTTAAGTTGGTATGACTAATTTCCGACAGGTAGCCCCACTCGAAATTACTCAAAATGAATTATATCATAAACTGTGCATTGTATTATGCTACGATCTTTAGCAAAGTTGTTACGCATAAGCTGGCGAAGGTTTCTTAGGTGGTATGATTAATTTCCGATAGGTGGCGCAACTGAAAATTACTCAAAATTACTTAAATCGTAATCTGTGCATTTGATCATCTTATTTTCTTTAGCAAAGTTGTTGCGCAGAGGCCGGCGAAGGTTTCTTAAATGGCATGACTAATTCCCGACACTGTGACGCCACTGAAAATTACTCAAAATGAATTAAATCATAAACTGTGGATTTGATCAGGATATGATCTTTAGCAAAGTTCTTGCACATGAGTCGACGGAGTTTTCTAAGTCGCTATTATCAATTTTCAAAATGAATTGAATTGTAAACTATGCATTTGATCATGTGTTGATTAAATAAAATGAATAACATGACTAAAAATTAGTTGGATATTTGTATAATGTCTTTGCTCTAAATGTAATTCAGTTGTTCAGTACTTCATAAAATAAAATATATGAAAGCTTTAAAGTTTGCCCCGAAATCATAAATCTCCGAGCAAAGCTCGGTCACCTAGGTACTGAATCTTTTAAGTAGACAGTACCTGGTTGACCGAGCCTTGCTCGGAGCTTTATGATAAGCATTTTGAGGAAAATTTTAAAGTTTTTATATATTTTATATTATAAAGTGCTAAAATAAATTTAGAGGAAAGACATTGTACAAATATTCAGTTAATTTTGAATTATTTGATTTATTTTGTCCGACCAACACATAGTTTGCATAGTTTACAGTTTAACTCATTTTGAATAATTTTGGAAATTATTCATATCAACAGAAACCTCCGTCGACTCATGCGCAACAACTTTGCTAATGATTATAGTCTGATCAAATGCACAGTTTACGATTTAATTCATTTTGAGTAATTTTCTGTGGCGCCATCTGTCGGACTTTGCTCATTCCAATTCATAAACCTTCTTCGGCTTATCCGTAACAACTTTGCTGAAGATTATAGCATGATTAAATGTACAGCATACGATTAAATTGACTTAGAGTAAATTTCAGTGGCGCCACCTGTCGAAATTTCTTCATACCAACTAAGAAACCTTCGTCGGCTCATGTGCAACAACTTTGCTAAAGATTGTAGCATGATTAAATGTACAGATTGCGATTAAATTGACTTTGAGTAAGTTTCTGTAGCGCCACCTGTCGGAAATTATTCATACCAATTAAAAAGCCTTCGTCGGCTCATGCGCTACAACTTTGCTAAAGATTATAGCATGATCAAATGTACAGTTTACGATTTAATTAATTTTTAGTAATTTTCAGTGGCGCCATCTGTCGGAAATTGGTCTTATCAACTTTAAAACCTTCGCCGGCTTATCCGCAACATCTTCGCTAAAGAGCATAACATAATCAAATTCACAGTTTACTATTCTATAAAGAACATACATACAGACAAACATTCATTTGTTTAAAATAATAATAATTTTTCCCCCTTTTTATTCCCTAATTTCTAAAAGTTCCATATGTATATTTGGTACTTTTTTGGTGCCAATTGAATTCGGTACATTTTTTTAAAACGCATTTAACATAATGTATAATGTTCCTATTCATATTACTTTGGAGATGTTAAGTTATCATTTTATCCCTTTTTTTTTACCCATTTTGGCTCCAAAATCAAAAAAGTACCAAATATGTGTTTCATGTTTCTTTTACATCTATTGATTGCAGTACCAAGTTTCTTTCTATATTCTTTAGTTTGAAATATAAGAGTGGGTTAAAAAGGTGCCAAAAAAACTATTTTCACCCTTTTTTACCCCCTATCGGACATAGTTTCAAAAAAGTACCAAACACCTGTCCGCTTATTTTCAAAGCTGTTTAAAACGTAATTTTAATTTTGTTTCTATACCTATTACTTTAGGAGACATAGCGTTTTCGATTTTTTCCCCTTTTTACCCTCTTAGAGGTAAAAGTTCTAAAAGTCCCTTCTTCTTCGACCTATAAGCACTGTCCAAATTTTATCAAAATCGTTAAAGCCGTTTTCGATATATATATATATATATATATATATATATATATATATATATAAATACATACAATTATTGCTCGTTTAAGAATATAAGATTTATGCCTCTCATTTTGAAGCAGTGACAGAGATATGTTCCACCGATTGGAACGAGTCTTCATCTCAATGCAGTCTGTAATTGTCCGAAATTCTTCCAATCTACCTGTTCAGCCTAGAGTTTAGAAAACAGTGCCCGATTTGTATGCCCATACATCCTCTGAAATGTATCCTGTTAAGATCTACCAATGCTTAGGTTCCGACTGCATCTAAATTCCCATATAAAAGCGACAAGTAGGTATGTCTATATCCGTCACTTGTTGATCCTTCCAGCATCATCAGCAACTTTGCTGCCTTTAATGCCATAGTAATCTGGAACCCAACAAAGTTTGATCCTATATATGAGTGTTAGCTCTATTTGGGCTAATCTACATTTGGAAAACACTACACTCTTCTGCAAGTCTTTATGATTTCTTGATGTTTTGCTCCTTCAGGAAAACACTCGACAAATTGCCGATATTCATTATAGAACATAGTGAACCGCAGGGTGACTGCTATATCCGCGTAGCATACTAGAGGTCCCAAGTTCGATCCCAGGCCAGACTCACTTAAAAAAAAAATTTCAAAAAAGTGTAGGTTCACCTCTGTTCTCTAACTAATGCATTTGCAGTTCGGAGCCGGAGTTTAAACGTAGGTTCCTCTTAATGAGTCTATAAATAGAATCGGATGCAGCTCATTGTCTGAGAGAAGTACCCCTTGTTCCAATTGGTATGTTGTGGGGGAATTATATATATATATATATATATATATATATATATATATATATATATATATATATATATATATATATTCATAGTCAAAAGAACAAAAGGTGGAAATAATATTGATCGATTTTTTTAAGAGATGCGAGAAATTTGACTTCTTGTCTCTCCACCACACGGAATATATGTCGGTTCATTAACCTGTTTATCTTGCGAATAACTCAACATATTGGCCTTTAGATGTTATGTGACTTAAATGACTAAACCAGTACGAATTCTGGACACTAAAAACATAATGAAATCGGGAAAGAAATCAGACGCCTTGTCAAAAAATACAGAAATAAACTTGTTGCTCTTCCCATCACAGGGTATATAGAGTTATAGCCTCGGTCAACATTTTCAATATATTTTTATACCCTTCACCACCATAGGTGGAAAGGGTATTATATGTTTGTGCTGATGTATGTAACGCATAGAAATATTTGTCTTAGACACACCTCTTAGTATACCAATAGGCTTATAATCTTTCTCAATCGATTTAGCGATGTCAGTCAGTCTGTCCATCCGGCCGTCTGGCTAAACCCCCATGTAAATCATGTAATCAAAGTACAGGTCGCAATTCTAAAAATAATTTTATGAAATTTGGCATAGATCACTTTTTTTCATAGTGGCAACATGGCCATTGAAATTCGTCAAAAACGGTCCATTATTTATGGTACCTCGCATAGGTACCACTTGATATCAATTGATATATTGGCCACAAATATCAATATTTTTCATGAAATTTAAAACAAATACTCAGGGGTGTCATAGAAACCAAGTCAGTTTTTAAATTTCTCGGTTTTGAAAACCAATACCGTTTATATTTGGTGTCATGAAACCAAGTCGGTTTTGTTATTATTGGTTTTAAATCAAACAAAATGTTCGAATCAATTTTTTTTATTATTTCATTTGAAATTTTTTTTGAAACAGCAAAAATCAAATAAAAAATTCTAAAATAAAAATTATTTGAAGAAAAATTTTAATTGCGATGTTTGTGGTATAGGTATAGAAAAAACGCTGCTATTTGGACAAATGAAACTTGTATACCCCATCATCATTAAATGACCGGATTGCGGACTGGAAAAAATGTAATCTACATAATCCACACAAAGAATATTCTAGCCTTGCAATTTTCCCCATTTTTGATATTTTGTATGTTTGTCGATACGGTTCATTGCTTCCAAAGACACAAAAAAGTACCAAAACTTTTTTTATCTTATTACATGATGAAAAATGCTATATAAACTTTTCATCCATCTTTTTTTATTTGAAAGTTAAAGCTAAAAAGTACCAAAAATATTTTTTCTCCCTTTTTTTTCGAAAAGTGCTTACCACTTGTACTGTTATTTTTGTAACTGATCCAAACTCGATTTCAATTTTGGTTCTATTGTTTTTAGTTTGGGAATTAAAGCGTTATTGAATTTTCCCTTTTTTATCCCCCACAAGGGCAAATTTTCAAAAATCTGTTCTTAGTGGATCTTCTAAATCGAAAAAGGCACCAGTTGGCCAGTAACGCCTTTGTTTTAAATTGATAGACCAATTTTGAAATGAAATCTGTTAACTGTAAGTTGCTTGGTTTATTTCCAATACTAAACCAATAATATTATTTTCTGTGACACATAAAACCAATAGAAAATGTAGTTCGAACATTAATATTGGAATTCATGACACCAATTTATTTTTTTTGTCGTTTTCAAAACCAATACCAATGAAATTGGTTTCTATAACACCCCTGACTACTTATGTGAACTGAAATCACTGTACCAAATTTTGAATTCGGTCCACATTTGACCATAGCTTCAATACAAACTCTGCTATCAGAACTCACTGAATGAGACAAAAATCACTAAAACCCTCATAAGTCTGGAGCTAATGAGATTTTAAAATTTTTTTTGCATACATAATTTTAAATGTAATCAATTTGCCAAATTTCGAGATAATCGGTCAAAATTTGACCCTAGCTCTCATATAAGTCCAAATGACGGAAACAGCTTAAATATATAAGTTTTAAGAAAATGTTTGTATGATGGCAAAATTAAGCAAATATTTGTCTTTATAGAGGAAAAAGAACGCCTTTGACGTTAGTGGTCTTAGTGGCTTGACCGACTATAGCACTTTCTTACTTATTTAGTATATCAATGGACTTATTTAGAATCACGTTCTTAGTCGATTTAGCGATGTCAGGTCGCAATTCTAAAGATAATTTGATGAAATTTGACACAGACAATTTTGACAATTTATCAAATTTTTGATAGTAGGATCATGTCTGTTGATGTTCACCAAAATCGATCCATTATTTATGGTATCTCCAATAGGTCCCACTTCCCGGAATTGATATTTTGGCCACAAATATCAATATTTTTTCATGGAATTTTAAAACAAACACTGCTTATGTAAACCAAAATCACTGAACCACATTTCGTTGAAATCGGTCCACATTTGACCACAGCTCCCATACAAACTCTTCTATCGAAAATAAAATATCACTAAAACGGCTGACAAAAATCTCATTGAAAATAAAACAAAGTCTGTATATATTTTTTTTTTGTTTTAAAGTTTTTTTTTATTTTATTAATTTTTTAAAATTTTTTTTGTTTTTTATTTTTTTATTGTTGTATTTCTTGTAATATGTATAATTTTTAATTATATTTAATTAACTGTAAACAAATAAAAAGTTTTCTTTTTTTCTTTATTTAATATTAAAAAGTAATAATTATAATTAAGGACTATAAAAACATAATAATTAAATGTAATAATAAAACATTTTTGCTGATAACAAATTAAACAAAAAAATAATAATAAAAAAAAAATAAACGAAAATTAAACAAAAAAGAACTTAAGACAAAAATTAAAAAAAAAAGAAATTGATTTACATATAAAAGTGTTCCGACGTGATGGAAGGAATTATTTAAGGAAATTAACACACAGAAGAGGAGAAATTTCGAAATAAGTTTTTAAGGTTATAAAATTTGTATTTTAAACAAATTTGTTAATAGTGGCTCTACTTGTCTGAGAAAACAGTTCGATTTATGATCAACTTTAAGGTCCCTCGTGCCAGATCTTTTCTTTCGACAGTTTTGAAATTTTGTTTATTTAATTATTTAAATTTTGGTCCATCTAACGATGATAACAACTTATTTCAAAATCTAAATATTTATGATCTTACGACCTGGATCTCTGGGTCTCTTTTTTTATTATTTATCATGCTCACATTTTTCACTTATTCTCGTGCGATTTCAAAATCGTTCCAATTTAACAAGAATATTGCCAAAAATTTCATTTTATATAATTTTTTAAGTCATTTTTTGACTTATTCCATTTAAGTCTTAAAATTTTCGAAATAGGTGACAAAGTTGCCAATTTGGTTTTTGTAACGCTTTGCCAATACTAGATTTTTCTAAAACGGTTGGCAATTTTTGTATTGGTTTTTCCGCTGTCTTTTAGAGGATCACATTTCCGGCGTTAATTTTTTTTTTAAATCAATTTGTGTTAAAAAAAGTTCTGAAAATTGAAAATCGAATGAGAATTTTGACGAACTGCGACATACTAGAAAACTGTGAAGCATGACTTGGGATAAGCGGGATCTGTTGGCAAGTTACTTGCAGGGTTTTACTGCGACTTCTATCAGAGGATGTAGTTATAGTTGAGACGAGTAAAGCAGTTAGAAGTGTAGCCCTGTCGTATTGTAGGGCACTAACCCCCGGCTGTTGTAGATATTGACCGTCTTTGTTATATAGATTCCGAAAAACACGGAATTCATTTAAGATTTTAAGTTATATATTTCCATTTTTTAAACATCAAGGCATAGGTTTCGAACTTGTGACTTTCCAGCTATTGATGTCTTTCGCTTAAGATTTTCGGTCTTCTGCTCGTTTATACGAATTTGTCTTTAATTTAAGACTTTAAGTTAAAATAGTTTCCTTCTCTAAGAATTTAACATTTTCTGTCTCTTTAACTCAAAATTAACAGAGATGTAAGTACGAATCAGGGATGGAAAATGGTTTTACTGATTTTGTATAAATTCAAAATGTACTTTTTAGGCCATAAAGGTACCATTTTTATATACAATATACTGTGCTAAAGTAGAAGTAGAAAGATTTTTATCAAATCTGAATTATAGGCTCTTATAATGAAACTTATTTTTTCTGGGTCTTATTTTTATTTCGTTTGTATAAAATTTACTTTTTTAAAATTCATTATATGTGGCCCGTTCTACAAAAAGGTGGCTTATGACTCAAAAATAAAATTTTGAAAAATTAGCTAAAAATTTTGAAAATTAGCTAATTTTTCGAAATTTTGTTTTTGAGTCATAAGCCATCTTTTCATAGGCCGAGTCACATATATTTCGTATTAAGATACTTTTTATAAAACTTGAATTAAAAACTTATATTATGGGTACTTTTCCCTCCAATTGAGATGTTAAATGTTAAATTCAAGTAAATGGAAATGCTTTTGTATCCCCTTTTTGTAATACAAAAGTTGAACGACAAGTACTAGAGTCAAAATCGGGCGCTTCTGAGATACCTTAAACCATTAGAAAATTTTGTTATGCTTAGGAAAATATCTGCGTTAAATTTTGTCACTATATAAAAGTGAATTTTGATAAAATATCTCGAATGGTTGAGATATGAACCAGTTTAAACCAAAATTAAATACAGTCACTTATACATTTCAATACCGGGGTGCCGCTCCTGTAAATATTAGAATACTACAAGTTAGCCTTAGACCAATTTGTCCATGTGTTATAAACTTCTGCAATTTGGAAGCTAAATATATATTGAGGAAAATAAAATATATTTTCAAATTGTACCAAGTAGGATGCGGTATTAACATGGTATCAATCAATTTTAAAAAGTACCAAAAAAAAGTACGATTGTACCATGTTTGCCAGCCCTGGTAAGAATAACATACAAAATAAATGTAAGCATTAGGTTTATATTTGCTTCTCTTTCTTTCTGTTGAAAAATTGTTACCTGCTTAGAGCAGGGATGACAAATTGTACTTTTTTGAAACATTTTTAAGCTGATTGGTACCGTGGTACTATCTATAATTTTCAGTACTTAATTTTTAATTGTTTTATTATAAAGTTTTTGGAAGACTATTATAACTGTTATCTAATTTTCATAAAAAGGTACAAAGCACGATTAACTATTAGTCTGATGTTTGTAACATAAAGAAATGGGTGTGAGACTTACTTTTAGTATTCCGATTGACTCTGAATTGATTTTAAGTTAAAGTGGAATTTAAAGACATTTCTATTGAAATTATATGTCTGAAGAAAACTTTGGCGATCACCAACTTTTCTAAAGAAAATCTTGGCAAAAAGTTGGTGAACTTTTCTATAGAAAAATTGGCTATTACCAACTCTTTTACAGAAATCTTGGCGATCACCAACATTTCTATAGAAAACCTTGGCGATCACCAATTTTTCTATAGAAAACCCTAGCGACCACCAACTTTTCTATAGAAAACCTTGGCGATCACCAACTTTTCTATAGAAAACCTTGGTGATCACCAACTTTTCTATAGAAAACCTTGGCGATCACCAACTTTCCTATAGAAAACCTTGGCGATCACCAACTTTTCTATAGAAAACCTTGGCGATCACCAACTTTTCTACAGAAAACCTTGGCGATCACCAACTTTTCTACAGAAAACCTTGGCGATCACCAACTTTTCTATAGAAAACCTTGGCGATCACCAACTTTTCTATAGAAAACCTTGGCGATCACCAACTTTTCTATAGAAAACCTTGGCGATCACCAACTTTTCTATAGAAAACATTGGCGATCACCAACTTTTCTATAGAAAACCTTGGCGATCACCAACTTTTCTATAGAAAACCTTAACGATCACCAACTTTTCTATAGAAAACCTTGGCGATCACCAACTTTTCTATAGAAAACCTTGGCGATCACCAACTTTTCTATAGAAAACCTTGGCGATCACCAACTTTTCTATAGAAAACCTTGGCGATCACCAACTTTTCTATAGAAAACCTTGGCGATCACCAACTTTTCTATAGAAAACCTTGGCGATCACCAACTTTTCTATAGAAAACCTTGGCGATCACCAACTTTTCTATAGAAATCCTTGGCGATCACCAACTTTTCTATAGAAAACCTTGGCGATCACCAACTTTTCTATAGAAAACCTTGGCGATCACCAACTTTTCTATAGAAAACCTTGGCTATCACGAAATTTTCTATAGAAAAACTTGTCGATCACCAACATTCCTATAGAAAACCTTGGCGATCACTATCTTTTCTATAGAAAACTTTAAACATTGCATGTGTTATGCCGATCGACTTAGTATCACTTCCTGAGAACGAGCGAGATATTTCATTAAAAATTTAAGGAATAATAAGCAAAGGGTCGCTGTAAGTAACTGTATCATTTTTTGTTTCAAAAGCTTGGTATTTGACCATATCTCCCATTTAAGATCTTAATTTCAAGCGTTCCATACTTGATCCTAGTAATCATACAGCAAATTATTTTTCGAAGCGTACAAAACCGTCCAAATATGTTGGCAATCGTTAATCGGACCATAGTAGCTTAGTAGATACAGCAGAATCGGTCGAGACCGACTATATTACTTTCATTCTTGTTATATGAAATTCTATAATTTAAATTAATTTCTATTCAATTTGTGTTCTAAAAGTGATTATAAGGCTATTTTCATTACTTGAGATTTTCAATTGAATGATATTAGTACCAATTTTCATTACTCGAAATCCATGTTTTAGGGAAACTTTATCAAAAGGTATTTTAATGTTAAGTTCAATTGTTAAATTTTTAACGATTTTCGGATAAAAAGTGATCAAATAAGATCCATTCTGAAGTTTAAAATTTGATGTCAGTAAAATGAGTCATTTTTTAAAGCCGACATGTTCAATTTTTTAAGACAATATATTTCTGTTTAAAAAATATTGCCATCAGGGTCTCAAAAGTACAATTTGTTTTCATATTTGGTACAAAACCAAGAAAGGCATTCTCCATCCCTAGGAAACGTAAAGTTCTGTTTAGTTCGTTAAAGTACTCAACAAAGTACGTTACAGTGCTCAACGTAGTACGTTATTTTTAGAGTACTTCGTGAAAGTTCGTTATGATAAAGGTTTTGTATTTTAACGGATACTCTAAATTTTTAAGGTATCTATACTTAAACTGAACACTTTGTTGCGTATGTGACTATGTACCGAACTTGCATAAGTACAGTACGGTACCTTAAAATACAGTATTTTCGAGTATTTTTTCGAAACTTGATTTTCATTACTTGATTTTTTCAATTGAAAGATATTAGTACCAATTTTAATTACTCGAAATCCATGTTTTAGGCAAACTTTGTCAAAAGGAATTTTAATGTTAAATTCAATTGTTAAATTTCAATCGATTTTCGGATAAAAAGTGATCAAATAAGATCCATTCTATAGTTTAGAATTTAATATCAGTCAAATGAGTCATTTTTAAAGCCCACATGTTCAATGTTTTAAGACAATTTATTTCTGTATAGAAAATGTTGTCAGAGTCTCAAAAGTACAATTTGTTTTCTTATTTGGTACAAAACCATAAAAGTCAATTTCCATCCCTGGCTTACAGTAAAAGTAAATTTCTGTGAGATACGAGAGAATAACATATAATTTTAAAGCATACTTTTGGGCTTTTACATCTTTCGCTTATTTAATTTTTTCCCCTTAACATTTTCGTTGTTATCGTTAATTCCTTAAATATTTAGAACACTTTATCGCTACTAATTCTTAGCGGTTATTTTGCTTTTAAAAAAAAAAGTTTTCATTATAATAAAATTAAAATAATGATTATAATAAAATTAAAAAAAAAAATATTTATAGATATTTTACAGTTTTGTATTGAATTTTTTTTTGCTTAACATTTGAAAAGTATTTTCTAAAAATAATTTTATTTATTTATTTATATGTATATATATTTTTGTTTAAATGCAAGATTTTACTTGCTGTTATTTGTTTATGTAAAGAGCTTTTTTTGGGGGGAAAGCTCTTAAACTTTTTTTGTGGACTTAAAACTAGAAAGAAAAATTCTTTCAATTTGCGTTTTTTTTCTGTTAAGTTTAATAATATTAAGTTAAATTTAACCAAAATTTTTTTATATATTTTAAAATAATAAGTAAACAATTATTTTACAAAAACCAAAATTTCCTAAAGCCTATTTTAAGGCGTTTAAGTAATTTTGTTTAGTTTGTTTTCTTGTTTAAAGAAAAGGGGGGGGGAGGAGGTTTTGTTTTCGTAATAATTTAAATTAATTAAATAATATTAAACAATTTTTTTATACAAAGATTTTCTAAATATGTTTTGTTTTGTTGTTGTTTGTTTGCTTTATTTATATTTTAATATTTGTTTTTAAGTTTTATACATATATAATATAAAATTTAAAGTTTTTGCTTATAATTTTAATAATATTACAGGAATTATTTATTATAAAATATTTTATTTTTCATATATTCTAGTTAAATGAATTTTCTTGCTGTCGTTTCTTTATTTTATATAAATTTTTTTCAATATTTTATTTTTATAAAAAAAAGTTTTTCATTGTGTATTTTTTTAAGAATATTTTTAAGTTTTTATTTTAATGATTTTTTTTTAAATTATGTTTTTGTATATTTATATAAAAAATGTTGCTTTTTTTCTTAATGTCTTTCTTTATTTAAAAATTTTACAAGACTTTTATGATTTCCTTCTTTAATGATTTCTTTTAGTGTATTTATATATGTTACACTGCCGTTCATTAGTTTATGACACCTTAAAAGGGAGACTTTGGCTTTCAATATCTTTTTATTAAATAATAACAAACACTACGTTCTTTTCTCATTTTATAGCTTATTTCGTCTTTTGATTATGTGGATGGAACAGGTTTTACTCTTAATAAAGAATGTCCATTAGAGTCGAATAAATACTCAGATCTCGGAACTCAATTTTTGACTGTGCTAACTTTGTTATATCCACGTTAATACGGCCAGAGTAAGAATAGATGAGTTCTTGTAGACAGACGAGTACAAAACGTTCAAAATTTCGGGTTTTGGGTATAGAGTTCCCTGATTTTATTGGGACATATACATACAATTATAATATCAATTGAGTTGCGATGCTTCTATTAATAATAGAGTTGGCTACCCTGCTAACTTTGACCTTTCGCTCCAGTAACTCAAAAGTAACTTTTGCCTTTCTGGTACTCACTCCAGTAATTCTTATACGAATATTCATCAAAGAAGAACCTACTCAGATATCGGAACTCAATTTTTTGGCTGACCTAAATTGATAATATCCACGACAGAGCGGCTAAAGAAAGGAATTTTTCAATAGCGCTTTGTGTAATCCACCTGCCAATTGCCCACAAATGGATGAGCTATTATGGTCATACAAGTACTACGTAGAAAAGTTCAGATTTTGGGTACTAATTTCCCTATTTCTTTAGAACATATACAATTGCAATATCTATGGTATTCTTACATTTCATTCCTCGAAAAAGACTTTGAAACATCGGCCCATAAATGCGAGTTTTGTTCCATTTTAGGTCGGATATGCTCGTTAATAGAAAACGGTTAAGATGGAGTAAACAATTTTTTTAACATCATTTTAATGCTTCTTTTTTCACGCCTAAATATTTATAATACCCAAACATACAACACTGGGCTTCTCTGGCATTAAAATCAACCCTATTTGCATGACCGCATTTAGAGATTGAAGTTAGGTACGAATTTAGACTGTAACGGAATGAAGACAAATGACAAATATTGCTATCAGCTGCTAAATTTAAAGTTTGACATAAAAGACAATTTACGAATATAAGAAAACGAGTAGAAGAAAGAACGGAGCTTTTCGGTTTATGTGTTAAATTTTCTGACATTAAAATTAACCCTATTTGCATGACCGCATTAAGACTGAATGAAATCGATTGACAAATATTGCAATCTCCTGCAAAAGAGTCCACATGGATGGAATTTTGACATAAGCGATCATTAAAAAAAAAACGCTATTTGCACGGACCCATTCGAAAATTGAAACTAGGTCCAAATTTAAACTGTAACTGAATGAATACAAATAAAAAATATTGCTATCAACTGAAAAAAAGTCGACAAGGTTGAAAGTTTGATATAAAACATGATTTGGGAATATAAAAAAAGGGTAGGAGAAAAAACGAAGCTTTTTGGTTTATATGTTAAATTACAATTGTGAGCTTTTCTGACATTAAAATTAAACATATTTGTTCTACCTCATTCATAGATTGAAATAAAGTCCTAATTTAGACTGTAACTAAATGACAAATGTTGCTTTCAACTGCAAAAAGTCGATAAGGTTGAAAGTTGTACATAGAAGATCTTTTAGGATCATTAGAAAAACAGTAGGAGAAAGAATTTTGCCTCTCGATTTAGGTGTTAACTTACAACATTGGGCTTTTCTGGCATCAAAATCAACCCTATTTGCTCTACCCCATTCATAGATTGAAATTAGGTCCTAATTGCTGTTATCTGCAAAAGAATCGACAAGGTTCAAAATTTGACATAGAGAATCATTTAGGAATATAAGAAAAAGAGTGGGAGAAAAAACGAGGCCTCTCGGTACCCGTGGCTCCAAGACTTGTCGGATGTTTAATCGGATATTCGGCGGATATTTCATCTATAACATTACTTACAGTGCGTTCTCTGATATGGTCCAAAGTATACCAAAAAGAGTGATTACCGACACCAAAAGCAATAAGTTTTGATATTATTGCGCCATGACACACTCTACCGAACTCCTTCTTCGTCTGTTATCTTTGACTCCCAGTGGAGCATTGGGCCTCGAACTCCTTGGAAGTATCTTAATGGGTGTTGCCCTAACTTGTGCCAATATATATATATATATATATATATATATATATATATATATATATATATATATATATACATACATATATATATATATATATATATATATATATATATATATATATATGTTTTTGATTTTCTAACTGTGCTTTTCGAACTGATCATGCCCAATTTTTTTAATGTTCATAAGATTATTTTATTTATTGTTGTAGTATCTGTGATAGTAGGTGTGAGAGTACAAAAGTATAAGACCATGCGGGCGTTGTTTTGGCGAAGACAGATCTTAAGTCTAAATTTAATTTTTCTTTGCCAAAACAGAGAATAGAAAGGCTCCATATGTCTGATAGGATAGGGCTAGCAAGTTTCACGTAGAGCCGTTAAAAAGTATAAGAGCATGCGGACGGTGTTTTGTCGAAGACTGATCTAGAGTCAAAATGTAACTTTACTTAAAAAAAAACAAAGAATAGAAGGGCTCATATTTTTTAAAGGAGGGCTAGCAAGTTTCCCGTAGAGCCGATAAAAAGTATACGAGAATGCGGGCGGCGTTTTGCCGAAGACTAATCTTAAGTCAAAATTTTACTCTCCTTTGTCAATACAGAACAGCCCCATTTTTACGATAGGAGAGAAAGTTTTCCGTAGAGCCGATTAAAAATATAAGTGAATGCGGTGATGTTTTGGAGAGGACTGATCTAAAGTCAAAATTTAACATTCCTTTGACAAAACGGTAAACATAAAGGCTCTATTGTTAGCCCTCCTACAAGTTTCCCGTTGATCCAATTACAACTATGAGAAGACTGATCTCAAGTCAAAATTTAACTTTCCAAAGAACGGCTCTATTTTCCGATAGTTGTGCTAGCAAGTCTTCTATAGAGCGAGCTCTACGAAATTTGTTTTAGCCGCTAACTGTGTAAGTTTTTGGATACTTAAAAGGTTGGAAGTTTACCATATTTTTTATTTGTTTGGTAAGTTCGGAACACAAATAGCTTTTGGTTGGTAACTTTCAGAGTTATTAGCCTCTCAATTTAGAGGGATTGAAGTAATATGATCTACCTTTCAAATTATAGGGAACTCACTATCACGGTAGAGAATTTAAAACGGCTGATTATTTAGACGAACTAACCTCCAAGAGTGCAGCTTCAAGACCGATACTAGTCAGACTTTTTACGATTGTCAAAGTCGTATCTTCCACTACGACAGTTAGTACTAGATGCAAGAAATCATTAACACAATTTCATTAATCTAGTGCTAACTTTCGTAGTTGAAGATATGACTTCGATAATCGTATTAAGGCTGAGTATGTCAACCGCCTTAGAAGACTTGTTTATACTGAGATGCGTTTAACAGCACGTGAACAAAATTATATGTTAAGCGTTATAGCGAGATTTTAAATTTTGGGCAAAATAAGTGCGAAAACCTGGTAAGTCAAATATACTTAGCTCAGAGGCAAACACAAATTCTTTCAAGAGTCCATCACAAGCCAGAAATTTGATGTAATATCGAACAAAAGGAAAGGTCTAAGATTATTTGGTGAAGAAATATTTGCTATATCTTAAGTAATTTACCAAAAATTTTTAAAAATAGCGTCAATTTTAGTTTATACACAATTTTATTTGCAATTTCGTTAATGGAGGAGGCAAACATTGTTGGGTTATCAATTTGAGTTCTTGTACTTTAAGGGGAATTTTTTTTGTAAGGTATTCCATTCATCTGTGTCCCAAAAGATCTTAACGAAATAAGCTACAAAATAAAGTGTCTTTAGCTATTTATCAGAGAGATATTGATATACAAAGTTTCCTCGTTTAAATGTCCTAATCTAATGAACGGTAGTGTATTTTTTTCACTTTATTATTTTAATTTAAAAATATAATTTTATTTAAGTTTAGAGATTTTTTGTTTGTTTGAAATGAGCGTTTTTTTTTTTTTATTTGTGGTCGTTTTAAAATCTATGTCATGTAAGATTTAGATTTTATTTTGGAATATGATTTTATTTGTTTATAGATTTTTCTTAAAAATTAAAAATATTTTTTTTAAATTTTCTTAAGTTTTGTTTTTATTTCAAAACAATTGTTATATTAAATGTTTTGAAATCTTTTAATTTGTTTAAATGTTATTTAATTTAAATATTTTTTTGTTTTTGTTTATGGAAATTAGGAAAAGTTTTTTTCTGATTCTTTTAAGAAAAAGAATTGATACTAAATTCTAAAGAAATTTAATAATGGAAAGAGTTATTTAGTTTTTTTTTTTAAATATTTGTTGTGTTTTTTTTCTCTTCAAAAATTTGTTTAAGAAAAAAATTGTTTTTTACTTCAAGCTCGCGGTTAAGTTTATTATAATTTATTTATTTTATAATGAATTTCTTTAAATTTTATATATAAAAAAAGAATTATTTTTAATAATAAGTTTAAAAAATTTTATGATTTTTTTTTAATGTTTTTTGTTTAAAAAATATTACTTAAAATATTTAAGAAAAAGAAAGTATTTAACAATCAGTTCTCCTTAAAATCTTCTAAAAATAACACCTCAATTTTCCTAGAATATAACAGATATAGTTTTAATTTTTTTGTTTTGCTTTAAATTTAATTTTTAATATATAATTAAGTCTATAGTTTAGTTTAGTTTTCTTTTATACCTTAAAAAGATAATTACAAAAAAAGTAAATTAAATTAATTATATTTATAAAAAAATAGTTTTAAAAATTAAGAAAAAATTTGTTTATTTATGAAAAGTTCAATAATTTAGTTTAAAATTTCTTATAAAAGTTAAATATAAATATTAAAAAGAAATTTCAGGGTTCGGAAAAAATACCTTTCAAAATGTCTTAATCAATGTTTCTGATAATAAAAAGTAAAAATTAAATTAATTAAAATAAAAAAGGCTCTAAGACAAGACTTTTTTTCTATGATTTTTATTTTATTAAATTTTTCTTTAGAAAGATTTTCAAGAAAAATCTCATGATTTCATTTAAAGGATCTAAGAAAATTTCTTGCTTTAAAAAATCATAAAAATAGTCATTGTTTTAAATCCCGTTTAATATCAAAAATATTTTAAAAAATTATTTAAAACAAAATCTTTAAAATTATAGGAATTTTTTCTATGGAAAAGAAATTTTATTATAAATTAAAATAAAAAAAGTCAGGGTTTGTTTAAAATGCTTAAAAAAAGTACTCAAAAAATATCCGCTTTTAATTTAAAATCTTGAAAGAAAAGAGCTATGCCTTTAAGTTAACTTGAACATCCTAAAAGTATGCTACAAAAAATTTTATTTTTTTTTTAATTTAAAGTTTAAGTCATTAGTTCATGCTATCCAAATTTTATCTAGAAAAAAAGGGCTTTGTCTTTAAGTTAACTTGAACAGACTAAAAGTATGCTACAAAATATTTTCTATTTTCAAAAGTTTATAGTTTTAGTCTAAAGTTCATGCTATCGATATTTTATCTAGAAAGAAAAAGCTTTGCCTTTAAGTTAACTTGAACACCCTAAAAGTATGCTACAAAAAATTTTCTATTTTTTTAAAGATTATAATTTAAGTCCATAGTTCCTTTTTAAATAAAAATATTTCTGCTGGGACTAAAATTTTCAAATCTTAAATTTAAACTTAAAATTTGATTTCCAAACTCTTTATATGAAGATAAAAGATTTTGAACTGGTTCTAAGATCATAAATTTTTGGAAGAGCAGCAGTCGGAATGACTTTAGACTGATTTTAGCTTTAAAAATTATATCCTGGTATTTGAAAAAGAAAATAACATTACAAATAAGTTATCTTGAGCATCCTAAAAGTATACTCCAAAATATTTTAGATTTTTTTAACATCTCGATGCAAAAATTAAACTGTTCAAAATGTAATTAAAATTTTTAAATCTTCAATTTTTTTCAATTTTTGAAAAATTTTGATGAAATTTGTAATTTTGAAATCTAGAAAATCATGAAAATATATAAAAATGGTGCCATGGCGGAACTTCCAGAAGCTTTTTAAAAAAATTGGAGTAATTTTAAAGAACTTCTGAATTCTGGATTAGATGTTTTATGTCTTAATATTGGATCGAAAGCTTATTCAAAGTGAAAGCTTTAGGATTAAATAACCTGATAAATCTTGTAAATTTTCTCAAAATTCTATATTTAGGCTGAAAATTTGTAAAATAATTCAAAAAGTTTGGCCGACAAATTCCCTTTGAAATTAAGAATTTTGAAATGATTGTTTAAAAATTTGTACTAAAGTTAAGTTTAAGACTTGAGAAGCTTTAAAATACTTCAAAATGTTTTATCTGAAGTTTGTTATATTAAAATTTTTAATTTGAAATTGTAAAAAGTCGGATTAAAACTGAAAATGGATTAAAGCAAAATAGTTATCTTCCAACATCCTAAAAGTATACTTCATGATATTTTCTTTATAGCTTTATATTGCATCGATCGCTTATGTATATCTTTAGCTTTAGAGTGATATATTTTTCAACTGTTATTTTTCACAAAATTTTATTAAAGTCTACTTTTAGGCTGAAAAACTGTAAAATATTTTATAAGTACCGATTATAAATGAGAATTTCGAAGTGATTGCTTTGAAATTTTAACTAAAGTTTAGTTTGAGGCGGATATTGTATGGCTCAAGCAAATAGGACCTTAAAATGTGCATAAAGATTAAGAGACTTCCGAGTTATAAGTGTTCATTTGAAGAAATAACCTAAAAGTATGCAACACCTTTCTTTAATACCACAAAATTCTATGCAAATGGAAAACTAAAATTCCAGTTAGGAAATGATTACAGAAATTAATGTCAGACTTATTTCTGAAATCTCTTCCTGCCTAGGATTTTGACCTTCCATTTGAATGGAATTTTGTAGTATTAAAAAAATGTATACTTTTAAGATAATTAAGCGACATCGTAATAAAAACCTGTAAAAAATCGAAATCTCGCATATTTGAAATTTTTAAATATTTTGTATACATATGTATCTATAGCATAACTTTTAGTGTTTATTCTGCTCCAATAGATAAAGCCTATTTTGGGGCTTTAGTAAAATTAAATTTAAGTTTAATTGAAAATTTCTTTTTATTCAAAATTTAAGGAGAAAATGTTTAAAATTTTCTTTTGTGCTCTAGATCTGGGGCCAAATTGCCACATTCGTTATCGATCGAAATGTAAGATATTTCAGAAATTATTAGCATACTTTTAGGATAATCTAAATAACATATCTGTGGCTTGGTGCTAAAAGGGCCAATGTCAATATTTTGCTGTTTTATGTTAATAATTGTATTGCATTCCCTTCTTTATCATCTTCTATTTGGCTCTAACTTAACTCAGAACAGATTTATAAAGATTTTCCTGGATTCTTCTTACTACGAATTTATTTGGAAAATAAAACTATAAAACACATTTTCTCAAAACTATTTTTTATTGACATTGGCCCTTTTAGCACTTAGACACAGATATAAGGTTTACTTAATTTTAACTTATTTTGCAAAAGTTCCCTGATAGTAAAATAATTTATTTTAACTTAATATTTTGACCAACAAATGGTTATGTTTAGATATCAAATTTTATTAAACTTATTACAAAATAAATTATTTTGAGAAGCCCTAAGGTATGTTACACAATATTTGCTTAAAGGTATGAATTTTCGAACGATTCCATAAAATTCGAACGAGACATAAAATGCGGATATTTTCCGAAAAAGAAACCAATTCTACTAATTTTCTTAAAAGTTTCTTTTTTTTTCGCAAAAAACTCAAAATTTCTAAAGATTTAAGGAAAATACTAAGAATGTTTTTAAAATAAAAATTTAGTTTTAAAATTAAAAATTCGTAAACGACTAGAAAATGTTTTCCAAAAAAAATTAAGTAGAAAATTAAGAGTTTAAAATAAAAATTAAAATAATAATAGAAAAAATCCAAACCCTGTTTAAATTAAATAAAAAAAAAGGAAAACCGAGAACCTTGGACTCAAGTCATAAAGAATTCTGAAAAGAAATCCCGTTTAAGACTAAAACAGCCAAAGCTACTAAAAAAGGAGAGGGCATACATTTCAATAATTCTACTAATAAAAAAAGGAAAAAATTATAAATCTATTAGACTTAAAACTATATCTGTCTTCTCCAAATCTGGTAAATTTTTTCTTATATCAGATCTTCTGATGTGTGAGAATCACTCTTGCTATCAGTACCAGAGGGTGTAGAGGGTGATCAACTTAATTGAGGTGTTACATTAATATAAAAATCTTTACCTATTAAGAGTAGAGAAGGCTCAGAACCATCGTAGGGATAGAAATAGGCAAATTCGCCTGAAAGTTTCTGTTTATCGTTGGCCTGCATTAGAACGGGGGGTAATTCTTCGATGTTGCCTTCTAAATGAAATTCATGTTGTTCATGGGTTAAAATCAAGTCACCGGCCATTGTCGGTATGGTCGGTTGTAAATCCTCTGCTAGATCGTTGTTATCATCAGTATCGTCATCGTTTGAACAACATGATGATGAGGATGATGATGTCGGGGTAGTGGTAGGATTAGATTTTGTATTATTTGGGTTAGATTTAAGGTTCAAAGGGTATGTATTGTTGTTGTTGATGCAGTTGATGAGCGATGGATTGGTAAAGGGTATAATGGAATCTATAATAAACTTGGCCGGAGCTACTGATGTTGGTGTTGTGGTGGTTGCTGTTAAAATTATATCTGCTGCAGATGCTGCCTTCGTATATGTTGTTGCTGCAAGTGCTGGATTGGATGCGGCTACTATGGATGCTGTTGTGTTTGATGAGTTGCTGCTATTGTTGTTGTTGTTATTGTTGCTGCTATTGCTGCTGCTACAGGGTGTAACACTTAATCACGTACTCACCCAAGTCGAATTGCAGGTGCAAATAGTTGTGGGAATCACAGGTGCATAGTAGACGCCATTGGCGTAAATCAAACCGGGCGGTACCGCCTGTATTTGTATTGTTTGTGGTACCGTTGTGGCCTGAGCCGTCTGAGGAACCGTTTGCTGCTGCTGCTGTTGTGTTGTTGGCTGTTGTTGGGACTGTTGCTGCTGCTGCTGTGACTGTGTCTGTTCAGCATTGTTGTTGGCTGGCATGGCACAGCAGATGGTGGCTGTTTGTGGGGGCGTTTGTGGAACCGGTTGTAAGTAGACGGTGTGTGTATTGTGAGGCTGTTGCTGCTGATGTTGCTGCTGTTGGGGTGTTTGACACGGCGTTGTATTCACCATGGTCATTGTGGTTGTATGTTGTTCAACAATATGTTGATGTTGCTGCTGATACTGTTGCTGCTGTTGATGCTGATGCTGCTGTTGATGCTGTTGCTGTTCGTGAACCTGCTTTTGCTGTTCCTTGTACAACACCTGGGCCGCCAAGGACTGTATCAACAGCAATGTCTGCCGTCTTTCATGGCCCATTAGGCACACTGTCGAATTCTCAACAACCTCACGTAAATGCATCAGGTACTGGTACTGCAAAGGTTCCTCATCAACGCCCCAGAAATGATTTCTCAAATAGGCCTCCAATTTCACTGTCTGCGTATTAATGTCTGGAAAATCGATAAAGAAACGCGAGCACATATAGCGCTCCAAAGTTTTGATGCGCTGACTGTCGACTGGCTTGTAGTTGCGTACTAGCAAATTGCAATACTTGAGCAAACCACCGCCTCGTATCTCTTCGGGCTGCCGCGTTGAGATCAGTTTCTTTTGCAAGTGATACAAGGCCTCTTGGAAGTCGCCATAAACAGACTCGCCCACGACAGTGGGATAGAAGTTCTCCGATATTGGCAAGGCTGCGCAGTCGTAGAAGAGCAGCAACGAGTCCAAAACAATTTGGAAGGAATCGACGGAAAATTCAAATTGTCGCCTCATCGTATCGACAAATTTAAGTTCGACATTTTTGTGACCGGGCGAATTGCCCAATGATATTAGCGACCAACGATCGCCATCGTTATTATTATTTACCTTGACCATTTTGCCGACATATGCCTCCTTGAGCGCACACGGCATGATGCGACGCTTGGAAACGCCATCGGGCAATAGGTCGAGCAATGTGTTCAGTACCGCTGTTTTGACACGATCAAAGTGACGTGGTGAGCTCAGCTCAATGGCATAAATTAAATCCAGATCATTATAAGGCTGATCCTCTGAAGCCAATACATGACTAGCTGCTCCGCCGTTCAAGCGTATATCCTTGACTATCACACCGGCACCACCGGCACTCACATCGGCCTCCAGTTTACGCCTCACCGAATTCACCAAGTCTTTTAGTGTCACCTCGAGTGTGGGAAAATTACCACGTCCATGTATGGCCACCTTCTCGTCCATAACATTGTGCAGTTTGCGTACCTGTTCGAAAGAGAGCACAGCCAAACGTTGTGTACCGCCCGTGTCGACACTCTCCAGTGAGCCGTGATCAGATGTGGAAGCTATTGAGGAACCGGAACTGGGCGAAGGTGGTGGAGTTTCGGTGCCACCGTCTGAGTGGAAGCCATCGTCAATTTGATAAACGTCCATTCTGTTGGATCTCTGTTTGTGATATGACGAATCGGGTGCGTCTAGTGTCCCGCACTAAAAAGAAAAGGGGAAAATTTTAATTAGTATAAAATATTTTTGAATTTTCTGGGTTTTTTAAATTGAAATAAAACTATGGCTATTTTAGAGTTTTGCTATAACATTTTCTTTTCTAACAAAAATGTTGCATATTTTACCCTTTTCACTTTTTTTGTGTCCTTTTCTGAAAAAGTGTAATATTTTTAAAAAATCACATGTTATTTTCTAAAAATGTCGAACTAAAATGTGTAAAGTGTGTAAAGATTTTGACACTTGATTTGTTTAAAGGGTGGCTGTACTACACTTTTGTTATTGTTGAAAATGAGTGTTGTTAAGACTGTTGCGCAAACAAATAAATATGAGATTAAAAACGCTTAACCCATGTAAAAATCGTTGAACAGGTAAAAATGCCAGATGTACAAAAATATATGGGGCGAACAATTTTGTTATTTTGTAACGTTAAAAAATGTTGGACTTTGTAAATATTTGGGTAGCATTGAAAAAGTGTTACACAAATAACTTAAGCTCTTTGGGGATGGGGGTTATAACTTTTGTTACTATGGAGGAATTTCGTGTTGCACAGGGGGAGGTAAAGAAAATAGCGTATAGTAATTTGTAGGCTGTTCACATTTCATTTGTTGAAAATGAAATTTCAATTGGTTTAACTATAAATTTTTTTGAAAGTAAAAATTTAAATCTATTTTCCCTTAAAACAAATTCTTTTAAATTTTCACCTTAATTCCTGCTTGGGTTTTTCTATGACTGCCCACTATTAAATTTATCTAAAATATTTAGTTTAAATTTTTAATTTTTTTTCCGATATGTATGTGGGTGTTTTATTTCGTTAAGTTGTTTATAAATTTATTATTCAATCTTATAAAAAATTAATGAAACAAAACAACGATGTTAAAAAAAATCCATTTGTAGTCGAAACTCAAGAATTTTATTGAACAAATCATCCAACCTTAACGAGTCGCTACATTTTTGATATCATAAAAAATTAAAAGGAAATTGTAGACCATAAAAAAAACTCAACCGAAATGTATTTATTGATCAATTGTCATGAGAAACATTAGAAACATAATAAGAAAAATACAAATAAAAAATAAGTGTACCAAATAAGTCGAGAAAAGTGCTTTAAAATCGAACAATATGGGATATAAATGTTTAACAGTCGATTAAATAAATTTAGGGTTACATATCTACATATGTTTGTTGGAAATTTGATAGCCCCCTCTTAACAATTATTGTTTATAGCCAATAATTTCCGGTTCAAGTTATCCAATTTAACACTTTTGCAAGAAAATGATTTAGTTTTTTTCAAAGTGGCTCTATAATTATTACCATTAGTGTACAATTATTTGGAAGTATGAAAACATATGCTATAATTTCGCACTAAAGACATTCTTCTTAGATAACGTATTCACTATAAAATTTATAATAATTCAAATTCTTAACTGTATATTTAGGAAAAATATATTTTAGAAATCAAAATTTTAGTAAAAAGCAATTTATACCCTTCACCGCCGTAGGTGGTTGTTTTTGTGCTGATATTTATAACGCATAGAAATATTGGTCTGAGACCCACCTTATAGTATACCAGTCGACTTAAAATCACTCCCTGGCTGGCCGGTTATCCATGTAAGCTCGTTATCAATGCTCAGGTCGTTATATTAGAGATAATTTGATGAAATTTGGCACAGGCTCATATTTCGGTCCAAGGACGATCGCTGTACTTTTTGGCCAAAATCAGATTACAATTTCGGGTACCTCCCATAGGGATGTTTTCCCAAATCGAGTTTTTGGTGCTTTACAGCCACAAATTTAGTTGTATTTTAATAATGTTCAGGAATCTTCCCATATTTGACCATACCTCCCTACAAGAAACATTCTCAAAAGTAATTTAAATATCCATAGAAGCAGAAAAATGCTTATAAATCTTCAGATAAATGCATGTCATTACTAGAACTTGACACAGATAAATATTTTGTAAATATAAACCAATAACTGAAATTTGGTAGCAATCGATCCACAATTGACCTTAGTTCCCATATCAGACCCTTAGCCGGAATTGACTTATTTCTACTTAAATCTCGAAATTTTGAAAAAATAGCACAAAGTATATGTATATATGTCTCAAAGAAATAATTGTTGGTCCATATTTGACCTTACTTATGAAGGGTATCATATAGTCGGGGTTTACTGACTATAGCTTTTCTCACTTGTTTTTATAAGATTTGTTTAATTTTTTTTGGGTAAAATTACCCACGACCTTGAAACTAATATATCGTTACTTTAATATAGAAAAGCCCTAACTAATATTTGTCTTCCATTACAGGAAAGGGAAATAAAACTAAATAAAATCTTAAGTTTTAAAGATACAGAAATTTTTCAAAAGCAGTTTTTTACTAAATTCTCTAAAGAATTTAATGCTATAATTATGTTTTTTTTTAATTAAAACATTTTTATAAAATTATATCAGATAAAGCTTTTAAAAGCTATTTGAATAAAAAACGACTTAGGGCCTTTCTATATTAAAGTAACGATATGTATGTTATTCTATGTTTTAGACCTAGAATATGTTTTCAAAAACGTTTGCATTAGGCCGACAGCGACATTTATTTTCTTTGATTTCAAAGGGTTTTTAACGGAATATTCTGACACTAGGTCTAAAAGTTCAGTTCTGAAAATTTGGGACAAATCGAACAACGTTCTAGGGGCGACCCGCTGCGCTGAACAGGGAAAATGGATTATTTTTTAGTTTTTGTATAATTTCAAGCATTTCAACCAAAAATAATTACCTTTTAAAGAAAAACTAAAGGAGTATTAAAGAGCACTAACATAGCTTTATTTCAAATAGTCAAAGACAAAAATTCATAAAGTAGTTTTGGAGTTATTGCAATTTTCACCCGAAAATTCATGTTCCTTAAAACTCTCTAGGATATACCCCAAACATATTTTTGTAAAAAATTGAATTTCAAAGTCAGACATAATTTATCATTTAATGGCTTGTATGTACTAAATAGTTCAGTTTTGTTAAAAAGGGATCTAGTTTTCATAGTTTTTTTTTATGCTAAAAAATGGTACATTTTTCTGGGGTCGGTTTCAAAAATCATTTTTTAATTTTTTGAAAATTTTGTTCAACAAATATTAAAAATTACGAAATCATGCATCGGAATATTAAAACAAACAAATAAGAGAATAAAACTCAGAATAGTTAAGGTCGATATCTTGAACCGTTCCTCCGTATACGCGATTTGAAATTGAAGAATTTCGCGAAAATGTAAATTTTTGGGCATAATTTGAGTAGATTTTAACAAAATTAATAATTAATATCATTGTTTAAGTTTATGGAAAGACTATGCTAAAATATAGGTTGGACATATATATATAAATCCAAATTATAATTTTCATATATGGGCCTGACAAAAGCCACACACCATCCTCGAAAAACCATTACAACCCAAAGAAAATGTATTTTATATTTTGTTATCAGACGGCAGCTTTGCCCATATTTTTTTTAATAATCAGGGAAAAGCTCTTAGTGTGAATTCTCTGGGGTACCAAATAGTTATACTAGATTTCTGTGGCCACAAATGTCTAATGTTGACATCAGTGACCTGTGGCCACAAATGTCTAATGTTGACATCAGTGACCTTTGTTTTCAACACAGCCGGCCGAAAAATTCAGTTATTGCATGATAAATTTCCCTTATCGCACAATTTCTCGGTTTGTCGATGTGGATTGGTCGTCTCGATATTAAAATTTAAAGCCGATGGATTATTTTTTACAGGGTTATTTGAAAAATCGGGTTAAGTAAACAACCCACAAACAACTGAAGCTCTGAATGATCAAATCCGAATATGGATTGACGTGATAAGATAAGCATTGTTGCAAAATGTTAGATCAGACCTGTCCAGAAAAACATATCCAGAAAAACATACATTAATATTTGCATTTTTGTTAAACAGCTTTGTGTTGCCAGATTTACATTTTTCTTCATATAATCGGGCGAAAAATTCGAATCTGGCAGCACTGACTTTAAAAGGCCACTGACTGTACAAAGATAATTTTACGTAAGTGTGAGCGGGACAAATATAGTTGCGTCTCGCTCATACATAGTGTGTCGGTGTGAAAGCTCAAAAGCTCTTTTGTTCGCACATTGTGCTGTAGATCTGGACTTCTCCGCTTTAGATTGACTACTAGAAGAAAGTAAAGTGGCTTTTAAAGGCAGGTTTTTGAGTTCTTATGTTATCCTTGACTCCCAGTGGAGCATAGGGCCTCAAGGTTTTTGAGTTAATAAAGATAATTTACTATTTAAGCAGTTTACCTTTAATATTCGGGAATCAGATAAAGTCACTGGGTGCTAGGTCAAGACTGTATGACGGATGAGTCATCAATTCGATGTTTTGAATGCTCAAAAATTCACTTGTTTGCCGAAATGTATTTGGCCGAAGAAGCAAGCTACCATTTGCTTCTTTTATGACCAAATTTAGTTTAGCTCGTCTTGAAATCTTCACACAGTGGATTGCTTTTTCTTTCCGGCTCATAATCATATATCCTGGATTCGTCACCTATCACGATTTTATATTCGACTTTTGAATTAATATTGTCGGAGTTTTAAATTCACTTGACGCTAGCCTCTTTTTAAGCTATTTTTCAATAATGGGATATTTCTAAGATTATGTGTTCATACAGAATCAAATGTATTAAAGTGTAACTACTGCCGATGAATGCCTCCATCTTCTTAAGGTATTAGTTCACGCATTTCATGTGATGTTGATAATGATAATACGCGGAGTCATGACATGGACTAGCTTTGGTATTACTCTGTTGCAATACATTTATGGGTTACATAACCCTCTCCTAGGACATAGTAATGTTAAAAAGATAGTGTTTTTTCATACTATATATGGACTACTTTTGGACTAGTTATATTCCCTTATAAAGTACTCCCTACACTCGTGTAAGCTTTGTCATGATTTCTGCAGGTTATAAACGTAAAAAAATCAAAAGTAACTTTAGCATAAATATTAAACATTATTTAAGTGTTGCCATATTTGGGTAATTTAAATGAAAGCTGATCGTTGTCTATGCTTATGGCTCGATTGTGTATTGCAACTCAACATTAATTGTGTTGTCAGTTGCCATAATGACATTACGTATGGCAACCGTTATTGGTTGTGATAACTGAAACTCAGTTGCCTTGTTAATTATTATTATTTATTATATTGTAGATGACAACAGTAGTCACTTCTAGTTGTCAGTTAAAGATTATTTCAGCAACCGGGAATTTGTAGTTGCGGTGAATCTTTTTTGTAAAAAAATCCGAAAAAATTTATTTTCATGGACCTATGATAGGCACATGTGTGCCATCTTTACATTTGACAATGCCTGAAAACTTTATTTTCAAATAAAACAAGTTTTTCTCATGAAATAATAATAACAAGGAAGTTTCATTCTCTCTCTTCAAAATTATTTTGAAGTATATTGGGTTTTTGAAGTTTGATATTTGAAAACAATTTAAAGAAAAATGTTGCCACATTAAGAAAAGGGGTACGTAATACATTGGGATTAGTTATCAAAAATGTGTAATTTTGAAGTTGAGCATATAATGAAGACATTCAATATTAAAGAAATATAGTTAGAACAAATTGTATGATTATTTATTTATTGAAGCATTTTTGTAAATATTCGTAAGTTTTTTATGCATAAATTAACATAAATTTTGTCATCATAAAATATTACAAAAGCGGGATTGTCGGCAAAAATATGGTAGCACAAACTTTTACTATCCTAACAAACGTCAGAAAGTTATCATGGCGACAAAAAGAAAGAATGGAACAACCTTCAGAATTATTAAATCATGGTTTTTCTTCTGTATTTTAAAATTTTTTTAGACAATTTAAATTAAATGCGTAACTACTTGCTTACAATAGCCTATATTTACAAACTGTTAAGATCAAAAGCGGAACCTATTTTGAAATTCTATGCACTTTCATCATGTGCGTATATTCTTCAATTTCGTAGACCAAGCTTTGAAAGACATTATTCTACTTGGCCTTTCTATCGAAGTTTTCAAAATCCTCTTCTAACATAAGGGAGGTTATTATTCTAATTCTAGCTTTTTCATAGTAATTGTTTTTTAACGGAGGTTGTTACTAGGCTGACGTCCTAACCCATATTTATACCCTTCAACACCATAGGTGGAAAGGGTATTATAAATTTGTGCTGATGTATGTAACGCATAGAAATATTTGTCTTAGACCCATCTTTTAGTATACCAATAAGCTTAGAATCACTTTCTGAGTCGATTTAGCGATGTCCGTCCGTCCGGCTGGCTGGCTGGACCCCCATGTAAACCTTGTAATCAAACTACAGGTCGCAATTCTAAAGATAATTTCATGAAATTTGGCACAAATCATTTTTTTTTTGATAATGGGACCATGGCTATTGAAATTCGTCGAAATCGGTAAATTATTTATGGTACCTCCCATAGGTCCCACTTCCCGATATTGATATATTGGCCAAAAAAATCAATATTTCTTCACGAAATTTAAAACGAATACTGCTTATGTAAACCTAAATCACTGTACAAAATTTCGTTGAAATCGGTCCACATTTGACCACGCAACTAAATGGGACAAAATTCACTAAGTGGCTCGTAAATACGAAGATAATGAGAATTTAAGTTTATTTTTTGCATACATAATTTTTGTAACAACTGTAATCAATTCGCCAAATTCCAAGATCATCGGTCCACATTTGACCCTAGCTCTCTTATAAGTCCAAATGATGGAAACAGCTTAAATGTATAAGTTTTGAGAATATGTTTGTATGATGGCAAAATTTAGCAAATATTTGTCTTTATACAGGAAAAAGAACACCTTTGACCTTAGTGGTGAAGGGTATCGTATGGTCGGGCTTGACCGACTATAGCACTTTCTTACTTATTTTAAAGTTCTTATGGGAGAACTCGGGGCACATATTAGCTCACTACATTAATGTTGTTTCCCGTGTGATAAAACAAGGAGGTCGGTGTTGAGATGAAAGATAACCAAGATAAGTCTGGGCTTATCAAGTTAAGACCAATCAGAACCGTTGTTTGGTATCAAACATCCCCTGCATCACTGTATGTATGACTTTCTTTAGAATCATCAACAACGTAGGTTGTACAATAAGAAGGTTGATATAATTTGCATGGGACTCCTGGAAACTCCCATTTAAAAAAATCTTTAAAAGGCACTAATTTTTACAACTTGAAATATTTATATTTCCTTTGTTTTCCCTTATTTCAAAAAGGCCGCTTGTTTAAATTTTTCTTCTTTTTACAACTATCTAGTTTCCAGTCAAAATTTTCGAGAACTTTTATGTAGGGTTCATGTAACTCAAGCGTCTGACGATTGAGTGAAATTTACATGTGTTTTGTTTTTGTAACAAAAACAAAATACATGTAAATTTCACTCAATCGTCAGACGCTTGAGTTACATAAACCCTACATTAGCAACTAATATGGGTTGCCATAAGCAATACAACATTTTTTTGACAGATTGTGTTGCCAGCTGAACAAGCAACTAAAATTCGGTGGCAATACACAATCGAGCCTTTTACAATATTTATTATATATATATAATTCCCCGACAACATTCCAATTGGAACAAGGGGTACTTCTCTCAGACAATGAGCTGCATCCGATTCAATTTTTAGACTCATTGAAAGGGACCTACGTTTTAACGCCGGCTCCGAACGGCAAATGCATTAGTTAGAGAAGTTTTACATAGCCTAATACTCAATAACCAGTGGCTAGCTGAGTTATCAGGTGAGCCGCCGCTTTATTGAAAATTTATTTTTTCAAGTGAATCTGGCCAGTGATCGAACTTGGGCCTCTGGTATGATAGGCGGATGACTAACCTGCTATACCACGGCGGTTCACGCTTATTTTAAAAAAAGTATATCTCTGTTAGTGTAGAGCTTTGCAGCCCAACTGTTAGTTTGGTATTTGTTTAAAGGTTTTCTTAACCTTTTTAGTTTAAAAAGATCAAAGAACTAACTTTAACTAACTTTTAACTTATTATTATTATTTTTAAAGTTCTCTAATAGTTAGTTAAAGTAACTTTGTAAAACTGCGTTGGAAAATCATAACAATTACGCAGATTTTTTTGTATTTTTTGTTAAACAACAAAATGTTGTGGGTATATAATATTATTTAGAAACTTTAGTACTTTACACTTTGTCACCTAGTCCGTCCTTCTGAATGACAGAAGCTAAATTTTATTTTTTTTTTTTTTTGTTTTAATATTTTCCTAAAACACGTAATTTAAACAAACAAAAAACAAAATTAATGTGTAAAAATCAAGCAAAATATGTGCGTGTAACATATGTCAGTTTGTCCGTCCGCTACTCGCCCGTCCATGCGTCCGTCCCTATGGTTTTTCTATATGACTGAGTAAAAATTTGTTTTATTATTGTCATTATTTCATCATTAATTGTGTTGTTTCTTTTGTAACAATATACGACGATACGATGCGGATGACAATGATGTTTTTTTTGTGTGATTTTTTTTTTCTTTTTCAAAATATTTCTACAAAAATATTTTTGGTATTTTGTTTTTCACTTGAAATCTAATAAAATCAACAACAATAAAAAACAAGTAAGAAAGCGCTATAGTCGGTCAAGCCGACCATACGATACCCTTCACCACTAAGGTCAAAGGTGTTATTTTTCCTGTATAAAGACAAATATTTGCTAAATTTTGCCATCATACAAACATTTTCTCAAAACGTATATATTCAACCTGTTTCCGTCATTTGGACTTATATGAGAGCTAGGGTCAAATGTGGACCGATTATCTCGAAATTTGGCAAATTGATTACAGTTGTTACAAAAATTATGTATGCAAAAACTAAACTCAAAATGTTGATTATCTTTAGATTTACGAGCGTTTTAGTGATTTTTTGTCTCATTTAGTGCGTTTTTGAAGAAGAGTTTGTATGGGAGCTATGGTCAAATGTGGACCGATTTCAACGAAATTTGGTACAGTGATTTAAGTTTACATAAGCAGTATCTGTTTTAAATTTCAAAAAAATATTGATATTTGTGGCCAACATAGCAATTCCGGGAAGTGGGACCTATTGGAGGTACCATAAATAATGAACCGATTTTGACCAATTTCAATAGCCATGGTCCCATTATCAAAAAAATTATCTGTGCCAAATTTCATCAAATTATCTTTAGAATTGCGACCTGTAGTTTGATTACATGGTTTACATGGGGGTCCAGCCAGCCAGACGGACGGACGGACGGACATCGCTAAATCGACTCAGAAAGTGATTCTAAGTCTATTGGTATACTAAAAGGTGGGTCTAAGACAAATATTTCTATGCGTTACAAACATCAGCACAAACTTATAATACCCTTTCCACCTATGGTGGTGAAGGGTATAAAAACACCTAAAATTAAGCAAAAGAATTAACAAATTATATGTTTATATATACATTTTTTTTTGTTTTTCGCTATTTTAGTAATTATTTTGTGTTTTATTTCTTTGGCTGTTTTTGTAGTTGAATTTTTAAAGTTTTTGTCTATTTTTTTTCTATTTCTATTTTTTGCCATTTTTAATTTATTCATTGTACATTTGTAGTCATTGTTATTTTGCAAAAAATTTAATACGCATATTTTAATATGAAATTTTATAATAACATAGTTACCCTATGGTTGAATACATTTGCATAATATTCAAAAAATTTATGAATTTTTTATTAGAATTTAATTTAAGCTTTTACCCACAAAGGGTTAACAAGAAAACAGCTGTTTTTTTGTTTACATTTGCTGAACATGCTGCCATATTTTTAGTCGAACGCAAATCAAACAAAAACAGCTGTAAAGACAATTGTGGTGAATTATTAAAAAACGCGAATTATAATGGGAATATGTTGGCAAATAATTGTTTAAATTTTATGAATTTATATTAAGGCTTAAAATTGTAAAATTGGCTAATAAATATTTATAAAAATCTTTTAAAAACTATAATTTCAGTCAATTAACTTTTAACTAATTTGCTTTAATTGTATTAAGAGTTTATTTAACTTAATCTTTAAATAGTTAAATACTTAATAGTTTTATATATGGTAAATAAAAACAGATTAATAAACATCTAGTTAACCACTTAATAGAATTACAGTGATAATAAAAAATTGAGTAAGAAAAATTCAAATAGTTTATAATGAAATTTTTTAAATTCGGCTGTTCCGAATCTTACATACCCACCATCAAGTTGTGTTAAATTTAGAATCATATCTCACATACATATGTATCTACGAGGTTGCAGCTAATTCAAAATGTGGACCAAATTAGAAACAAATTGTTAAGCTAATTGGTACTGTTGGTAAAATCTTTGGACCAAATTCGGTTGCAGTAGATTTATAGTTCAACATTTAAAAGTATCAAGTGGTAGTGTTTACTTTGAACAAAATTCGGTCCCATAACCGCGTATAGTTTTATATTAATACTTTCATTGTGATTAATATGAATTTAGGAAAAAAAAACATGTTAATAGTAATATGGCAGGTACATATATTTTGTTAGGAGTTTCTAATGCGTCCACCGTATATAAAGTCTGGGTTGAACATTGATTTAGGTGCAAACTTAATATACTGTATGTACCTCCAAATCTTTTTGATTGAAGATATAAAAAGGGTATGTTTTATATATAAGAACTATAGCTAAATGTTGACCGATTGTCTCAAAATTGTATAAAGAGTGCTCTAAATAAAATTTGTAGTTGGATTTTCTTAAATAAAAATCAAACCTTCTAATATAAAAACTCTACAAAATACGCAAATATAATGACATATTATACAAAATCATACAGCATTAAAATGTTTACTTAGTACTCGGGTTTTGCAAAATTATCGACTTTTTTCGGAAACCCTCCCATTAAAGATTTTACAGTTGCTTCTGATACCTTTTTGGAGCATGTGTTCCACCTGCGCTTAAAATCGGACATGTTCTTGGAAATCTTTCCTGTGTTCTTCAATTCCTTTTTTACCAGAGCCCAATACCTTTCCACAGGCCGAAGTTCTGGACAGTTAGGTGGATTTGCCTCTTGTGGTACAAAAATGACATTATTCTTTGAGTACCACTCAAGTGCCTTTTTTCCATAATGGCATGATGCCAAATCGGGCCAAAAAAATGTAGTCACTCTGTGCTCTCTTAAAAAGGGTAACAACCGTTTTTGTAGGCACTCCTTTGTATAAATTTCTGTGTTTATTGTGCCAGATACCACAAATACTTTACTTCTTTTGCCACAACTGCAAATAGCTTGCCACACGAGAAACTTCTTAGGGAATTTTGTTTGTTTTTTTGTGCGAAACTCTTGCCGAACATTGCCCCGTTTATCAGCAACATAAAAATCTTGACCAGGAAGTTGAGAAAAGTCTGCCAGTACGTATGTTTCATCATCCATCACACAACAGGTATATTTTTTTATAAAATCAGACTTCAATTTTTTCGCTCGTTTTTTTGCTTCTAAGTTCTTTATAGCATTGCGATCTGGAACCTTTTGGACTTTGTATGTCTTCAGTCCAGCATAAGCTTTGACTCTATGTGCAAAATTCGTAGAACATTTCACCGTACGAGCTGCTTTTCTTAAAGAAGTGTTAGGCGCTCTTCGAAAGAGTCGCTCGACTTCTTTTGCCTTACCAATATCTGTAGGACCTTTTTTCCTCCCTGATCCAGGTTTTCTTTCAATGCTCAGGTTTTCCTTATACCGTCTGATGGCATTAGAAACCGTTCGAGGGTCAACTTTCAAATTTTTAGCTATTTTTTTAAAAGTCCATGACGGATTTTTTTGAAAAGTTTTAATTATATTTTCACGAACTTTTTTTTCGCAGTCCATTTTGATTGAAATAACTATTGAAAATTAATAATTTCTAAAATAATAGTATCAGACATATCTATAGAAACTAACTTGATCAAAAAAAAAAAAATATATTTCTTGCACTATGGATAAATTTTGTCAAAAATAGTAAATGCATATTTTTTTTAGAACACACTTTATACTGGCTGGTATTTATATATTACTGTCATAATTTACAATTTAATAGCTTTTAACTTGCGTTTATGGCACTTTAGTGGTTTCCGGGTGCGGTTTTTATATGAAAGCTATGGCCAAATATGGACCTATTCCTATAAAATTTGACATACTGATCAAAAGTTGCATAAAACTTCTCTGTTCTAAATTTAGTTGTCATAGATATTACAATTGTATTCAATTTATCAGCATAAATGTGATTCCCGGGGCAGGGTTATATAAGAGCTCTAACCAAGTGTGAACTGATTTCGTCCATTTTCAGTACACAACTTCTATAACATATCGAAAATACTTTTGTAAAATTTTATCTCTTGTAGTTAAGGAGCTATCGCGATTTTATCTGACGGACATAAACCCAACTTTCTTTTTGTATTTTTGTGTTTCCGTAAGTCTTTTGTATGGGAGCTATGGTCAAATGGTGACCGATTGTGACAAAATTTTCCACACTGGCTGGCATTGTGCTAAATTAAGTGGTTATATCTAGTACAGTTTTATGTTTATTGGTATTTTATGCGAAATTTAAGCTGTTTTCATAAGTGTTTTGTATGGGAGCTATGGCTAAATATGAACCGATTTTAATGAAATTTTATATCCTTTAATTCCTGGTGGAACATAGGGCCTTATGAAAAACTTCTATATACCAAATTTTACCATTATATGTATCTATTATAGTTAGTTTTATTTATTAGCAAATAAGTGATTATTCTCGGCCAGGTTATACTGGAGCTATAGTCAAGTGTTAACCGATTTTGCCCAATTTCATGTTCATGATGTTTTTACTAAGTTTCAGTGAGCTAGCTTCTTTCGTGTTGGCGTTATCGTGATTTCAACAGACAGACCGACGGACAGACAGACGGACATCGCTCAATCGTCTTAGAATTTCATAAGGATTTTGGTTTCTGAGCCAATATTAAGGAAATTACAAACGGAATGACAATCTCAATATACCCCCCATTCTTTTTGATGGAGGGTATAAAAATTATGTCTAATAAGAGGTTTTTTTATTTTGATATAAAAGAGACGAAAGATAAAATGGCGTTCAACAAGGCCAAGAAGTCATAATTTTTACCCGACATCAATCTTAAACTTCCCTAAAATAAATCCGAATGAAGCGGTCGCAACAAAGTGCTATAATTCTTAATGCATCCGTCAAGCTCCCAATTAAAGCAAAAAAGACCGAAATAGGAAGAAAGGAACGATCGCAAATTAAATCGATTGATCAATATAACTTTTTTATAAGATGTCGCTTACGAGTCACTAGGGTGGATGCCATTTGAATTCATTTGTTTCAAAATGTATGTATTAGTTCTCAAATGAACTAATTAAAAATTAAGTTCTTAGTCGTATACCAAAGAATAACAATTTTACATGGTTTCGATCCAATCGCCATTCGAAATCGATCGAAAGCTCAGACTTTTAAGCAAATATTGTGTAACATACCTTAAAATTCTAAAAATAATTTATTTTGCAAAAAGTTTAATAAATTTTAATATCTGAACATATCCGTTTGTTTGTCAAGACATTTAATTTAAATCAAATTCGTTTACTATCAGGGAACTTTTTACATATAAGTTACAATAGACCTTATATCTTATATATATTATTTAGATTGTCATAAAAGTATGCTATACAAATGTTTCTGAAATATCTTACATTTTGATCGATATCGAATGCGGCGCTCTGGCTCATGTGCTAAGTCAAATAAAATTCGTTATGGCTATTTATATTTTTTTTTACATGTTTTGAAATATTTTCTTTCTAGTACCTTATGAATTTATTGAGTTTTTTGTACCGCATTTATTTTTTTTTTTAATTTTTGTTTTTGCTCTAATTAAATATTCATTAACAAAAAGTTCTTGGATTATTTCTACAATTTATTGAACTTTTTTTTTATAATGGTCTTTCTTTTTGTTTGAGTAGAAGAATATTTATGTTAATTATGCTTGATATTATCTATTTATAGATATTTATTTATGTAGAAAAATTCTTCCGTATTTTGTTTTTATATTGCGTATTTCAAAAAAGTTTTTCGGTAGATGGCACTAAATTTAAAATATCTGAATGTTAAATGTATCAGGCTGCGCTATAGCTTGATTTTTTTTTTTAAGAAAAGTAACGCTCAGGCAAATACTGCCTATAACATCTCTGACAAGGGTAGAGTGCTGAGGTGAAAGATGGTGAAATGGAGAGATAAAGCTTTATATTAGTGTCTGAATGTCCGTTTTTACATCGACAGCGTGTTAATGCTATAGAAGGATGTTTTGGTAATTAATAACTTTAATGGAAATTAATAATTACAAAAATTGATGTTGTCGTGACTGGGACTCGAACCTAGGCTTAAAGTAGTTTATTATGCTTATTATGTCACATAATTTTTAGGCTTAATTTTAAAAGATGTTTATAAAAATAGAATTCTTGTGCTTAAAATTGTCTAGGCTTAACATTCTTGAATGCGTTATAGTCCTCTGGGGTCAAAATTGGACCAACAGCCAATTGTTTTCTTGAAGTTTAACAAGTTTTTCTCTTCATATGCATTATACAGTAAAAGAATTACAAAATTATTTTGGAATCATTGTGAATTGAGGGATGTGGGCCGTGAAAAATGATCAAAAAGAAAGACTAAAAGAAGCAAAATTTTCATTAAAAATTATATATTTTTACTATATTCTAGAAAAAGACAATTTTTTCAAATCGAAGATTACTATGCGAGGGGTATTATATATTCCTCTTGATGATGAACCAATTCAAACCATTTGTTTTAGCAATTTGTTCATTCCTGTTAAAACACCTCCAACACATATTTTCTTTAAAGATTCAACTGTTTCTTTGGTTCCCATAAAGCGTTGGCCTAATGAGTTTCCCAACCGCCCTCGTAATATTCCGGAAGAAGAAGAAGTCATTGGGTTACAAGTCAGAACTGTACAGACTTTAAATCATCATTTCGATGTTTTGATTGTTCGAAAATTCGCAAGTTTGAGGAGATGTCTCGCTTTGTCATGAAGGAAAGTGATTAGTCTTCATGGGTTAGATTTACAAATTAATTCGAAGATCTCCGGCAAACAAATGGTCATGTATTATTCTGAACTTTGTGTGCGGTGGCTTATTTGATTAGCACAGTCGACTACTAAGCATAACATATCGTTTTTAGTCTAGGTTCAAGCCCCAGTCGCGAATAAATTTCTGTTATCATTTATTTCTATTGAAATAAAAATCTTGAATAATTGACGCATAATTCGAGATTTTTGTTCTACAGTCAATTTTATTTCTTTTACATCGGCGTCGTGCTATTACCGTAGGCTTATTTATCTCTCCTCTTCATCACCTTTCAATTCTCTGCTTTCACTTCTCTACCATTCCAGAGAAGGTAACCGCGACGGAATTACGACCACGATTGAAATCAATATGCGAGCGTTATACTGTGGTTTTTGATGAAGCTTTATCGCCATTCTAAGAACTGAGGTCATCGACCCATATTTGTAAAAATAATATAACGAAAATCTTCTCTAGAAATAACAATTTTTATACCCTTCACCAATAGGTGAAAGGGTATTATAAGTTTGTGATTCCGTTTGTAATTTTTTTATTAGTGATCGTAGACCCCATAAAAATTATACCGATCGACTCAGAATCGGGAGGAGAATCGATTAAGCGATGTCCGTCTGTCTGTCTGTCTGTCTGTCTGTCCGTCCGTCTGTCTGTCTGTCTGTTGAAATCAAGTTTCTGAAGCCCCTGGAGGGTGGACCTACATAAATTATATACCAGATTTTAGGAAATTCTCCCGCAATGAACGCTATTAAATTTCATTAAAATCGGTTTATAAACACCGAAAATATCGAAAAAATACCAAAAATTAGACGAAAATTTTAAAATTTTTGATTGAAACACACTTTTAAATAATAAGAGAAACAAGGTACTCCTGGTGTACATGTGATAATATATTATATATCAGATTGTAGGAAATGGTTCCCCAAAGCACTCTGTAAAATTTTAGCAAAATCGGTCTATAAACAACTGAGATACAGCCAAAACACTAAATTTGATGTATCGCAAATTGCCCAAAGTACGCGTTAGAGAATGTTTGTTGAAACAATGAAATGCAGAAATAGGAAAAACCATCCTCCTGGAGCACGGACATACATAAATTTTATATCAGATTTTAGGAAATTCCCCCGCCAAGCACATTATAAAATTTTATCAAAAGCGGTCCATAAACAACTGAGATACCACCAAAACACTACTTGTGATGTACAGCAAATTGCCCAAAGTACGTGTCTAAGAAATTTTGTTGACATTTCGTAAATATTGTTTCAGCGATATCTCAGGTGTTTATGGACCGATGCTGATGAAATTTGACAGCGTTCCTTGTGGGAGGATTTCCTAAAATCTGATATAAACTCCACAAATCTGATTATGAATACCATTCAAGTTGTACCGATCGTCTCAGAATCGGCGGGAGAATCGATTTCGCGACGTCCGTCCGTCTGTTTGTCCGTCCGTCCGTCTACCTGTCTGTCCGTCCGTCCGTCTACCTGTCTGTCCTTTTTTCTGTTGTAGTCAAGTTTTTGGAGCTCAGGGTGGGACGATATCCTAAAATTTTGTGTAAAATGCAAATGGGTATACCTTCCAGGAGCTCCACAAATCTGATTTTAGCAGACAGACACACTGCATTTATCTTAATTCTATGTCTGACTTTTGAACTTTATGATTACATTTGAGTATGGTTTATATATCAAATTATAGGTAATCTTCCTAGGAAGTACAAAAATGCAGCTAAGTATATGATATCCGTTCAAAACCTACATATGTATGTATGTATCTCACATATCAACAAAAATTTAAATTGTTTAATTGCAATTGGGAGAAATCCGTTCACGTTTGACTATTGCTCCCGTATAACTTCGCCTAAGGCAATCTCTTAGTAGCTAATAAATGACAAATTATAATTATCTATCTATTATAATAGATACGATGATGGCATCTAGTATAAAGACGTTGTACAATATCGTTATTCAGGGCGATCTCTTGAAAAGTTCGGCTTTGAAAATGGGCGATCTCGGTTCAAATTTTCTGTTATCTCCCATATAACCCCGACCGGAAATCTTTTTAATGCTGATAAATTAAATCATGTTATAATTGCACAAAGAACTAGAGCAAAACTTTCCACATATCCATCGGACAGATCGAAAGAACAATGCATCCCAAATATTATTGTTGAAGTATTCATCTTAATTAGTTAACTAACTTCAGATTAATACGTAAATCTTCAATAAATTTTCCGCCAAAGCTGATATCCATTCATAGCTAGCTATATATTTCACGCATGTATCTAAAACTAAGAGTGTATACCTTATAATTCTAAGGCTTGTATACATTGGCAATCATTGTTAAAACTTTGACCTAAATCAGTCCGCTAACTTCAGAGTTTTACATAACTAATCATTAACCTTTAATAGTTGGATAATTCGTATGAATTAAAGTACACAACCCTCACTGGGCACTGTGTTTTTGGGTTGTGTGCCAGAATACTTAATCTTCATCAAATCGATGTACTCTTGCAAATCTAAGGGCATCTACATTTTGAAGCATCTTTTCTGCATGGTTTATCTGGTCTATCGAACTTTAGAATCCAAGTGACGCTGCCTTATACATCAGCCACCTGCCCAACCTAACCTTTGGGTCCATTACTATTCTAGATGATGACGCCACCGAAAAGCTTTTCGTTTTGTCATTTCGATTGTCATTTGAGCCCTTTTTATAGCATTTTACATCACTTTGGCCAAAACTTCCGGCGACAGGTCCTCACATTCTTGACGGATATTGTCTTTAAGAGCTGCAAGAGTCTGAGGCTTGTTGACATAAACCCGCGACTTCAAAAAGCCCCACAAAAAGAAGTCTGCAGCGGTCAAATCAGGCGATCTTGCTGGCCAGTGCAAATCGCCAAAAGGGAAGATTAGGCGCCCGGGAAATGCATCCTTCAGCATATCGGTTGTGGCACGTGCAGTGTATGCCGTTGCACCGTCCTGTTGGAACCACATGTTTTCCAATCCCAATTCATCAAGTTGCGGCAAACGGAACTCGTTAATCATTGCTCTGTAGCGCTCACCATTCACAGTAACCGTTTGGCCCGCTACGTCTTTGAATAAAAAAGGTCCGATGACTCCTCCAGCGAAAAAAGCACACCATACAATGACTTTGAGCGGGTTAATAGCTCTTCGTGGGTTACACGCGGATTTTCACGTAAATTTTGCTTATTTACGTACCCGGTAAGATGGAAATGGGCCTCATCACTCATGATTATTTTTAATGAAAAATCGTCTTCCTCTTGGTGGTGATTAAGGATGGCTTGAGCGTATGTTAGACGCGATTGGCGGTCAGCAGCTAACAGCTGATGCACCGTCTGGACTTTGTACGGAAACATCTTCAAATTTTTTACCAAAATTCGCTGTAAAGACCGTTGACTGATACCCATTTGCGTGGCACGTCGTCTGATCGATGTCGACGGCGCTTCCATGACATCCTCGGCTACAGCAGCAATATTCTCTGCAGAACGGCGACTCCGGGGTCTGCCACGCCTGGCAGCATCTCGTGTTGTGCCAGTCTCTTCGAGGCGAGCAGTATTTCACCAGTAGGCGTTGGACGGCTTGGAAATCTGCGACGAAACTTACGTTGTGCCAAAGTCACCGACCGATTATTGGCCAAATAAATAGTCACCAATATTCCGCGTTCTGGAGCAGTGTAGAGTAACATTGTTTATTAACGTGTATTTTGCAAGTGTTTACTACACAAATGCCAAAACAGAATTGACATTAGGGGCCAATCGCAAAATTTAGAGCATTTTCTGATAGGAGGATTACTTTTGCGCCACCTTGTACTAGTATAACCAAATATTGCTAGGAATTACATTTAGTATGAACAAAAGAAAATTAATATACATATGAAGCATTTGTGTGGGGCTCAACTAAGTCAGTAATCAGAAACTATATAATTATCAATATATTCATACGATTTTGTATTTTACTTTTGAAACACTATTGGTGAAGGGTATCCAAGATTCGGCAAAGCCGAATATACCACTCTTACTTGTTTTTTGACCAACTGATTTTCTGAACTTACTCTAAACAAAATAAATAAGTCTATCATATCAAAACGATTTTATGGCACGATTGTGTAATGCAACCGAATTTTAGTTGCTTCGCCTACTGGCAACACAACCAGTAAAAAAGTTGTATTGTATATGGCAACACATGTCAGTTGTCATTTTATTGAAAAAAGTGAAAAAGGAATATATAAATATTTTAACTTTTTAAAACCAGTTCCGCTTTAAGATTTTTTCGGATCGAGGTTTCCAAAAATAGCATAGAAATGTTTATAATAATTTTAAAATAAAGAAAAAAAAACTTGTTTTATTTGAAAATAAAGTTTCCAGGCAATATCGGATGTAAAGAAGGCAAGCATGTACTCGCAAGGACCATGGGAATATATTTTTCCGCTTTTTATAAAAAAAAATTTACAGCAACTGCAAATTCTCGGTTGCTAAAATAACCTATAACTGGCAACTACAATTGACACTTAGTGCCATCTACAAAATGATTAATAATCTACAAGGCAACTGAGTTTCTGTTATCGGTTGTCAGTTGCCACACGTAATATCACTTTGGCAACATAATTAAAGTTGAGTTGCAATATACAATCGAGCCATTAGCTTTTGACATTAGTATTGTCATTTTCTCATATATAAATAGTATCCCTCGTATATTCGTTAAAAAAATGCTTTAGTTTACTTTAAGTTGTTAAAAGGCGTTTAGAGCTCTACCTCTCTATTATAATTAACATCAATTACTATTTGTCTTAACAATTCGAGATTAATTAACGTATTAAGAAATTTATTAACAACAAATTAGTATTCCATTATTAAAAGTTTTTAAACATTGAGTCATTCGAAACACGTGCTTTTCTTTAAAAAATATTCAAATATTTATAAAGAAAAAATTGCATCATTTTAAGAAATTTTGAAAAAAAAAACAGTCAAGGTCATTTTTATAGATTCTTTGATTGTTTTGGTGACTCTTTATGTTTTCTTAAAATTTGAATGGAAATTTTAAAGATTTAAAAATAAAGTTAAGTTAAATTTAAAAATAAAAGTTTTAAAAGGTAATAAACTTTTTTTTGTTTTTTTTTTCAAAATTTAAATAAAATATAACAATTTGAATAACTATGAGAAAAATATTCAAAAATGCATTAAAAAAACCATAACCGGTTCAAAATTCATTCATTTAAAAACTTTTAAAAAATTTAATTTTTTTTCAAATTTGAATTTCAAATTTTGTATGTGCTGAGGAAAGTTTTGAAATGTTTATAGTTTCTTTGAATTTATTTAATAAAGACAAACTATTTATTGGTCAATAGAACCTAAAGACGTCAAAAAATTTTATTTATTTATAAATTCTAGACTGAATTTTTTTAGTAATTTTAAATGAGAGGCATTTTAATTTGGATCGAACTTAGTTAAAGCGATTTTGGTTACAAATCTATAAATTATAGTTTTGAGTATAATAAAATTTTGTTAAAGATAAGCTAATATTTTTATGAAACTATGCAAATTGTTGGTTTCTTAAAAATATTTTCTAAAAACAACAAATTTAAAAACAATTTGATAAAGTTCATTGACACTTACAAAAACCTATTAAAGTTTGCAAAATTATTCAAAAACATAACAAAAAAAAATGTTGTATCTAAATTTTGAACTCCAAAAAAAGCTTTAAAAGAAAAACAAGTCAGTTGGTAAAATCATTTTAGCGCGACCATAATGATACCCTACACTATAATCAAACAAATTTTAATTTAAATATGTGACGCGCAAAATAAAAAAGGGACTTAAGGGTAAAAACCGGTTTTTTTCATGAGAACTATTTTAAAGATTTATTTTTTACCAAATTTTTTAGTTTTTAAAATAATGCACAGTGGTTTGAAACAGAAAAAAATTGGTAATAAAAACTGTAAGTCTGATGGCATCAATATGCTTGAAAGAATTGTTTAGGAAGACCCAAGCATTCCGATTTTTGAATTTATGGTTACCCTGTGTTTATACAGGGTGAATTATTGGGAGTTAAAGTAGACCACCGCACAAATAAAAAAGCTTTTGGGCCATGTATCTCTTTCAATTGTTGTCAAATATGGTTAATTTTTCATATTTTGGAATGAACTTGGAAAAACGAAGATAAAATATGCTTACTCTACTATAATAACTGTTATGGCTTTTAAGTTATTTCATTTTAGAAATTAAAAAAAATCATTTTTTCTTCGACTTTTTTCAGTTCTTGACCGATTGTGCAGTCGATTTTTAAACCATTAGTTTTTTAAAAATAGCGACATAAAGCCAACAATTTAGGAAATATAATTTTGAAAACCGTTTTTAAAAATCTTGAGCCGTTTTATGTTGAGAAATTTCCAAAGTTAAAAAAAGTGAATTTTTTCCCAAAAATTTAGCATCAATTTTTTTATTTTTTGCTAAGAAGTTTTTTTTATAAAAAGTTAATAGCAGGTTAGTCATCCGCCTAGCATACCAGAGGTCCCAAGTTCGATCCCCGGCAAGAATCACTTGAAAAAAATAAATTTCAAAAAAGCGGCGGTTCACCTCATAACTCGGCTAGCCACTGGCTATTGAGTATTAGGCTATGTAAAACTTCTCTAACTAATGCAATTGCCGTTTGTAGCCGGAGTTAAAACGTAGGTCCCTTTCAATGAGTCTAAAAATAGAATCGGTAGCTCATTGTCTGAGAGAAGTGCTCCTTGTTTCAATTGGAATGTTGTCAGGGAATTATAACATAACATTCACCCTATGTACAGCATAGACCGAAATTTGTCTAATTTTAAAGAAAAAATTTTGTGTTTTCAAAGATATGACAGAAAACCGGCTTGACTTTTTTAACTTTCTGAATGCATTTATATAGCCCCATATATTCTCTTTAGGTTTTAAGAATAAAAACTAGCGCGAATCCATAAACGAATCCAAAAAATAGGATTTTATAAAAAATCCTAGCATAGAAATGTTTATAATAATTTTAAAATAAAGAAAAAAAAACTTGTTTTATTTGAAAATAAAGTTTCCAGGCAATATCGGATGTAAAGAAGGCAAGCATGTACTCGCAAGGACCATGGGAATATATTTTTCCGCTTTTTATAAAAAAAAATTTACAGCAACTGCAAATTCTCGGTTGCTAAAATAACCTATAACTGGCAACTACAATTGACACTTAGTGCCATCTACAAAATGATTAATAATCTACAAGGCAACTGAGTTTCTGTTATCGGTTGTCAGTTGCCACACGTAATATCACTTTGGCAACATAATTAAAGTTGAGTTGCAATATACAATCGAGCCATTAGCTTTTGACATTAGTATTGTCATTTTCTCATATATAAATAGTATCCCTCGTATATTCGTTAAAAAAATGCTTTAGTTTACTTTAAGTTGTTAAAAGGCGTTTAGAGCTCTACCTCTCTATTATAATTAACATCAATTACTATTTGTCTTAACAATTCGAGATTAATTAACGTATTAAGAAATTTATTAACAACAAATTAGTATTCCATTATTAAAAGTTTTTAAACATTGAGTCATTCGAAACACGTGCTTTTCTTTAAAAAATATTCAAATATTTATAAAGAAAAAATTGCATCATTTTAAGAAATTTTGAAAAAAAAAACAGTCAAGGTCATTTTTATAGATTCTTTGATTGTTTTGGTGACTCTTTATGTTTTCTTAAAATTTGAATGGAAATTTTAAAGATTTAAAAATAAAGTTAAGTTAAATTTAAAAATAAAAGTTTTAAAAGGTAATAAACTTTTTTTTGTTTTTTTTTCAAAATTTAAATAAAATATAACAATTTGAATAACTATGAGAAAAATATTCAAAAATGCATTAAAAAAACCATAACCGGTTCAAAATTCATTCATTTAAAAACTTTTAAAAAATTTAATTTTTTTTCAAATTTGAATTTCAAATTTTGTATGTGCTGAGGAAAGTTTTGAAATGTTTATAGTTTCTTTGAATTTATTTAATAAAGACAAACTATTTATTGGTCAATAGAACCTAAAGACGTCAAAAAATTTTATTTATTTATAAATTCTAGACTGAATTTTTTTAGTAATTTTAAATGAGAGGCATTTTAATTTGGATCGAACTTAGTTAAAGCGATTTTGGTTACAAATCTATAAATTATAGTTTTGAGTATAATAAAATTTTGTTAAAGATAAGCTAATATTTTTATGAAACTATGCAAATTGTTGGTTTCTTAAAAATATTTTCTAAAAACAACAAATTTAAAAACAATTTGATAAAGTTCATTGACACTTACAAAAACCTATTAAAGTTTGCAAAATTATTCAAAAACATAACAAAAAAAAATGTTGTATCTAAATTTTGAACTCCAAAAAAAGCTTTAAAAGAAAAACAAGTCAGTTGGTAAAATCATTTTAGCGCGACCATAATGATACCCTACACTATAATCAAACAAATTTTAATTTAAATATGTGACGCGCAAAATAAAAAAGGGACTTAAGGGTAAAAACCGGTTTTTTTCATGAGAACTATTTTAAAGATTTATTTTTTACCAAATTTTTTAGTTTTTAAAATAATGCACAGTGGTTTGAAACAGAAAAAAATTGGTAATAAAAACTGTAAGTCTGATGGCATCAATATGCTTGAAAGAATTGTTTAGGAAGACCCAAGCATTCCGATTTTTGAATTTATGGTTACCCTGTGTTTATACAGGGTGAATTATTGGGAGTTAAAGTAGACCACCGCACAAATAAAAAAGCTTTTGGGCCATGTATCTCTTTCAATTGTTGTCAAATATGGTTAATTTTTCATATTTTGGAATGAACTTGGAAAAACGAAGATAAAATATGCTTACTCTACTATAATAACTGTTATGGCTTTTAAGTTATTTCATTTTAGAAATTAAAAAAAATCATTTTTTCTTCGACTTTTTTCAGTTCTTGACCGATTGTGCAGTCGATTTTTAAACCATTAGTTTTTTAAAAATAGCGACATAAAGCCAACAATTTAGGAAATATAATTTTGAAAACCGTTTTTAAAAATCTTGAGCCGTTTTATGTTGAGAAATTTCCAAAGTTAAAAAAAGTGAATTTTTTCCCAAAAATTTAGCATCAATTTTTTTATTTTTTGCTAAGAAGTTTTTTTTATAAAAAGTTAATAGCAGGTTAGTCATCCGCCTAGCATACCAGAGGTCCCAAGTTCGATCCCCGGCAAGAATCACTTGAAAAAAATAAATTTCAAAAAAGCGGCGGTTCACCTCATAACTCGGCTAGCCACTGGCTATTGAGTATTAGGCTATGTAAAACTTCTCTAACTAATGCAATTGCCGTTTGTAGCCGGAGTTAAAACGTAGGTCCCTTTCAATGAGTCTAAAAATAGAATCGGTAGCTCATTGTCTGAGAGAAGTGCTCCTTGTTTCAATTGGAATGTTGTCAGGGAATTATAACATAACATTCACCCTATGTACAGCATAGACCGAAATTTGTCTAATTTTAAAGAAAAAATTTTGTGTTTTCAAAGATATGACAGAAAACCGGCTTGACTTTTTTAACTTTCTGAATGCATTTATATAGCCCCATATATTCTCTTTAGGTTTTAAGAATAAAAACTAGCGCGAATCCATAAACGAATCCAAAAAATAGGATTTTATAAAAAACCGCAAATTTCCATACATCATAATTTTATTTGCCAAAAAAAGGTCAGTTGGGTTAAATTTTTTGAAATTATTTAAATTGTTTTACATAAACGATAAAATAGACTTTATTACTGCAAAAAATTATTTAGGTACCTTGCACAGTTTTTCAGAAATTTTAAGTCAAATTTCAAAAAAATTATGTTGTAAAAAATACTCCATATTGGGCAATAACTGAAAGGGCTGCCACGTTTCAAGAGCTTTTTGACTTCTGAGGTGGTTAATTTACAATTCGAAAAGCTTGAATGTTTCTTAACAATTCAAATCGGATTTACAGTTTAAAAGATACAGATTTATTACCACTTTTGTTTTGTTTCAAACCACTGTACATTGCTCAAGCATTACAGGGTGCTGTGGCTTACTTTGCAAGCACGTAGTTTACTATAACTACATAACATATCATATGCAGTCTAGGTTCGAGCTCCAGTCACGTCAATATCAATTTCTGTAATTATTAATTACTATTTAAATTATCACCACATAATCCCTTTGGCAGTCAGTCCTACAGAAATAACATGCCATCGATGCAAAAAAGAAATAAAATTGGTCGTAGAACAAACATCTTAAAAGCTGAGTCTAAAATTTAGAATATTCGTTGTTATTTAGACTCTAAATAACAACAAATGGCGCAATTTTCATGTTCTTAAAATGGACATGACGTACGGTTATAGTGTTGTAAAATATAAAGCTTCATCTCTAATTTTTACCAACTTTTACCTCTTTTCTGTCTTCTTTCCCTGCATTTGCCTGAGGGTTACCTCTTACTTAAAAAGTTTTGATACAAAACTAGTAAGAGAGCATTATTAGATATTTATGCGTTTTGATCTCTGCCTAACTACCCTTATAGTAGAGGCCTAGAAATCGCATTTTTTGTAAAATGATATTAGCTATCAATAAAACGGTGTCACAGATGAGCAACTTTGGTAAAAACTTTGGGTTATAGGCCTAGGCGAGGACATACAAAAACCATTTTCAAAGTTTTCAAAACGCGTGTAAAATTTTGAGATATTCGCAAAAAACTGTTTTCGGGTAGGTCATAGTACTTTAGTACCTCTAATTCACAAATTTGCAGAGCAATTTAAAAATTTTAAACAGTTTTGAAAAGTCAAGGGATCAAGCATTTACAAGCTTGGTAAATAGGGCTTGTATTCTAAGAAATTAGGTAAGTTTTTTTATCAAAAGTTTCACTTTTTTTAATTTTTTCCTAAAGTTTAAAATTCAAAAGCAATTATTTCAACTTTTTATACAGTTTTTTAAAGCTAGTTCCATATTAAAAGAAACGAGCTATTACTTATTGATATCGGTCTACATTTACGAAAGTTATTTAACTTTTGTCAAAGTTAAAATTTTTGGACTACAAACAAAATACATTTTATAATGAATTTCTGGTAAAATTTATCTGGGATTTATAATATCGGTTTTAAATATATATTTTGAAGGTTTTAAAGTGTAAATAATTTTTAAACAAATATATTTTTTATTATTCATTTTTAAAAAAACAATATTTTTGGAATCGTTTTGAGATTACATATTTTTGTGATCGTCTTTTCGACGAAGGTTACGGTTGCAGGGTTAATACTAGTTACTAGTGGTACACGGCCTAGTCGATTTATGAAAAGCTTAACAAGGTACAAAAATACAAAATACTTTTTATAATGAATTTCAGGTAAAAATGGTAATACAGGGCATTACCATGTTAACTTTAACCAGGCATTAATATGTTAAACCTAATTATTTGGGATTTATAATATCGGTTTTAAATATATATTTTGAAGGTTATAAAGTGGAAATAATTTTTAAACAAATATATTTTTTGTTATTCATTCTTTAAAAAACAATATTTTTGAAATCGTTTTGAGATTATATATTTTTGTGATCGTCTTTTCGACGAAGGTTACGGTTGCAGGGTTAATACTAGTTACCAGTGGTACACGGCCTAGTCGATTTATGAAAAGCTTAATAAGGTACAAAAATACAAAATACTTTTTATAATGAATTTCTGGTAAAAATGGTAATACAGGGCATTACCATGTTAACCTTAACCAGGCATTACCATGTTAACCCTAGTTATTTGGGATTTATAATATCGGTTTTAAATATATATTTTGAAGGTTTTAAAGTGGAAATAATTTTTAAACAAATATATTTTTTGTTATTCATTTTTTAAAAAACAATATTTTTGAAATCTTTTTGAAATTATATATTTTTGTGATCGTCTTTTCGACGAAGGTTACGGTTGCAGGGTTAATACCAGTTACTAGTGGTACACGGCCTAGTCGATTTATGAAAAGCTTAATAAGGTACAAAAATACAAAATACTTTTTATAATGAATTTCTGGTAAAAATGGTAATACAGGGCATTACCATGTTAACCTTAACCAGGCATTACCATGTTAACCCTAGTTATTTGGGATTTATAATATCGGTTTTAAATATATATTTTGAAGGTTTTAAAGTGGAAATAATTTTTAAACAAATATATTTTTTGTTATTCATTTTTTAAAAAACAATATTTTTGAAATCGTTTTGAGATTATATATTTTTGTGATCGTCTTTTCGACGAAGGTTACGGTTGCAGGGTTAATACTAGTTACCAGTGGTACACGGCCTAGTCGATTTATGAAAAGCTTAATAAGGTACAAAAATACAAAATACTTTTTATAATGAATTTCTGGTAAAAATGGTAATACAGGGCATTACCATGTTAACCTTAACCAGGCATTACCATGTTAACCCTAGTTATTTGGGATTTATAATATCGGTTTTAAATATATATTTTGAAGGTTTTAAAGTGGAAATAATTTTTAAACAAATATATTTTTTGTTATTCATTTTTTAAAAAACAATATTTTTGAAATCTTTTTGAAATTATATATTTTTGTGATCGTCTTTTCGACGAAGGTTACGGTTGCAGGGTTAATACCAGTTACTAGTGGTACACGGCCTAGTCGATTTATGAAAAGCTTAATAAGGTACAAAAATACAAAATACTTTTTATAATGAATTTCTGGTAAAAATGGTAATACAGGGCATTACCATGTTAACCTTAACCAGGCATTACCATGTTAACCCTAGTTATTTGGGATTTATAATATCGGTTTTAAATATATATTTTGAAGGTTTTAAAGTGGAAATAATTTTTAAACAAATATATTTTTTGTTATTCATTTTTTAAAAAACAATATTTTTGAAATCGTTTTGAGATTATATATTTTTGTGATCGTCTTTTCGACGAAGGTTACGGTTGCGGGGTTAATACTAGTTACTAGTAGTACACGGCCTAGTCGATTTATGAAAAGCTTAATAAGGTACAAAAATACAAAATACTTTTTATAATGAATTTCTGGTAAAAATGGTAATACAGGGCATTACCATGTTAACCCTAATTATTTGGGATATATAATATCGGCTTTATATGTATATTTTGAAGGTTTTTAAGTGTAAATAATTTTTAAACAAATATATTTTTTATTATTCATTTTTTAAAAAACAATATTTTTGAAATCGTTTTGAGATTATATATTTTTGTGATCGTCTTTTCGACGAAGGTTACGGTTGCAGGGTTAATACTAGTTACTAGTGGTACACGGTCTAGTCGATTTATGAAAAGCTAAATAACTTTTTGAGTTTTCGTATGATTTAAAAAATTGAGACCACGTTTTATTAGGAACTTAATTCTCTTGGTTTATTAATATTAATATTTATAAGCTTTCGTATAAGAATAAGGAATGAAAAAAGTCAAAAAAATTGACAAATTTTGTTTTTTTTTTAGATATTCTTAAAAAAATACTTTTGATTTACAAATTTATCAAAAATGATATACTAATATTTAGAGCGCAGTCTGTTTTGCTGTTGAAAAAAATAAAATCGGTTGCAAACTGACTGAGCTTTCGGTCAATAAGTTGACGAGACTCGATAAAATCGGTTTTTTGTGTATAACTCCTAAACTTAGAGGTACGTATTTATGAAATTTGCACGATTTGTCATGTACTTAATAAGGCCTACAACCCAAGATAGGTTGTTTCCCGTGTTTTTTGTTAATGTATTAGAGTATAATTATTCTCCATTTCAAACGTTCCTAAGCCACTGTGCATTTGAGTCATTGCGACGATTTACTTTGAAAATATTTAATAACTGATAAAATGGCCGTTTGTTGACTTCATATTTCATTCTATATTAAAATAAATACAAAAAAAAAACATCTAAAGCCGCCACGTTTTTAAATGAATATGTATTACCAAGTCATTTGATAAAATAATTTATTTATCTGTTATGTTAAACAAAGTATAAATAGATATTAATAAGTTGATATAGAATAATTATGCACAAAAATTTTTGAATATTATAACATTTTATTTTTTAAAGACTTTTTGTTTTTCTTAGTCATCTTTTTTGAGTTCCTTTTTTTTTGTTAAAATGCTTATAGCCATCATTATTATGTCAAAAATTTACAGGTGTTTTAAAAAGGCAACAAAGAAAAAAAAAACGCAAAATAAAATAAAAAATTATTTATTGCTTTATTTATAAAATCATAAAAAAAAATATTTTTAAAATTTAGAAAGAAGAAAAAACATATTTCGAAAATATAATTTATTAAAAAAAAGAGACGGAAGCTAAAGATAAAAAATTGTTTGAAAATGACAACTAATGATACAGTCTTGCATGCCTTTGAAGGTTAATAAAATATTTATAACAAAAAAAATATTTAAAAAATCATTAATGTTTGATTCATTTTTATAATTAATAGAAAACGTTTGCGTTAAATGAAATAAAAAAAAATAAATTTACGTTAAAAACCGTTATGTTTCTTAATAACGATTAAGATAATTTTTTTATAGAAAAATCCTTTATACCCGAAATTGTCGATATCTTTATATTGTAAACATATATTGGGACCAAAATGTACTTATTTTAAAAAAGTACCAAAATAAACTAATTACCAAAAATAGCTTTAAACGTTTTCTATACTGATAGACGAATACAGAGTAAAGTTTGTCCCTAAATTCAATAAAATTAAACATATGTCCAATTCCCAACATTTTTTTAAAGTTATCCCTCATTAATTCCACCTCTACTTGATTGAATTTGAACGACACAAAAAGTACTCCAGAGTTATCAAAATAGGCTTTTTAACAATAATTTCTTATTAATTTGTTTTCTTTGTCAAATTAGAAAAAAAAATGCTATAAAACTACTAAAATAAAGTTCTTACAGCCGAATTTGCTAAAAATTTAAACATAATGGTCCCTTTACAAAAAATACTACAAAAGTACCAAAATAAATCTTTTACTTCTAAAAAGACTAAATGGCTTACATGTGTTTGATTTTTGTGTACTGACAGACGAATGGGGTATAAATTTTGCCTTTAAGTAAGAAAAAGTACTAAAGTGACAAATTTCCGAAAAGCGCCAAACACATATTCAATATTTGTTAACAGTAGAGTTGGTCAGTTTATCTTGTTATCTCTAATTTATTCTAAAAAACAAAACAGAAGTACCAACATTTTTTAAAATGTGGAAAAAAGTGTACAAAAAATCCTACAAAAGTACCGAAATATATATTGTTCTTCTAAATAGACGAATTTAAAAAAAAAAATATACTAAATGGCTAATTAAAGCAAAATGTCTAAAAAGTGTTTTATTTTGGTGTACTGACGGACGAATGGGGTGTAAATTTGGCCTTTAAGTAGGAAAAAAGTACTAAAGTGACTAATTTCTGAAAAGCGCCAAACACATATTCAATATTTGTTAACAGTATTCAAAAAAAAAAAAAAAAAAAACAGAAGTACCAACATTTTTTTAAAATATGCAAAAAAGTGTACAAAAAATCCTACAAAAGTACCAAAATATATATTTTACTTCTAAAAAGACGATTTTTTAAAAAATATACTAAGTGGCCAATTAAAATAAAACGCCTAAAACGTGTTTTATTTTTGTGTACTGACAGACGAATGGGGTATAAATTTTGCCTCTAAGTAAGAAAAAAGTACTAAAAGCGCTAAACTCATACTCGATATTTGTTAACAGTAGAGTTGGTCAGTTTATCTTGTTATCTTTAATTAATACCAAGAAACAAAACAGAGGTACCAACCATTTTCAAAAGATGCAAAAAAGTACCTTTGACGTACCTTAAAATGTATTTTACATTAATATTATTCTAAAATCCATGTGGACAAGACTTTTGTTCAAAAGTTTCCTAAAACATGTTCAATATTTTTATATTGACAGACAAATACGGTCTAGCTTTTATCGCTATGTGAGGCATAATTACTCCAATATCCAATTTTTGATAAGTACCAAAAATGTATTACTTTGATCTCTACATTATTGGGCTTAAAAAAATGCAAAGACACGCCGGAAGTACCAAAATATGTTTTTAAAAATGTAATTCTTTTATATGTGTCTTGGTTAGAACTATAATGAAAAAAAAGTATCAAAATATAATTTTTATTAACTAAACCTGATCGCAGATTCAGTTATTCGATTTATTCTTCTGAAACTAGTATATTTCCTGAGATATGGATGGGTCTTTAAAGGTAAAGCATCAAAACGTCAAAGTCATTAAGAGATTTAATATAGTCGATCCGAAAACTTCAAGACTTCAAAGTGGTAAAATCTTTAAAATAGGCTATCTTATAAGACAAGATGGGAATCTGAGGGAGTTTTGAAATTCGCGAGAGGGATTTTTGAAAAAACAGAATGACCTTTGTAAGGATTTAACAAAGAGATAACGACGCCCTAAAGATGATCCACAGATACCTAAAAGGCCTAAAGCTGGTGGTCAAACCTTTTTATAGAGGTTGTCAAAGATGGCCTGGTAATTTCTATCATCAACAGAGAAGCGGAGCAGACGGCATAATATTTAGGAATAAGTACGGCCACATTTGTTGGAAAATGACATCGAAAATTGGATGTCCAGAAAAAACTAGGACCGAGCTATGTAGCTGTAGTCATATAGATTACTTTACTGGTCGACTTTGATCACTTGGAGGACAACATTCTGCCGATATATGTTCACATATTGACGTGCGGGAGCTTATGTGCTCTATACGCAAAAAATGCATTTTGAGAAAATCGAAATTAAAGTTTTAAATTAATTTTTCTAAAAACCTATCAGGTAGAATTTTGAGATTTTGCACCATATATTTTGCGTGTAGAGGAAAACAGCACAAAAAAACTGTTTTAAAGGAAATAGAACAAAACAGACACTATTTATCTCAGAAAGTAGACGAGTTAGCCGAAAACCTAAAGTGGCATCATTAACTCAAAATGTGTAAATGGCGGATAGAGCGTATAATCTCCCGCACGACAATATGTTGGAAAATGTCATCGAAAATTGGACCCTAAGATTCAGATTTTTGAATACAAGATATTAGTATTCAAAAATTCATTTTTGTTTTAATCCATTCTTTATCTCAATTTTGAGCACAATTTATTAGTATGAGTTTGGGCTTGAGATATAAAGGATGGAATCGGTCTATATTCGTATGTATTTCATACAACCCCTAATGTCGAAAGTCACTTTAAATTTGAATTTGAGAAGGAAAAGTTTATTTTCCAACGGGACAACATTTAGGGACGTAAATATATGTAGCACAAATTTGCCCATATCGTTTATTACACAACATTTTGGGCGCGTATAACTTTCACCAACTTAGTCCGATAAAAAAGATTTTTACATTTTCGAAAATTTCTTAAAAAACTTAAGAAAAAACATGCTTACTGTTCTACATTATCTCTTATAGTTAAGGAGATATTTTACTTCAAACATTTTTTTTCATTTTTTGGCTTCAGTTCTTGCCTTTCTTTTGGCCTATAAATAATTTCTTGTAGGACAGAAAAATTACCAAAAACAAGTAAGAAAGCGCTATAGTCGGTCAAGCCGACCATACGATACCCTTCACCACTAAGGTCAAAGGTGTTCTTTTTCCTGTATAAAGACAAATATTTGCTAAATTTTGCCATCATACAAACATTTTCTCAAAACTTATATATTCAATCTGTTTCCGTCATTTGGACTTATATGAGAGCTAGGGTCAAATGTGGACCGATTATCTCGAAATTTGGCAAATTGATTACAAAATTATGTATGCAAAAAATAAACTCAAAATTTTCATTATCTTTGGATTTACGAGCGTTTTAGTGATTTTTTGTCTCATTTAGGTCGTTTTTAAAGAAGAGTTTGTATGAGAGCTATGGTCAAATGTGGACCGATTTGAAGGAAATTTGGTACAGTGATTTAAGTTTACATAGGTAGTATTTATTTTAAATTTCGTGAAAAAATATTGATATTTGTTACCAATATAGCAATTCCGGGAAGTGGGACCAATGGGAGGTACCATAAATAATGGACCGATTTTGACCATTATCTGTGCCAAATTTCATCAAATTATCTTTAGAATTGCGACCTGTAGTTTGATTACAAGGTTTACATGGGGGTCCAGCCAGCCAGCCAAACGGACGGACGGACATCGCTAAATCGACTCAGAAAGTGATGCTAAGCCTATTGGTATACTAAAAGGTGGGTCTAAGACAAATATTTCTATGCGTTACAAACATCAGCACAAACTTATAATACCCTTTTAACCTATGGTGGTGAAGGGTTTAAATACTGTGAGATTGCCGATAAATTTCTAAATGAACTAGAAGAAGAAAAATTATGTAAAGTTTATAAAAATTCTTCAAAGTTTGTGTACCGAAAAAAGCTTGAAAAATAACACTTTTTTAAAAAAAAGTAAAACTTTGCTTTTTCTATATTATAGAAAATTTTTTTCAAAAGACTTATTTTTTTTTAATATTTTCTAAAAGATTAGGCTTAAGGGATGCATGTAATTATATGTTGAATAACTTTGGACGTGCACCCTACAACCAGCGGTGATCGAAAATCAGCAATTTTTGGTCAAAACTTGAGATTTTTGTGTCTTAAAAAAATTTGATTATGGATTTCAAAATTTTGTTTAATTAAATTATATTAAGTGTAAATTGTATTAAGGGCCCGGCCATAAATAGAGTCACACGGCCCGTTTTTTCTAAAAAAAACTGAAATTTTCGAAAAGCGTACTCTGCTATACTCAAAAATGTTAACTAAAATTTCAGAACCCGTTTCGAAATTAATATTTCCGAATTTCTGAGATATTGACCTCAACTGACCTTTAATTGATATAAAATCTTTCCTATTCGGTATTATTCTATTTTTAATGGGTTAAAAGTTTGTAGATCAAACCCTAATGTTGTTTATGACTTTTGTTTATTTCGATTTTAAGGCTTAAAATTTTGTTTTATTCATAAAATGTCAAGATTTTTGTTTAATGAATTTATTTATTAATTATTTGAATTACACTTCAATTGTTATTTTAAAGGTTATTTCGATATGTACGAATAATTTATCAAATAATAATGAAACCTGTTGTAGGTGTTTTTCGTTTCAAAATCACAAAATTTTCAAAACAAAATTTATAACAATTTTGTGTAAAATTAACTAAAATTTATTGTACTTGGAATTTTTGTTAAACTTATTTATGGCAAATTTGTTTTAAAGGTGTTTCAACAACTTTATATAAAGGTACGATTATCAAATAAATGTATTATATATTTATAACAAATATTTAATTTAATTAACCAAAATACTGACCATAAATATCTGTTAAAATCTATATAAATTTTAATTAAATTGTATAAAAAAAACCCCAAACAGAATAAATTAAAAAAAAGTCCGTTAGAAAGGAAATAAAACCACAAAATTTATTCATTTAGAAAAAAAAAATTGCCATAGACTGAAATAAAATAAAGAATTTTTATGAGAATATTTTTTATTTGTTGGCCAAGGAATACTTGATTTTTTTTTTTTTTTTGTTTATTTGAATTTGATTTGAACATTAAGATTAATTAGTTTCTAATTTTGTTGTTTCATTTAATTGTATTCGAAAGTGATTGTTTGTTGATTTTATGGCAAAATTATAGCAAACAATATTGAACGGTATTTATAGTTTCGAGTAATATATATATGTACAAAATATGTATAAAAATAGGAAATTTTTGAAAAATTTCCTATAAAAATAGTAAATTTTTGAAAAATTTCCTATAAAAATAGTAAATTTTTGAAAAATTTCCTATAAAAATAGTAAATTTTTGTAAAAATTCCTATAAAAATAGTAAATTTTTGAAAAATTTCCTATAAAAATAGTAAATTTTTGAAAAATTTCCTTTAAAAATAGTATATTTTTGAAAAATATCCTATAAAAATAGTAAATTTTTGAAAAATTTCCTATAAAAATAGGAAATTTTTGAAAAATTTCCTATAAAAATAGGAAATTTTTGAAAAATTTCCTATAAAAATAGGAAATTTTTGAAAAATTTCCTATAAAAATAGGAAATTTTTGAAAAATTTCCTATAAAAATAGGAAATTTTTGAAAAATTTCCTATAAAAATAGGAAATTTTTGAAAAATTTCCTATAAAAATAGGAAATTTTTGAAAAATTTCCTATAAAAATAGGAAATTTTTGAAAAATTTCCTATAAAAATAGGAAATTTTTGAAAAATTTCCTATAAAAATAGTAAATTTTTGAAAAATTTCCTATAAAAATAGTAAATTTTTGTAAAAATTCCTATAAAAATAGTAAATTTTTGAAAAATTTCCTATAAAAATAGTAAATTTTTGAAAAATTTCCTTTAAAAATAGTATATTTTTGAAAAATATCCTATAAAAATAGTAAATTTTTGAAAAATTTCCTATAAAAATAGTAAATTTTTGAAAAATTTCCTATAAAAATAGGAAATTTTTGAAAAATTTCCTATAAAAATAGGAAATTTTTGAAAAATTTCCTATAAAAATAGGAAATTTTTGAAAAATTTCCTATAAAAATAGGAAATTTTTGAAAAATTTCCTATAAAAATAGGAAATTTTTGAAAAATTTCCTATAAAAATAGGAAATTTTTGAAAAATTTCCTATAAAAATAGGAAATTTTTGAAAAATTTCCTATAAAAATAGGAAATTTTTGAAAAATTTCCTATAAAAATAGGAAATTTTTGAAAAATTTCCTATAAAAATAGGAAATTTTTGAAAAATTTCCTATAAAAATAGGAAATTTTTGAAAAATTTCCTATAAAAATAGGAAATTTTTGAAAAATTTCCTATAAAAATAGGAAATTTTTGAAAAATTTCCTATAAAAATAGTAAATTTTTGAAAAATTTCCTATAAAAATAGGAAATTTTTGAAAAATATCCTATAAAAATAGTAAATTTTTGAAAAATTTCCTATAAAAATAGGAAATTTTTGAAAAATTTCCTATAAAAATAGGAAATTTTTGAAAAATTTCCTATAAAAATAGGAAATTTTTGAAAAATTTCCTATAAAAATAGGAAATTTTTGAAAAATTTCCTATAAAAATAGGAAATTTTTGAAAAATTTCCTATAAAAATAGGAAATTTTTGAAAAATTTCCTATAAAAATAGGAAATTTTTGAAAAATTTCCTATAAAAATAGGAAATTTTTGAAAAATTTCCTATAAAAATAGGAAATTTTTGAAAAATTTCCTATAAAAATAGTAAATTTTTGAAAAATTTCCTATAAAAATAGTAAATTTTTGAAAAATTTCCTATAAAAATAGTAAATTTTTGTAAAAATTCCTATAAAAATAGTAAATTTTTGAAAAATTTCCTATAAAAATAGTAAATTTTTGAAAAATTTCCTTTAAAAATAGTATATTTTTGAAAAATATCCTATAAAAATAGTAAATTTTTGAAAAATTTCCTATAAAAATAGGAAATTTTTGAAAAATTTCCTATAAAAATAGGAAATTTTTGAAAAATTTCCTATAAAAATAGGAAATTTTTGAAAAATTTCCTATAAAAATAGGAAATTTTTGAAAAATTTCCTATAAAAATAGGAAATTTTTGAAAAATTTCCTATAAAAATAGGAAATTTTTGAAAAATTTCCTATAAAAATAGGAAATTTTTGAAAAATTTCCTATAAAAATAGGAAATTTTTGAAAAATTTCCTATAAAAATAGGAAATTTTTGAAAAATTTCCTATAAAAATAGGAAATTTTTGAAAAATTTCCTATAAAAATAGGAAATTTTTGAAAAATTTCCTATAAAAATAGGAAATTTTTGAAAAATTTCCTATAAAAATAGGAAATTTTTGAAAAATTTCCTATAAAAATAGGAAATTTTTGAAAAATTTCCTATAAAAATAGGAAATTTTTGAAAAATTTCCTATAAAAATAGGAAATTTTTGAAAAATTTCCTATAAAAATAGGAAATTTTTGAAAAATTTCCTATAAAAATAGGAAATTTTTGAAAAATTTCCTATAAAAATAGGAAATTTTTGAAAAATTTCCAATAAAAATAGGAAATTTTTGAAAAATTTCCTATAAAAATAGGAAATTTTTGAAAAATTTCCTATAAAAATAGGAAATTTTTGAAAATTTTCCTATAAAAATAGGAAATTTTTGAAAATTTTCCTATAAAAATAGGAAATTTTTGAAAATTTTCCTATAAAAATAGGAAATTTTTGAAAAATTTTCTATAAAAATAGGAAATTTTTGAAAAATTTCCTATAAAAATAGGAAATTTTTGAAAAATTTCCTATAAAAATAGGAAATTTTTGAAAAATTTCCTATAAAAATAGAAAATTTTTGAAAAATTTCCTATAAAAATAGTAAAGAAAAATTTCCTATAAAAATAGTAAATTTTTGAAAAATTTCCTATAAAAATAGTAAATTTTTGAAAAATTTCCTATAAAAATAGTACATTTTTGAAAAATTTCCTATAAAAATAGTAAATTTTTGAAAAATTTCCTATAAAAATAGTAAATTTTTGAAAAATTTCCTATAAAAATAGTAAATTTTTGAAAAATTTCCTATAAAAATAGTAAATTTTTGAAAAATTTCCTATAAAAATAGTAAATTTTTGAAAAATTTCCTATAAAAATAGTAAATTTTTGAAAAATTTCCTATAAAAATAGTAAATTTTTGAAAAATTTCCTATAAAAATAGGAAATTTTTGAAAAATTTCCTATAAAAATAGGAAATTTTTGAAAAATTTCCTATGGAAATAGTAAACTTTTGAAAAATTTCCTATAAAAATAGTAAATTTTTGAAAAATTTCTTATAAAAATAGTAAATTTTTGAAAAATTTCCTATAAAAATAGTAAATTTTTGAAAAATTTCCTATAAAAATAGTAAATTTTTGAAAAATTTCCTATAAAAATAGTAAATTTTTGAAAAATTTCCTATAAAAATAGTAAATTTTTAAAAAATTTCCTATAAAAATAGTAAATTTTTGAAAAATTTCCTATAAAAATAGTAAATTTTTGAAAAATTTCCTATAAAAATAGTAAATTTTTGAAAAATTTCCTATAAAAATAGTAAATTTTTGAAAAATTTCCTATAAAAATAGTAAATTTTTGAAAAATTTCCTATAAAAATAGTAAACTTTTAAAAAAATTTCCTATAAAAATAGTAAATTTTTGAAAAATTTCCTATAAAAATAGTAAATTTTTGAAAAATTTCCTATAAAAATAGTAAATTTTTGAAAAATTTCCTATAAAAATAGTAAACTTTTAAAAAAATTTCCTATAAAAATAGTAAATTTTTGAAAAATTTCCTATAAAAATAGTAAATTTTTGAAAAATTTCCTATAAAAATAGTAAATTTTTGAAAAATTTCCTATAAAAATAGTAAATTTTTGAAAAATTTCCTATAAAAATAGTAAACTTTTAAAAAAATTTCCTATAAAAATAGTAAATTTTTGAAAAATTTCCTATAAAAATAGTAAATTTTTGAAAAATTTCCTATAAAAATAGTAAATTTTTGAAAAATTTCCTATAAAAATAGTAAACTTTTAAAAAAATTTCCTATAAAAATAGTAAACTTTTGAAAAATTTCCTATAAAAATAGTAAACTTTTAAAAAAATTTCCTATAAAAATAGTAAATTTTTGAAAAATTTCCTATAAAAATAGTAAATTTTTGAAAAATTTCCTATAAAAATAGTAAATTTTTGAAAAATTTCCTATAAAAATAGTAAATTTTTGAAAAATTTCCTATAAAAATAGTAAATTTTTGAAAAATTTCCTATAAAAATAGTAAATTTTTGAAAAATTTCCTATAAAAATAGTAAATTTTTGAAAAATTTCCTATAAAAATAGTAAACTTTTAAAAAAATTTCCTATAAAAATAGTAAGTTTTTGAAAAATTTCCTATAAAAATAGTAAATTTTTGAAAAATTTCCTATAAAAATAGTAAATTTTTGAAAAATTTCCTATAAAAATAGTAAATTTTCGAAAAATTTCCTATAAAAATAGTAAACTTTTAAAAAAATTTCCTATAAAAATAGTAAATTTTTGAAAAATTTCCTATAAAAATAGTAAATTTTTGAAAAATTTCCTATAAAAATAGTAAATTTTTGAAAAATTTCCTATAAAAATAGTAAACTTTTAAAAAAATTTCCTATAAAAATAGTAAATTTTTGAAAATTTTCCTATAAAAATAGTAAATTTTTGAAAAATTTCCTATAAAAATAGTAAATTTTTGAAAAATTTCCTATAAAAATAGTAAATTTTTGAAAAATTTCCTATAAAAATAGTAAATTTTTGAAAAATTTCCTATAAAAATAGTAAATTTTTGAAAAATTTCCTATAAAAATAGTAAATTTTTGAAAAATTTCCTATAAAAATAGTAAATTTTTGAAAAATTTCCTATAAAAATAGTAAACTTTTAAAAAAATTTCCTATAAAAATAGTAAATTTTTGAAAAATTTCCTATAAAAATAGTAAATTTTTGAAAAATTTCCTATAAAAATAGTAAATTTTTGAAAAATTTCCTATAAAAATAGTAAATTTTTGAAAAATTTCCTATAAAAATAGTAAACTTTTAAAAAAATTTCCTATAAAAATAGTAAATTTTTGAAAAATTTCCTATAAAAATAGTAAATTTTTGAAAAATTTCCTATAAAAATAGTAAATTTTTGAAAAATTTCCTATAAAAATAGTAAACTTTTAAAAAAATTTCCTATAAAAATAGTAAATTTTTGAAAAATTTCCTATAAAAATAGTAAATTTTTGAAAAATTTCCTATAAAAATAGTAAATTTTTGAAAAATTTCCTATAAAAATAGTAAATTTTTGAAAAATTTCCTATAAAAATAGTAAATTTTTGAAAAATTTCCTATAAAAATAGTAAATTTTTGAAAAATTTCCTATAAAAATAGTAAATTTTTGAAAAATTTCCTATAAAAATAGTAAATTTTTGAAAAATTTCCTATAAAAATAGTAAATTTTTGAAAATTTTCCTATAAAAATAGTAAATTTTTTAAAAATTTCCTATAAAAATAGTAAATTTTTGAAAAATTTCCAACAAAAATAGTAATTTTTCGATTATCCTAAAATCATGCTACACAAATGTGTCTAAATTAACTTTCATTTCCGTCAATATTGACTGAGGTGATTTGGGCCCTATTTAAAAATAGTTCTGAAATACCACTAGAATGAAGCTATCAAATTCTGAATAAAATTTTCAAAAATTTTAAATTTGGAATAAAACTTTTTAATGGAAACCACTGGAAAATTGAGCTTGTTACCATCGTTTCTAACACATATATTTTGTTCCATTGAATATTCAAAATAATTTGTCATTATTTTGTGAAATTTTTTGTTATTGTCGAACAAATATAATTTTTTTTTCAATTATTTAATTATTTTGTTTATATTTTAACCTTAACAAAAATTTTGTGATTTTTTTTCCATCAACACGAAAAAATAAATAAATTATGACGATAATTTATTATTATTCACCATTATTTAATTAATTTTTCATTTAATCTCTTTATTGTTATTTTGTTGTTAGTGTAAGAGAGAGATTCTGTTTTTTTTTTTAATTTTATTATTCATTGTATCTGGTCAAATTAGTATATACTAATTTTGAAAAAACTATATATACAGACAGATACAGATTAATCGCTCAAATACACGAACAATGGCGGCGTCATTATAATTATTTACTACCGAAATTTGTTTACATTTCAAATGAATATAAGATAAAATGTAAAAGTTACAGTGAATGTTCGGAATAGGCGGACTATAAGCCCGGTAGTAACGATCTTAAGAAATATCTAATCTTGGGTGCTTCTTTTTAAAGAAGTATAAAACTTTAAGCTGGCAACACTTTTGTATGTTTAGTTTGTGCATTTTAACATGGAATACTGGCTTTAAATTTGAATAGTATGTTTTTTTTTGTTGCCCACTGTACACTTTAGTATATTTAATGGATTAACAAGAATTTTGTTTAAAAATATATTTTCTCGAAAACTAAAATTTTGCCTCGTATATAAAAATTTATATTACGTACAAGAACACAATTATAAGACATTATTTTTTCTTCTGCTGTTAAATATTTATAAATTTATTTTTGTGTCATTTAATTAAATGTTTTAAATTTGTTGTTTTGACGTAAACACATAAACAGAATTTATTTAAATTATCTATTTTTTTTTTCGTAGTTGTTTTTTGCTTTAAACAATCTTTTATAATTCAAAGTGATATTTGCAAAATTTGAATTGAATTCAAAATCTATGGCCAATAATTTTCCATATAAAAAATAAAAAGAATTCGTTAGATTACAAGTGGTTGCAAAAATCATAGGAAAAAATTAAATATCTATTTTTGAATTTCAAAAAAATTTTTTTAAAATCATTATTTAAACACAAAATAAAAAAATAAGACTTCAAGCCCCCGCCAAAAAAAAATCGATTTATTACTCATGAACTAATAATCTTTGCAATGTCTCATGCGTATGACAGATGCAGAAAAAGTGATCTGGCAATGACGTGTTCTGTCAGTTTCTGCAAAAAATAGAAACTCTTTATGAATGGGTCTTGAAATTCCCTACATCAAATAAGAATGTTGACTAATATCATTAGCTTGCAAATATACAAGTAGTATTATTCAGAAAGCTAACAAAACCGGTTCTATTTTGAAATATAGAAAACTTTTCTTAAAAACAACTTGAAATATTCCCAAAAATTTTAATATCGAAAATTTTTATACAAAATTTTGTCACCAAACATTTCTAATCGAATAGAAGATTTTCGTTATATGTAGAATTTTAACATCGAAAATTTTCTTTAAACAATATTAACACAGAAGATTTTCTTTAAAAAATTTAAACACCAAAAATTTTCTTTAAAAAATTTTAACACCCAAAGTTTTCTATATAAAATTTTTTCATCGAAAATTTTCTATATAAAATTTTAACACCGAAAATTTTCTATATAAAATTTTAGCACCGAAAATTTTCTATATAAAATTTTTTCACCGAAAATTTTCTATATAAAATTTTAACACCGAAAATTTTCTATATAAAATTTTAACACCGAAAATTTTCTATATAAAATTTTAACACCGAAAATTTTCTATATAAAATTTCAACACCGAAAATTTTCTATATAAAATTTTTTCACCTAAAATTTTCTATATAAAATTTAAGCACCGAAAATTTTCTATATAAAATTTTAACACCGAAAATTTTCTATATAAAATTTTAACACCGAAAATTTTCTATATAAAATTTTAACACCGAAAATTTTCTATATAAAATTTTAACACCGAAAATTTTCTATATAAAATTTTAACACCGAAAATTTTCTATATAAAATTTTAACACCGAAAATTTTCTATATAAAATTTTAACACCGAAAATTTTCTATATAAAATTTTAACACCGAAAATTTTCTATATAAATTTTTTTCACCGAAAATTTTCTATATAAAATTTTTTCACCGAAAATTTTCTATATAAAAATTTAACACCAAAAATTTCTATATAAAATTTTTACACCGAAAATTTTCTACATAAAATTTTTTCACTGAAAATTTTCTATATAAAATTTTTTCACCGAAAATTTTCTATATAAAATTTTTTCACCGAAAGTTTTCTATATAAAATTTTAACACCGAAAATTTTCTATATAAAATTTTAACACCGAAAATTTTCTATATAAAATTTTAACACCGAAAATTTTCTATATAAAATTTTAACACCGAAAATTTTCTATATAAAATTTTAACACCGAAAAATTTCTATATAAAATTTTTACACCGAAAATTTTCTATATAAAAATTTAACACCAAAAATTTCTATATAAAATTTTTACACCGAAAGTTTTCTATATAAAATTTTAACACCGAAAATTTTCTATATAAAATTTTAACACCGAAAATTTTCTATATAAAATTTCAACACCGAAAATTTTCTATATAAAATTTTAACACCGAAAATTTTCTATATAGAATTTTTTCACCTAAAATTTTCTATATAAAATTTTTTTCACCGAAAATTTTCTTTATAAAATTTTTTCACCAAAAATTTTCTTTATAAGATTTTTTAACCGAAAATTTTCTATATAAATTTTTTTCACCGAAAATTTTCTATATAAAATTTTTTAACCGAAAATTTTCTTTATAAAATTTTTTCACCGAAAATTTTCTTTATAAAATTTTTTCACCGAAAATTTTCTTTATAAAATTTTTTCACCGAAAATTTTCTTTATAAAATTTTTTCACCGAAAATTTTCTATATAAAATTTTTTCACCGAAAATTTTCTATATAAAATTTTTTCACCGAAAATTTTCTATATAAAATTTTTTCACCGAAAATTTTCTATATAAAAGTTTTTCACCGAAAATTTTCTATATAAAATTTTTCCACCGAAAATTTTCTGTATAAAATTTTTTCACCGAAAATTTTCTATATAAAATTTTTTCACCGAAAATTTTCTATATAAAATTTTTTCACCGAAAATTTTCTATATAAAATTTTTTCACCGAAAATTTTCTATATAAAATTTTTGCACCGAAAATTTTCTATATAAAATTTTTTCAACGAAAATTTTCTATATACAATTTTTTCACCGAAAAATTTCCATATAAAATTTTCTCACCGAAAATTTTCTATATAAAATTTTTTCACCGAAAATTTTCTATATAAAATTTTTTCACCGAAAATTTTCTATATAAAATTTTTTCACCGAAAATTTTCTATATAAAATTTTATCACCGAAAATTTTCTATATAAAATTTTTTCACCGAAAATTTTCTATATAAAATTTTTTCACCGAAAATTTTCTATATAAAATTTTATCATAGAAAATTTTCTATATAAAATTTTTTCACCGAAAATTTTCTATATAAAATTTATTCACCGAATATTTTCTATATAAAATTTGTTCACCGAAAATTTTCTATATAAAATTTGTTCACCGAAAATTTTCTTTATAAAATCTTTTCACCGAAAATTTTTTGTATAAAATTTTTTCACCCAAAAATTTTCTTTATAAAATTTTTTCACCGAAAATTTTCTATATAAAATTTTTTTACCTAAAATTTTCTATATAAAATTTTTCACCGAAAATTTTCTATATAAAATTTTTTCACTGAAAATTTTCTATATAAAATTTTAACACCGAAAATTTTCTATATAAAATTTTTCACCGAAAATTTTCTATATAACATTTTTTCACCGAAAATTTTCTATATAAAATTTTTCACCGAAAATTTTCTATATAAAATTTTTTCACCGAAAATTTTCTATAAAAAACTTTTTCACCGAAAATTTGCTATATAAAATGTTTTCACCGACAATTTTTTGTATACAATTTTTTCACCAAAAATTTTCTATATAAAATTTTTTCACCGAAAATTTTCTTTATAAAATTTTTTCACCGAAAATTTTCTTTATAAAATTTTTTCACCGAAAATTTTCTTTATAAAATTTTTTCACCGAAAATTTTCTTTATAAAATTTTTTCACCGAAAATTTTCTTTATAAAATTTTTTCACCGAAAATTTTCTTTATAAAATATTTTCACTTAAAAGCTACAGAAATTGAAATCACAAACAGGAATGGACAAGATGCAATCAGTTAGAGGTTGTGCCGTGTGTACCCATTATTGAAATTGTGGGTACAAAAGGGTTATAGAGGGCTTGAGTTTCATCGTTTATAACTCGTAAACCTTTAAACCGATTTTAATGATTTCTTTGGCAAAAGTAATCTAGAGATTGTGGGCTCTTGTTTGCTTATAACTCCATTTTTGTTTGTGTATTATTAAAACAATTTAAATGCTAAATATGAAAAAAACAAATATTATTTTTATTCAAAAGCTGTCAAAATTAATACAATTTATTTTTTCAACATTTTAATCCAATTAGTTGTCCGTGTTTAAAATGTAAGCAAATTACTAATGCAATTATTTTATCAAAAATATAAATGTTTGAAATTAGAAAAAAAAAATAAAAATTTATTTCGCAATTTTTTTTTATGCTAATTCTTAATCATTTAAGACATTTCTTTAATTTCTCTGCCTAACGACAAACATTTTTTTGTATTTTGCCAAAATTATAAAAATCTACTCACACACAAAATTAGGAAAAAAAAAACAAATAAGAAAGTGCTTTAGTTGGTTAAGACCGACTAGATGATACCATACACCGACCGATAAAGTGTGATGCGTCGAATGAATTAAAAAGTTTCTTTTTCAAGGCATAAAGACATAAATTTGTGAAATTTGGCCATTACATAATAATTTAAGAAGATTTACATATACATATAAATATAGGTCATTTACGTATTGCTCCTTATACATATGTCAATTATGGACCGTATCCAATAAACTTTATGATGATTTCGGTTTGTGTAGGCAATAGTTGACGTAAATTTCATAAAAATATATTGAAGTTTGCGGCAAAAACCTAAACTCAAAGATGTCAGATTTAAGAAAGTTACCCGCAATTATAGACCGATTTAGGACAATTACAATAGGTATACTAAAGTCAGTAACAAATATCATAGGTACTTTGATTACAATTTTATATCGACAACCATCTGTCCAGATGGACGGACGGATCGTCATCGATAAATATACTCCGGAAGTTTTTCTCAGCAGTTGGGTGAACTTTAAAGTAATCCTCAGACCAATATTGCTATGATTTACATATATATATCATAACAAACTTATTATACCCTTTTCAACTACATATGTTACCCGTTCTTTGAAAAGGGAACAAAATTTCGAAAATTTAGCTGAAAATTTCGAAAAATTAACTAATTTTTCGAAATTTTGTTTTTGAGTCATAATCCACCTTTTCATAGACGGGGTCACATATGCTAGTGTAGGGTATTCAAATGAAAAACCTATTTATATTTAAATATTGTTCTGTCTGTCAACACCATTGAAAAGACAAGAAAAAAAAATTAAAATAATGAATGTCAGAGCAAAAAAAAAATAGAAGTAGAAGCAACAAATATTAGACACATGCCGAAAAAAGAAAACGCTTAAATGCGTTGAGAAACATTAAATAAATATTTCTAAGATTATCCACAATTTGACACTTAAATTAGAAAGAAAAAAATATAAGCAAATTTTATAAAAGGAATTTTTTATTTCGTTTTCTTCATTTTTTCTTGAAGATTTCTAATAAAATTATAGATGGTTTTAAAATTGTATTTTAAACTGAATTTAAAATAATGTCAATGAAAAATGTTTAGATTTTTTTTAAAGAAATTTTTTGCATATTCTTTATATTGATTTTTCACTTTCAATTAAAATTTAAATAAAATTATGGCTGATGATAAAATTATAGTCAAAATATTTTCACTTTCTTTCACTTTCAATAGAATTTAGCACACACACACTTTTACACTTATGCACATTCACTCACACTTGCTTAATTATTTTTGAAAAATATTTGGATTATTTTTGTTTTTTTTTTTTTGTTAAACTTAAATTTTTAGTTGACACTATTTCCAATTTCTCTAGTTTTAATCGAGAGAGACAAAAACAATTGAAATATTGAAATAATTAGAAATTTTGCAAAAAAAAACGAGAAGAACCCGTTTCGACTTAATGATCAAAATTCTTGTTAAAAACTTTTAAATTTAAGAACCTTTTTAATTCCCAAATGTCAAAGTACCAGACACCTATTGGATATTTTTTTTAAGTTTATTGACTCCAATACAAGTATTCTTTCCTAAACATTGGCTTTGAATATGCAAAATTTTGATCATGCAATTTTGATATCTATAGCGAAATCGCCTCATTCGATATCGATCGAAATGTAAGATATTTCAGAAACATTTGTCTAGCATACTTTTAGGATAATCTAAATAATATATAAAATTTAAGGTTCACATATTGCAACTTTATTATCAAAAGTTCCCTGATAGTAAAATAATTTCATTTAAACTAAATGTCTTGACAAACAAACGGATATGTTTAGATGCCAATATTTCTAAACTTGTTGAAAAATATTTCTTTTTTTTAAATCCCTAAGATATGTTATACAAATTAGCTTAAAAGTCTGAGTTTTCGATCGATTGCCACGATTTGGCCCCTTATAAAAATATAATACAGGCATTTGTTTGTGCAAATCGGCCAGTAACACCTAAGATCGTTGTGAAAATAGATTTATCAAGTTCAACTGTTTGCGATCACTTAAAAGTTTGAGGCCCTATGCTCCACTGGGAGTCAAGGATAACAGAAGAAAGAAAAGTGGTAGGCTCAACCTTGAAGCACGATATATGGGTACCCCATTTTATCACGAGGAGGAATTTGTGTCGTTGTCGCTAATTTTTATTAAACTTTTTACAAATTGATTACTTTAAAAATCCCTAAAGTATGTTATACAATATTAGCTTAAAAGTCTGAGTTTTCGAACTATCGAATGTGGCGTTTTGGTTCCTATATAAATACAATACCAACTTTAGTTTGTGCAAATCGATCAATAACACCTGAAGCTCGGTGAGATAATAGATTTATCAAATTTAACAGTTTGCGACCACTTGAAAGGCCTAGATTTAACCTAGAAGCAAGATGTGGGCATCCCATTTTATCACGAAGAGCAATTTGTGTCGTTGTCTTTAAATTTTAATTAAATCGAATGGACTAAGTTTAACCATGAGGCACGATATATGGGTTCCACATTTTCTCACGAAGAATAATTTGTATCGTCGGGTTGGCGTATGTGATTTGTATCTCAAACTCCTAAAAAACGAAACATTTTTTAAGACAAATGAGTTCTACAAAAACAATATCAAACGCAAGAGATCATGGAATATGAATCGGCTGGTAAGTACTTCTAAAGACATTATCTATCAAAAAGTGATGCTTTTTATTTGGTGGGATTTGAAAGAATATGTCTTAAAGCTTTAACTGACCCATCATAATGGCTAAATTTCTGGGTTCATTATACCCTTCACCACCATAGGTGGAAAGGGTATTATAAGTTTGTGCTGATGTTTGTAACGCATAGAAATATTTGTCTTAGACCCACCTTTTAGTATAACAATAGACTTAGAATCACTTTCTGAGTCGATTTAGCGATGTCCGTCCGTCTGGCTGGCTGGACCCCCATGTAAACCTTTTAATCAAACTACAGGTCGCAATTCTAAGTATAATTTGATGAAATTTGGCACAGATAATTTTTTTGATAATGGGACCATGGCTATTGAAATTGGTCAAAATCGGTCCATTATTTATGGTACCTCCCCATAGGTCCCTCTTCCCGGAATTGCTATATTGGCCACAAATATCAATATTTTTTCATGAAATTTAAAACAGATACTGCTTATGTAAACTTAAATCTGTACCAAATTTCGTTGAAATCGGTCCACATTTGACCATTGCTCCCATACAAACTCTTCTTCAAAAACGCACTAAATGAGACAAAAAATCACTAAAGCGCTCGTAAATCTAAAGACAATGAAAATTTTGAGTTTATTTTTTGCATACATAATTTTTGTAACAACTGTAATCAATTTGCCAAATTTCGAGATAATCGGTCCACATTTGACCCTACCTCTCATATAAGTCCAAATGACAGAAACAGGTTGAATATATAAGTTTTGAGAAAATGTTTGTATGATGGCAAAATTTAGCAAATATTTGTCTTTACACAGGAAAAATAACACCTTTGACCTTAGTGGTGAAGGGTATCGTATGGTCGGCTTGACCGACTATAGCGCTTTCCTACTTGTTTTTTTTATTTAATTGCTTTCATCATTAGTTTAGAAGAAATACTAGTACAGATTTTACCCTTTTTCACACATCAAACGGCAGAATTTTCATTCTTACAACTTACAAAGGTCTGTTTCTCTCTGGCACTCGACACTAAAAAAAAAAACTCGGAAAACGACCTAGCGTGGGTTGTAGGCCTTGTCGAATATATGACAAATCTCAGAAATACCTTCAAGTTTAAGAGTTATAAACGAAAAGCCTATTTTAACGAGGTTCGTCAACTTGTCGACAATTTGTTGAGAAAGCCAAAAAATTATGGTTGGTCAGGCCTTCATTTTCGGGAGAAGTACTTTTGGACAGATTGAAAACCTCACATTATTACCTATTTTGCTAACACAATCATTGCGAATTATGTTTGTAAATCAAAGGTAAAAGCTCAGACTTTCCTTTGTTATTTTTTGATAAGTTTAACTTTGAAAAAAGTTAAATAACTTTTGAAAACGTAAACCGATATCAATAAGTAATGTCTCGTTTTATTTCTATATAGAACTAGCTTTTAAAAACTATATAAAAAAATAGATTTTATAGAAAAAAGTTGAGATAATTGCTTTTGAATTTTAAAGATAACGACAAAATGAAAAAAAAAAACGAAACTTTTGATAAAAACATTTTTGCCACCAAATTCATAAACGAGTAACAAACTTGTCAAAGCTTTATAGTAGAAAATTTCTATGAAAAATTTGTATTATAAGCTTGTCATATCATTATTTTTCGTTTATGAATATTCCAAAACTGTTTACAATTTTTGAATCGCTTTGCAAATGTAAGAGTTGAATGTACTAAAGAACTACGATCTAGTCGAAAACATTTTTTTGCGAATATCTCAAAATTTTGCACGTGTTTCGAAATCTTTGAAAATGGGTTTTGCATGTCCTCACCTAGGCCTATTACCCCCACTAGGTCGCCTTCCAAGTTTTTACAAAAGTTGTTCATTTGTGACACCGTGTAGTGAATCCCCTATTAATAAGTTTACGCTTTTGAACATTTTGTCATAAATTTTTGATAGTATTTAAAAAAAAATGGAAATTGTTTAGTAAATCTATTTGATATAAAGAGTATAATAAAATTTCTTTAAAATTGTTTAAAATTTGTATTTGCTTTTCAAATTTGTATTTAACATCCCATGTTAGGGGATACTGCCGTTTTTCTTTTCTTTCTAACTCTTTAATTTGTTTTAAACTAAAATTAGAATTTTTGTTGATAAGAATTTTAGGGATTTAGCCTCTTAGAGAAATATAAATAAAACTAGTGAAATTATTTTGCTGATTATTCAATTAATGCTAAAATTTGTTTATCATTTTATTTGCACAGTGGGCTTCAAAAATAATTTTATTTCTTAAAATATGTTTAAATTTGTGATAAATCGTACATAAGAATAAAAATCATATAACTTGATAACTGTTTTAAAGGATTTAGGTTTGAAATTTTCTGGAGATAAAGTTTTGGTACTTTTTTTTGGGAGTATCAGCTTACATGAAAAAGAGAACATAAAAAACAACGTAAAATCTTGTAAACCAATTTTGTATATTTTTAAATTACTTTTGCACAGACCTAGGCCCTTATGAAGTATAAGGAGTAGTCACTCAATAAAAATCTATGATAAACAAGTAAGAAAGCGCTATAGTCGGTCAAGCCGACCATACGATACCCTTCACCACTAAGGTCAAAGGTGTTATTTTTCCTGTGTAAAGACAAATATTTGCTAAATTTTGCCATCATACAAACATTTTCTCAAAACTTATATATTCAATCTGTTTCCGTCATTTGGACTTATATGAGAGCTAGGGTCAAATGTGAACCGATTATCTCGAAATTTGGCAGATTGATTACAGTTGTTACAAAAATTATGTATGCAAAAAATAGACTCAAAATTTCCATTATCTTTAGATTTACGAGCGTTTTAGTGATTTTTTGTCTCATTTAGTGCGTTTTTAAAGAAGAATTTGTATGGGAGCTATGGTCAAATGTGGACCGATTTCAACGAAATTTGGTACAGTGATTTTAGTTGACAGAAGCAGTATTTGTTTTAAATTTCATGAAAAAATATTGATATTTGTGGCCAATATAGCAATTCCGGGAAGTGGGACCTATGGGAGGTACCATAAATAATGGACCGTTTTTGACCAATTTCAATAGCCATGGTCCCATTATCAAAAAAATGATCTGTGCCAAATTTCATCAAATTATCTTTAGAATTGCGACCTGTAGTTTGATTACAAGGTTTACATGGGGGTCCAGCCAGCCAGACGGACGGACGGACGGACATCGCTAAATTGACTCAGAAAGTGATTCTAAGCCTATTGGTATACTAAAAGGTGGGTCTAAGACAAATATTTCTATGCGTTACAAACATCAGCACAAACTTATAATACCCTTTCCACCTATGGTGGTGAAGGGTATAAAAATTAATAAAATATTGTCAAAAAAGTAGATAGTAAGAGTTCACAAACAAAAATGTTTGTGAAGACAACCAATTCCACATGGCGTTTTGTTGTTCAGGAATCGTATCCCTACTTTATTACCTATTTTACAAACACAATCATTACGAATTATGTTTGTAAATCAAAGGTGAAAGCTCAGGTTTTCGTTTGTTATTTTTTGATAATTTTAACTTTCGATTTAAATAACTTTTGTAAATGTAAACCGATATTAATGAGTAATATATCGTTTTTTTATATATATATAGAGCTAGCTTTAAAAGACTGTATAGCACAAAGTAGGTTTTTATAGAAAAAAAAATTGAATAAATGCTTTTGAATTTAAGAGATTACGAATAAATTAAAAAAGCTAAACTTTTGACAAAAAAAAAAAAAAAAAACCTAATTTCTTAGAATATAAGTCCTATCAAAAACTATTTTAAATTTTCAAATCGTTTTTAATTAATAATACAAGAAAAAAATTAACAAAATTAGGCCTAATTTCTAAGCAGTACAAAAAAATTGCAACTGCTTCACATAGACCACATTAATAGTGTAGGGTAGCATAGATTTATGCAATTTAGCACTTGTTACTTGTTTCGTTTATATTTTTAATTTGTCTGTGATAATTTTATAATTCGTTAACTAATCAAGGCGTTTTCAATTTTATGTCCATATGGGCAAATGTACGGATGCATTTGTACGGATTTTGTTGAACTTAAATGAATCCCATTGTCGTTTTACACTAGATATCTTTGCACAGATTTCGGAGAATATTAGGCCATGACATTTGTTAATTTACATACTTGCTTTGGAGGAAAAAGATATTCGCTTTTAAAGTGTTGTGATAATGGAATTGACTTTTTTTCAGTGAAAATAACATTTTAATTTGTTTCCGAATTTCATCTCCATCCTTTTCATGTTCGCGGTTAAAATGCGATTTTTGGGCACAATTTAATATTTCACAAAATGGCTAAATACATAAATTTATTTAAAATTTTACACTTTTTACAGCTTATTTTTCATCCCAAGAATGCTGCGGCCAGCTGTTAGAGTGTCCCAAAAATAAAAAAAAAAATCAAATTTTAAAATCATCAAATTTGCCCCACTGTATATTTTTTTTTAACACCTAATATCTTAAATTTAATCTGTGGATATAGACAATGTTATTGCTTTATGAATAAGACAGGCATGTGTTCGTAAATTTTGTATTTAATAAATATTATTTTGTAAAAAATATATACTGTGACGGACGCTACACACTTTTCTATAGATATTATTTTGTAAAATGCTATATAAACATCTATATATTTTTAGCCTAATGTAAAGCATACTATTAGTTCTCCTTACGAACCAAGTTCAATTGGAGAAAAAAGAAAAATTGCACTAGTCAAATTAAAAAAAAACTTTACTTCTGTGACGGACGCTACACACTGTCGGCCTAATTTTACTTGACGTTATTTATATCACTCCAATTACGTTTGATGGGATCTTTTACATATAATTGTATAAAATTAAGCAGACTTTGAGTCCATACTAAAACTTGATAAAAAAATGGATGTTTTTGCGATTTTTAGGAACTTTAAAAAAACACATTAGTTTCACAAATGGATAAAAATTCGACATGGGTGCAATCAAAAATTGTATCCATTATATATTCTAAAGGATCAATATATGGTAAATTTTTTCATAAACACAAATACGTGATTTTGACAGTTTTAAAATTTTGTCCTTGGTTTAATGTTTTTCGGATTTGCCCATATGTTTAACTTCTGATATTAGTTTTAAGTTTTGCTATCTTTTGAAAATTGTATTTAGGTGAAAATACTTAAAAAATTATGTTTTTATTAATTTATTTTAATAATTTATTGCCAAAATTAGCAATTTTTGGACTGAATATTTTTAGTTTTTATTTGAATTTTTTTTTTTTGTTATTCTGTTTTATTTTTTTTATTTATTTGTTCTAAATTATTTTTAATATGTACTTTAATTTCTTTTAATTATTTTCATTATTTTTTTTATATTTTAAAATCTTTTTATATTTATTTCAAAAATTTTCAAATGTTATTTTATTTCATTTTTAAAAATTTGTAAATTAATTCATTTTAAAATAAATGTATATTTTTTTTTTATAATAGTTTTCAATCATTTTTACATCGACATTGTTTATTATAGGCTTTATTTTTTTAAAAAATTGTTTTTTTTTTATTTTAGATTTTCAAAGATTTTTTCAAAACTTAATTTTTTTATTTCTTAAATTTTAAAAATTTTTTATTGAATATCAAATCAATAAATTTTCCTTTATTTAGACAATTTGATTATAAATAATATTTTCATAATCATATTTTTTTTGCAAATTTGACAAATCATCAAATTTGATTCAAACATATTGTAACATATGTTTTCATTCATTAATTGCAAAAAAAGAAAAAAATATATACAAAAATTTCCATATATTGAGACACCCTCGAGTAAGCAAAAAAAAAAAAAAAACGTTTAATGCCTTAAAAAAGGAGGTTTTTCACTAAACCCGTAAAACATATTGAAGCAAAAACTAAGACCAAAAACATAAAAAAACGCTTTCATTTTTTTGTAATTCAACCAATTTTTTCTTTTATAAGCGAAAAAATAAGAGAAAAAGTGAAATTAGACAAAAAGTGCTGGCTTTATTATAGATTTAATGTTTTTTTTTTTTCAAACACGTTTTGAAATAAGTTTTTTTTTTGTTAAAAGATGAGATAAATGTTTAATAAAAATTATTTTTTTATACTTGTAAAAATTTTAAAATAGAAAATTAGAGTTTGAAAAATTGATTTAAAAAATTAGTAGAAGAAAAAAAAACACCAACCGTAAAATTTCTAGTGGATTCCGTATTTTAAAACATTGGCATAGGGGGCTGGTGGCACATACAGGTTGCTCTGGTGCTAAGGCAGCAAAATTTGCTGCTGCTGTTGATGATGATGATGCGGCTGCTTTTCGGTCTGTGTTGCAATAAAACGTCACACACAGAATGAAGAAACTTTTTTTTTTTATATATTTCTCTCTTTTTTTATTTTGTTGTAAATTTGTAATGATTTTGTTGTTTATTTCGATTTCAATATATTTAATTTTTAAATCAATTGACTAAAAGACTGACTGACTGACTGACGGACTTTACAGATGTTGACGTTGATGAAGTGAAAAATATTGCCAAAAACCTCTATTTAAAAAAAAACACTTGAATTAAATTCCTATTTTTTGAAAAAATGAAATTTTAACTCTTAATTTTTTTTTTGGGGGCTTTAAGATATTTTGTTTTAGAAAAAACCCCAGGGGCGTGGTTTTAAGAAAAGAAACTAAAAAATTCTTTAACTTTAAATGCCTTTAAAAAAAATTTTCTTTTTTTCATTTAATTTTTAATTTCTTTTTAGACTTTAAATAAATTAATTAAATCAATTTTTATTTTCTTTAGTTGTTGTTTTGTTTAAGCTTTTAATTTTTCTTTTTTATTTTCCTCTTGAATTTTCTTTTTATTTTCAAAAATTTTTCATTAACACACACTCACTTCAAGTGTAATTCAATAAAGATTTTTTCCTTTATATTTTTTTGCCTGAAAGAATTTTCTCAAGATTTTCTTTCAAAATTTTATTTTCTTTTCCATAAAATTTACTTTAAATTTAATTTCTAAAATTTTTCAAACTTTTTTTTTTAAGTAATTGTTTTTTTATATATAAATAAATATACAATTTTAATAAATTATGAAATTAATTATATATTTTAAAGTCAGTCTATTTGATTTAAATTATCATAGACTTCGAGAGTTTCACTAAACCGTCACGTTGTAAGTATTGAATCGTACTAAAATCCAATTGTTGAGCTTAATATTAGTTGAGTTAAGTAAATGGAAATATCAAACAAAACACTCAAACTCAAAGCCACTTACTAGTACAAGTATCTAAAGAAAAAGCTTTCAATTTTTTAAACTTAAAAATACTGCATTTTCAAAGTTTTTTTACTCAATTAAGCACTTGTCTCTCTTTAAAGAGAAAAAAAACTCACTCACTCACTCCCTCACTCATTCATAAACTCACTCATTCCTTCACACACTCATTCACTTCTCACTCTCTGTGTCTCAATTTTATGGTACAGTTTGTTTATAACAACTTTTACTTTATTCTAGATTTTGCTTGAGCATTTTATTTATTTTATTTTGTTTTATCTTTTATAATGACGTCACATTTCGTTTATTTGCAACCCACATGCAAAGTTTATTTCTTTGGACTACACAAGCCTTCCCTGTAATCAAAAAAAAAACTCTGCTATAGTACTAAATTGCTACACCCATGCAATCCGTGCAAATATTTATCACAGTGATAAATGTTTGTCCCAATGTAAAATTTACATTGTTAATGTTTTCATCACCAGCTGTTACTGTTAATGCTATTAACATGCCCTGTTAACATTAACATTATTGACTCTCATTATATTTACAACTTGTTGTTGTTTTGTTTCAATATTGCTTTGTTGTTTTTGTTGTTGTTAGTGTGTTTTTTGCTTTGTTTTTGTTTATCTATAGAATTTTATAGAAATTTCGAGTAAATGTATTTACACTTGTATTTCATTGTTGTTTTTCATATAATTAATATGTATAACAACAATAAACAACAATCACAACAACTAATTTGTTAACCACAACAACAATTTATTTATCTGTTAATGTCTTATGTTTTATGTTACCATGCCCTGTCATAGGTGGGGAGTTTATTATTTAATTGGCTTTTGTTGCAGTTGCAAAGATAATGGACCATAACCCACCTTACACCAGATAATTTAAAAATTCCCATCAATGATTTTTATACCCTTTACCACCATAACTAAAATGCTGTGACGGACGCTACAAAAAATGGAAGTGATTTTCATCAAATCATTCAAAACATTAAAGATAGAGGATAATCAGAAGATTACAAAAGAGCTTTTAAAAAATTTTTTAAAGTTTCCAGTTTCACCAAAAATCTATAAATGAACTGTTGCGGAAGCTACTTGACGGACGATCAGTGTTACCGCTGACAAATTTGAAAAAGTCGCAAAAAAAGTCGCTTTTTAAAAAAAAAGTCGCACAAAAAGTCGCGCTCAACAAAAAAAAGTCGCACATGTTTTTTTATAACATTTTTTCTTAAACAATAAAAAAAAACCATAAAACAATTCGTACTTGAAAAGATATTATATATAGGCAGAAATCAAACAGTTTTAATTCCTAAGAAACGGACTTTTAACTCGAATAATTTTTGTACTCTTAAGTGTTCGGAAAATCTAATTACAGATTTGAACTCCTAAGACTTCAGGTAAATTGAACACAAAATTTTAGTAGCGCAAGTTTGCACTTCTTAGGTGTAAATGACGAAACGAAAATTTAAATTTCTTAAAATTTAACACCTGAAACCAAAAGCGCCAGAAAAATAATTTTTTGCTAAAATTTTATGAAGATTTTAAAAATCGTGCAAAAAAGTATACATATATTGCTTTTAATGGTTTTAGATAACAAACTGAGACCAAATCATATAAAAGGTATGAAAAAGATGTAATTTATAACCGATTTGCATTAAAAGTTTGCCAAAAATACCTTTATAAGCTGAGACCTCAAAGGCTTTATCTAAAAACATTTTACTGAAGCACATCGCGAATTGAGCACAAAATTGGTCAGAAATGGTGTTAAAAACTTTCTGCATCTTCGAAGAGCTTCATCGTCTTCTGACTTTGAACTTGATTGTATTTTAAGTGGTGTTTCACCTGCTTAGTTTCATTAATACCCTTTCTTTTTGCTCGAACTATAAATGTAAAATATTAATGAAATAATGACAAACGAACAAAACTAATATTTTTGTATGTAACTATGCGGGAGTTGTCGAGATATCGGCTCTGCCGCCAAAATTTATTTGTTTTAGTTTTTATACCCACCATCAAAAAGAATGGGGGGTATATTGAGATTGTCATTCCGTTTGTAATTTCCTTAATATTGGCTCAAAAATCAAAAACGATATATATTCTGAATCCTTATAAAATTCTAAGACGATTGAGCGATGTCCGTCTGTCTGTCCGTCTGTCTGTCTGTCTGTTGAAATCACGATAACGCCTAAACGAAAGGAGCTAGCTCACTGAAACTTAGCAAAAACATTCCTCATTTATGAGAAAATTTTGGTATTGAAATTGGGCAAAATCGGTTAACATTTGACCATAGCTCCCGTATAACCTCGTCTGGGCTAGTCGCTTATTTGCTAATAACTGACAAATTATAATAGCTATGATGACAAAATTCGGTATCTAGAAGTTTTGCATAAGCACTAGGCAGCATGTAAAATTTCATTGAAATCGGTTCACATTTAACCATAGCTCCCATATAAAAAACATACGGAAACAGCCTAAATTCCACCTGAAATTCACTTAAATGCCAATAAATGATAAACTGTAGTAGCTTTGACCACCAAATTTAGCACAAATAAGTCTTATGTGAATACCAGCCAGTGTGCAAAATTTTGTCACAATCGGTCACCATTTGACCTAGCTCCCGTATAAAAAACTTACGGAAACAGAAAAATACAAAAAGAAAAGGGGGTTTATGTCCGTCTGTCCGTTAGATAAAAGCGCGATAGCGCCTTAACTGAAAGGGCTATGGCAACAAAATTTTACAAAAGAAAGTCTTATGTGAATGCCAGCCAGTGTGCAAAATTTTGTTACAATCGGTCACCATTTGACTATAGCTCCTATATAAAAAACTTACACAAACACAAAAATACAAAAAGAAAAGGAGATTTATGTCCGTCTGTCCGTCAGATAAAAGCGCGACAGCTCCTTAACTATAAAAGCTAGAGAGACAAAATTTTACAAAAGTATTTCTGATATGTAACAAAAGTTGTATACTGAAAATGGGCAAAATCGGTTCACATTTAGTTAGAGCTCCCATATAACCCCGCCCCGGGAAACACATGAATGCTGATAAATTGAATACAATTGTAATAGCTATGACGACTAAATTTATAATAGAGAAGTTTTATGGAACTATTGGTCAGTATATCAAATTTTATAGGAATCGGTCCATATTTGACTATAACTCTCATATAAAATACACTCCCGGAAACCAAAAAATATTTAGCAAGGACCAGTTAAAAGCTATTAAATTAGAAACTGTGATAGCCATTGCCACTAAATTTTGCAAAAATAAGCTTTACATAAATACCAACCAGTGTGTAAAATTTTGTTACAATCGGTCAACATTTGGCTATAATTCTTATATATATATTACATCCCCTTTTTATATCTACAATTAAAAAGATTCGGAGGTACAAGCAGCATATTAAGATTTGTATATGGTAGATGCATTAGGACCTCCTTACAAAATATATAGACCAGTCGTATTACTATCAACTTCTTTATCCTAACTAAATGTTAAGCTAAAGGAAAAGTATTTAACAACTTATTAATGTAAAACCATACCCGGTTGTGATAACGAATTTTGTTCAAAGTAAATAAATACTAGGGAAACCACTTACATACTTTTGAATGTTGAACTATAAAGCTACTGCAACCGAAGTTATTCCAAATATTTTACCAACAATGACAACTAGCGTAACAACTTTTTTCCAATTTGGTCCACGTTTTGAATTTGCTGCACCCTCGTATATATATATGAGATATGTTTCTAAATTTAACACAACTTGATGGTGGGTATATAAGATTCGGCACAGCCGAATATAACACTCTTACTTGTTTATTGTACAAAAAGATTTTTCAAAGTGATGCTATTTATACTTAAGTTAAAATCATTTAAGGGAATTTTAGTTGAGATATTGAATATGGGCTAAAAATAAAAATTTTAAACAATTTTGTAAAAAGGTGTCAAAAGTCGCACACAATTCAAAAAAGTAGCAAAAAAGGGCCATGGAAGAAAAGTCGCAGGTTGCGTCGCAGGCCACCTGAAAAAGTTTTATTTGAATGTTTTTTTTATTAAGAAAAAATTAATATTTCATATTTTTTTTAAGGATTCGTTAAACAGTGAAAATAATGGTTTTATTTGTTCCCGAATTTCATTTCATTCCCATTCATGTTCACGGTTAAAATGCGATTTTTGGGCACAATTTAATGTTTCACAGAACGGCTAAATACATATATTTATTTAAAGTTTTACACTTTTTACATCTTATTTTTCGTCCCAAGAATGTTGCGGCTAGCTGTTAGAGTGTCCCAAAAATCAAAAAAAAAAATCATCAAACTTGCTCCACTGTATATTTTTTTAGCACCAAATATCTTAAATTTTATATGTGGATATAGACAGTGTTGTTGCTTTATAAGTAAGGCAGACATGTATTCGTAAATTTTATATTAAATAAATATTATTTTGTAAAAAATGTATACTGTGACGGACGCTACACTCTTTTCTATACATATTATTCTGTAAAATGCTATAAAGAGTGCTTTAAATAAAATTTGTAGTTGGATTTTCTTAAATAAAAATCAAACCTTTAAATATAAAAACTCTACAAAATACGCAAATATAATGACATATTATACAAAATCATTTAGCATTAAAATGTTTACTTAGTACTCGGGTTTTGCAAAATTATCGACTTTTTTCGGAAACCCTCCCATTAAAGATTTTACAGTTGCTTTTGATACCTTTTTGGAGCATGTGTTCCATCTGCGCTTAAAATCGGACCTGTTCTTGGAAATCTTTCCTGTGTTCTTCAATTCCTTTTTTACCAGAGCCCAATACCTTTCCACAGGCCGAAGTTCTGGACAGTTAGGTGGATTTGCCTCTCGTGGTACAAAAATGACATTATTCTTTGAGTACCACTCGAGTGCCTTTTTTCCATAATGGCATGATGCCAAATCGGGCCAAAAAAATGTAGTCACTCTGTGCTCTCTTAAAAAGGGTAATAACCGTTTTTGTAGGCACTCCTTTATATAAATTTCTGTGTTTATTGTGCCAGATGCCACAAATACTTTACTTCTTTTGCCACAACTGCAAATTGCTTGCCACACGAGAAACTTCTTAGGGAATTTTGTTTGTTTTTTTGTGTGAAATTCTTGCCAAACATTGCCCCGTTTATCAGCAACATAAAAATCTTGACCAGGAAGTTGAGAAAAGTCTGCCAGTATGTATGTTTCATCATCCATCACACAACAGGTGTATTTTTTATAAAATCAGACTTTTTTCGCTCGTTTTTTGCTTCTAAGTTCTTTATAGCATTGCGATCTGGAACCTTTTGGACTTTGTATGTCTTCAGTCCAGCATAAGCTTTGACTCTATGTGCAAAATTCGTAGAACATTTCACCGTACGAGCTGCTTTTCTTAAAGAAGTGTTAGGCGCTCTTCGAAAGAGTCGCTCGACTTCTTTTGCCTTACCAATATCTGTAGGACCTTTTTTCCTCCCTGATCCAGGTTTTCTTTCAATGCTCAGGTTTTCCTTATACCGTCTGATGGCATTAGAAACCGTTCGAGGGTCAACTTTCAAATTTTTAGCTATTTTTTTAAAAGTCCATGACGGATTTTTTTGAAAAGTTTTAATTATATTTCACGAACTTTTTTTTCGCAGTCCATTTTGATTGAAATAACTATTGAAAATTAATAATTTCTAAAATAATAGTATCTGACATATCTATAGAAACTAACTTGATCAAAAAATAAATTATTTCTTGCACTATGGATAAATTTGGTCTAAAATAGTAAATGCATATTTTTTTTAGAACACTCTTTATTAACATCTATATATTTTTAGTCTAATGTAAAGCATACTATAAGTTCTCTTGACGAACCAAGTTCAATTGGAGAAAAAAGAAAAATTGCACTAGTCAAATTAAAAAAAACCTTTATTTCTGTGACGGACGCTACACACTATGAGCCCTTTTTTACTTGACGTTATTTATATCACTCCAATTACTTTCGATGGGGTCTTTTACATCTAATTGTATAAAATTAAGCAGACTTCGAGCCCATACTAAAACTTGATACCTAAAGGGATGTTTTGTAATTTTTATGAACTTTTAAAAAACCTATTATTTTAAGAAGTGTATAAAAATTCGAAATGGGTGCAAATAAAGAATTGTCATTCACGAAGAGAGCAATCAAAAAATGTATCCATCCAAAATCCAATTTTCATGTTGCACCACCAATGGCATTTATCTATATCTAATGTTTACTTAGGGCCAGCAACGCGGACCGGGCCAGCTAAAGAAAATTGCCGAAAATATTATAGCTAGTAAGTAGTGATTCTTTCATTTTGATTTGCATAAAACTGTGAAATAATAGGTGACACTAAAACATTATAATTCTTAAAATGGGATGCAAACGGATATGAAATTCATAGAGCTTATTAACGAATAAAAGCATAGATCAAAAAATATCGAAATTTGTTAGCGCAAGACCTCAAAATTTTACACGTATTTCCAAAATTAGCCGACATTAACATTTATTAAAAAAAATTGAAAACAACTTTGGGGGTTTAAGCCCTAATTTCCTACTGTGACCCAGTCACAAACTTTAAAAATGAATTGAAAGAAAACATAGCTAATAATTCAAAACCAACCAAGAATTTTCCTTCTGCTATCATAGCTTTCAAATTTTCAGTAATTTGATTTTTTCACAAAAAGTATATCGTCATCTGAAATGCAAAAAGGCATAACTAGCGCAAAAATTACAATTGATTTTATGCGTCGTGCCAAAAAACTGCGATTTTATTCACTAAAAACCAAAGGTTTGTTTAAAATGTTGCTCAAAATTTGATTGCAGTTAATCCGTTTTGGTTTCAGAAAATATTTAGCTTGTAGTTAAGCCCTTTTGATTTTTCGTAATTACTTAAAAATTACTCGTTTTTTGTCATTTAAGTTTTCTGGAATGTATTTACTATTTCACTGTTAACCAAATTTCAAAATTTGGAATTAATATTTCATTTGGTTTAAAAGTTATGATGTTTTTTTGCTTATCATATAACAAAATTATTATCCGAGACTAAGATTTTTGAAAGGCTTTAAGTTAGCTTTTCGACCGTACATTGACCTGTTTATCTACAAATCAACTCTAAAGCTCCTCTGTTCTAACTATATGAAATTTGATTTAAGTATCTATAACCGTTTAAAATTTACAGGGTTATTTCTGAAATAACTGTTCAAAAACCTCTGTACATCCTATTTTAAACTATTTAAAACGTATCATTTTACATTAAATTACCCAGCAAAACTTTGGTAATGACAAGTACACTGATAACTGGTTACCTTGTAACGACTACAACATACCATCCGAATAAATAATAAGTTATTACATAAGTACTTATTTGTAATTAAAATGGTAATTTAAACTGAATGGCCACGGTTCAAATCCCACCAAAGGCAACAATTTTTTTCAGTTTTTTTTTTATTAAAAGAGTCTTTTTAAATGATTTTTGAATTTTAAGAACTTAAATATTATCTTCTGTAAAAAAAATTTGAAAAACTAACTCACGTTAATGAAAAAATACCATCATGAGTCAATTTTGATTATTTATGTAGGGGATGTTGAATACCAAACACGATTCTAATTGGTCTTAACTTGGTAAGCCCAACTTATCTGGGTCATCCTTCATCTCAACTGTGGACACACACCTCCTCATGGTATTACCCGGGGAGCTAGTTTAACACCCATTAATATTGTGAGTTAACATGTTCCGTGAGTTGTCCCATAAGATCGATAAAAATGGGTTAGGATTACGGGCTAGTAACCTTCTCTTGAAAAAAATACAATGAAGAGGATAAAATTAGAATTGAAATGTCCCACTACCTAATATTAGAGGAGGATGTCCGAAACTTCGATAGAAAGACAAAGTAGAGGAACATTTTTCAAAGCTTGGCCTATAAAATTGGAGAATATTCGCACAAGATCGAAATCCATGGAATTCTAAAATATGCTCGGACTTTGACATTAACAGGTTGTAACATTTAAGTAAGTAAGAGTCAATCTTATGTAAAAACTTATACAAAAAAGAAGATTTAAATTGTTTAAGTTTTAAAATAATTTTAAAAAAGTTTTAAAGTAATTACAAAAAATCGTATAAAAATATTTTTCCAAAAATTACAACAAAGCAAAAAAAGCAGGGAAAAACAAAGTTATTTTCACATGATTTTGGATCTAAAAATAAAAATTGTTTATATTAATTATAAACTGCTAAGTTTTCAACATATGAAGTAGCTCAGTGGAAGAGTCTCTGCCTAGCAGTCGGAGGGTCTGGGTTCGAGCCCCCATGGGATCATAAAAAAAATTTGTACTTCGTTTAAAAATATATGTTTTTAATAAAACAACAACAAAGAAGTTGTTGCTGTTGTTGTTGTTGCTTTCAAATTGCTTACCCAGGTCATTACTTTTCTGCAATTGGTAAGTACTTGCCTCCAATGACATCCCCATGTTAATGTAATGACATAAACAGCGAATGAGTAAGTAGTTCGTGTTCAATAGTTTAACTGTTTAACTCATTATTTGGTAATGAAAAGTTTTACTGGGTTATGTTTTGAAAAAAAAACTGTTACTATTTTATTGTCAAAAAAAACTTTACGCATTTTTAAAGGTTTAAATTTTTTCCTTTTGCTTTCAGAAAATATTCAACTTGTAGTTAAGCCCTTTTATTTTTTGGCAATTGCTCAAAAACTAAAAGTTTTTTTTCCATTTTAGTTTTTAGAATTTTCTAATTTGGATAAACCTATATCACCGGAGTCATCTAGGTTTGGTCAACAAATCCTGTGCCGCAAAATCTTGTTGACCCGTGTAATAAACTTTCAATTCTATCATATTTGATCAACTTTTTAGACAACAGCCGGGTTACGGTTTTGAATTAAGGCATATACTACTAATAATAATAATTGTTTGGGAGGTACCCCACAAGATTTGATCAAAAAACTTGTGCTAGCACGTCTTAAGGGCAGATAAGATGTCTTTAGAATACTAAACAAGTTATCGGAGGCAAAACGGAAATTTTGCCATATTCGAAGGTATCTTACAAGTATTTGAAATATCAAGTTACCATTTGCATTTTTCAAAATAGCAAAAGAAAAGCGATTGAAACAAAATTCAAAGGAAAAAACTCATAAACAAATTATTCTATTAATATTAATTTACTTACAAATTTACAAAGAATTAATGTGTACAATCATACCTAGAAAGAAATAAAAAAATGTAAAATTAGTTTTAGTTTTTAAAATGTTTTTTTAATGTTAAGATATTGAAATAAAAATATATTTTAATTAAATTTGCTAAAAAAAACTTTTTTACTATGTGGTACAAAATTTTAAATATCTTGGAAAGTTAGAGAACAACTAGATATCGACAATCCTAGAAATTAAATCATGTTTGCAAAGAATTTTAATTAGAATTATTACCAAAAAATTTTCTAATTGGAATAATTAACAAAAATATTTTTAAAGCTTTGAAATATTGTTGTTAAATTGTATTGTTTTTGTAAATCATTTTCAGTTTTTAAATTATACTTAACAAAAATTTTGCCTTTCCCTTTTTTACATAGACATACAGACATATTAAACTTTAGACAGTGAAGCACGACTATAACGTCTTTCTGTAAATTTCGAAACGATTACAACAAAATACCGAGTATTTAAGTGGTTTTCGGCGGGTAAAGCTACATATATGGGAACTTTGTTCAAATTTGGACTGTTTCCCGAAAAAGTTTAAGTTGTGTAAAACTTTTCTGTTATAAATTTGTTTGGCATATCTATCATAGATTGATATTTGATTACATTAAAGAAGTTGCTTGTAGCGGGTTTTTATGGGAATTATGGTCAAATGTGGACCGATTTTGACCAATTTGAAATATTCGCATTACATTATATTCCCCCAGATTTTTTCGTTTATGCGCTGTCACGATTTCAACTGACAGAACTGAATTTTAGCAGAATGTGGTTAGATCGTATAAAATTATATTCTTAAACGAGCAATAATTGTATATATATATATAAATATATATATATATAGAATGGCTATCTCGAAAACGGCTCTAACGATTTTGATAAAATTTGGACAGTGGGTATCTTTTTTGATGTATAGGTCGAAGAAGAAGGGACTTTTGGAACCTTTGCCTGAAAATTACTAAAAATTAATTAAATCGCAAACTGTACATTTGATCATGCTATGATCTTTAGCAAAGTTGTAGCGCATGAGCCGACGAAGGCTTTTTAGTTGGTATGAATAATTTCCGACAGGTGGCGCTACAGAAACTTACTCAAAGTCAATTTAATCGTAATCTGTACATTTAATCATGCTACAATCTTTAGCAAAGTTGTTGCACATGAGCCGACGAAGCTTTCTTAGTTGGTATGACGAAATTTCGACAGGTGGCGCTACTGAAATTTACTCAAAGTCAATTTAATCGTATGCTGTACATTTAATCATGCTATAATCTTCAGCAAAGTTGTTACGGATAAGCCGAAGAAGGTATATGAATTGGAATAAGCAAAGTCCGACAGGTGGCGCCACAGAAAGCTACTCAAAATGAATTAAATCGTAAACTGTGCTTTTGATCAGACTATAATCTTTAGCAAAGTTGTTGCGCATGAGTCGACAGAGGTTTCTGTTGATATGAATAATTTCCAAAATTATTCAAAATGAGTTAAACTGTGAACTATGCAAACTATGTGTTGGTCGGACAAAATAAATCAAATAATTCAAAATTAACTGAATATTTCTACAATGTCTTTCCTCTAAATTTATTTTAGCACTTTGTAATATAAAATATATAAAAACTTTAAAATTTTCCTCAAAACGCTTATCATAAAGCTCCGAGCAAGGCTCGGTCTACCAGGTACTGTGGTATATATACGATTAAAATACTAATCCTCATGTATCTTAAGAACTTATTTGTTTCAAATAAGCGGCATTACAGCAGAAGAGTTCCATATCTCATTTAAAAATAAATAATTATTCAGAAGAATAAGATTTAGATTTTGAACTTATTACAACCGACATTTTTATCATTCCTAACGAGTTTAGTTAAAAATATGATAAGAGCTGGGCATTTACTCCTCTTATAGTAAGAAAACTTCTTAAACAACATTAGGTAAGATTATGCAGGATAGGAGCTGGGGAACTTTGTCCCCAATATATAAAATTAATTTCTATATTCAAGTAAATATACTCCGAACTATCAGGTTCGACTTGGAGCAAAAGATTAGGACATTTCCTCCTTTCACAGTCAGAAAACTTCTTAAATAACTGTGGACAATATTATACAGGATAGGAGCAGGGGAACTTTGTCCTCATTAAAAATCTGTAATCAAGTAAACTCTGAAACTTTAAAAACTATGTGTTCAAAACTTTTATCAACAGAATCCAATAGAAGAACATTATGAATCTTATGTACAAAATTGAATCGATAGATAAAACTGGGTCTAAAAATCGACCCCTTAATTCATAACAAAAAAATTAAGCTATATCAAGCTTATAATTCCTAGGCCCTATGCTCCACTGAGAGTCAAATTTTTAATATAAATTGCAAATTATAAGAATTTAATAATTTGAAAATTTGTTTAGTCTATTATAATATTATACATTCATTTATAAGTTTTTAATACCAAAAAACTTTGTTTGCAACCGAGAAACCATTTTTAGTTTTATATATCCGTTTGGCATTCCAACGAAGGTATTCCAAAAATGCAATTACATTCGCCTTTGAACGATTTTTTTAATTTTTATAGAAATATATAAATAAAAACATGTAACTTTTAGTTGCTTTTTTAAAAAAATTTAATATTTGAAAAATTTTACTTTTGACCCTGGTAATAAGAGGGTTAATGACATCTAATTTTAAACATATTTCATATATATTCCTACCAATTGAAGCAATTAATTTCAGTTCTGCTTAAAAAAAACTGCTAATACACATATAACAATTCACGTGTTTTTTTATAACTTTGGTGAAAAATTGGGTTTTTATCGAAATTTTTTGATTTTAAGTCGAAGGTTCGCCTAAGCTGTTAGAGATATCGATCTAATTCCTTCTTCGTGGTAATATGGAGGGTGTTCTTACTTGTACACTGGAACTTTTTTTTACGCCTTTCGAATTCGTTTAACAAACTATTGAAAAAACCAAAAAAGGAGTTTTGAAAACGGTATGAAAAAAGTTACTTTTTTCGTCCCAGGCAAAAGTAACTTTACCTTAGCCCATTATAACTAAAATGGGTATTTAAATACCCTAAAGTCTCAAGAAATTAAAACCAGTCAAACTTTTTTGAATTTTCTAAAAATAATAAATTTTTTATTGCATATGCTCAGGAGGGTCTTCAAGGATTTAAAATATTTTGGAAAACTCTTAATAATTTGTAAAGTTTTTAACCGATTTTGAAGTAAAATATCTCGTTGGAAAGCCCATTTAGTTATCAGTACCATGCTGGTAAACACTTTTTTGAAAATGTATTCTAAGTAGAAAATTTTTTCAAAAATGTGAAGAAACGCCTCATTTTTCCAATATAACTGGCATGTTCAAACTTTGGTATCAAGTCGGCACGCTTTCCCATATTCCAAATACATAAATTGAACCCTTTATATAATTAATTTGGGTCAAATATTGCAAATTTGGGGGTACATCTTTTAAATTTTTTGGGACACTCTTACTACCAGAGGTCCCAAGTTCGATCTCTGGCCAGAGCCACTTGGAAAAAAATTAAAATTTTCAAAATAAAAGTTTCACCTCATAACTCAGCTAGGCTATGTAAAACTTCTCTAATAATGCATTTGCCTTTCGGAGCCGGATTTTAAACGTAGGTCCCTTTCAATGAGTCTAAAAATAGAATCGGATGCAGCTCATTGTCTGAGAGAAGTACCCCTGGTTCCAATTGGAATGTTGTGTGGAAGCTACATATATATATAAAGGGTGGTTAAATTGTAAGGGCCGATGTTGAATGTGAACCACACCTAAACGCCAAGTTTTTTTCCAAATTTTATTTGACATTTCTCTATTTCAGACTTACTCAATTTGAACCATGGAGAGATACACAATTAAACAACAACGTGTTAAAGTTATCCAGACTTATTATGAAAATGGGCGTTCAAATCAAAATGCATATCGTGCACTTCGTGATTTTTTTGGTCAATTTGATCATCCAAATGTGCGTACAATCGCAAAAATCGTGGAAAAATTCGAGCAAACCGGGTCTGTAGAAGATGTGAGAACACCAGTGCATGCTCGTACAGCTCGTACTTCATAAAATATTGCTGCTGTTCGCGATAGTGTGGCTGAAGAGCCGTCCACCTCAACTCGTCATCATGCCCAACAATTGCACCTCTAACGCTCGTCGTTGATAAACATTATGCATAAAGACTTGCATTTACACGCTTACAAGGTGCAATTGGCTGAAGAACTAAAGCCTCTTGACCATTCCAAACGTCCTGAATGGGCAAAATGGTGGCAAGAAATGGCAATAGTGGATGATCAATTTTCGAAGAAAATCATCTTCAATGGTGAGGCACATTTTCACCTCAGCGGATTCGTCAATAAACAGAATTGCCGCATTTGGGCGAATGAGAATCCAAGAGTGATTGTCGAAAAACCAATGCACCCACAAAGAGTGACTGTTTGGTGCGGTTTATGGGCTGGCGGCATCATCGGGCCGTATTTTTTCCAAAATGAGGCCGGTCAGGCAGTTACTGTGAATGGTGTTCGCTATCGTGAGAATATAACGAACCTTTTATGGCCCGAATTGGAAGATATAGATGTGGACGATATGTGGTTTCAGCAGGACGGTGCCACTTGCCACACAGCTAACGAAACAATGGCTCTTTTGCGCAACAAATTCAATGGCCGTGTTATCTCACGTAATGGCGATGTCAATTGGCCGCCAAGATCATGTGATTTGACTTTTTTCTTTGGGGCTATTTGAAAAAAAGGTGTGTGTTGATAAGCCAGCAACAATTCAAGAGCTAAAGGATGAGATAATTCGGCACATTAACGGCATAAAACCTCCATTATGCCCCAGGGTCATCCAAAATTTGGACCATCGGATGGAGGTGTGCCGCCGTGGTCGCGGCGCTTATTTGGCCAATATTTTGTTCCATACATAATTGAGTAATACCAATATATCATAATAAAATAAAATTACAATAATTTCCTAAATAGTTTGTGTTTTAATCAAAATCAACATCGGCCCTTGAAATTTAACCACCCGATTTAAGGACCATATCTGGCTCGACGTTAATTTTCTTTTATTCGGTATTTGCTGGGTCTATAGCGGCGGGATTGTTAGTGCCCTTCAATGATTTAAAATTATCCGCTGAAATTATTTTTATTAACTTAAGCTTTTAAGGCGAAAATTTAGTAAATGCAATCGGAATACGATTCTCGACTTCATGTTGCAAGTATACACAAATTCTTGTTAACTGAGAGTTCGTTATACCAGTAATTAACTGTACTGTAAAAGAAACAATAATAAAAAACTTGTAATAACCAAAAACTTAACAAAAACGAGATGGTTGAAAATAAAAATCAAAGAAATATTGAAAATTTAACAAACAACAAAAAAAAAAATGAAATAAACGTTGCAACCAGTTATTATCGTTTTTTTGTTGTTGTTGCTTTGCATTTACCATAAGTTGTTGCACTTTTCATGCAGATTGTAAACATTTTTTAGTTATTGTTGTTGTTGTTCTCTGTTAAACATTATTGTTGTTGTTCTGATTCAATTTTAATTGCATTTGTAGTTGTAAAAGTGGTTGGTTGGTCGGTTGGGAGACAGGGGGTTCCAAGCAGGTGTTTTTAACCATTGGATATGTTATAGGATTTGCAGTCAGTCAGTCTTAGTTAGTATGAGTGTTTAAAAGTTTAATAAATTTTATATTTGTTAATAAAATTGTTATTGTTGCTGTGGATTTTAATAGAGATATTTATTATTGTTGCTGCTGCTGCTGCTACAATTCGCGTGTTTCTTTGGTTATGAGTGAGTGTGTTTTTCTAAGTTTTGATTTGTTTTGGTATTTGTGCGATCACCTGTAAATGTGAAGAAACAAAACACAAAAGCTTAAATTTTTTATTTTACACTTCAAACTCAAGTTGGTCGATTGCTTTGATTTATAATACAAATTGCACAGTGGGATAGCAGGGGAAATAAATTTGAATTTTAAAGTCAAGTTCCCATCGATCGAATTCGCATATGGCTCATGTTATATTTTCATTTTCTTAGTTAATAAAATAAGTAAGAGTCTTATATTCGGCTAAGCCGAATCTTATATGCCTACCATTAAATTGTCTTAAATTTAGAAATATATCTTACAATTAAGAAAAGCTAAAGTCGGTCAAGCCGAACATATTAACACGTTACTCTTAAGTCCTAAAAATACAAACATAAACTAAGTTCTATTTTTTTTTTCAAAATTTAATAAAAAGCACTTAATATTACCAAAAACAAATATTTTCACGCTTTTATCATTTATTGGCATTTAAGTGTATTTGAGGAGGAATTTAGGCTGTTTCCGTAAGTGGCTTGTATAGAAGTTATGGTTAAATGTGAACCGATTTCTATCGGATGTTTTTTATTGAGGTATAGAACTTTAAGTTGGCATCACTTTTTTAACTGGCGGCCATTTTGTCAGCTGTCAAGTGATTAATATTTAGTTTGGTTTGCCATTTCATCATGAACAGGTTGACAAAAGAACAACGCTTGCAAATCGTGCAAATTTATTTCGAAAATAATGGTTCAGTTCGCGAAATTTACCGCAAGCTCCGTCCATTTTATGGTCGACATAATCGTCCATCAGAGCAATTAATTCGGTTAACCATGAATCGTTTTCGCACTACGTTTACTCTATGTGATAATACGCACGAAAATTTTGTTCAGAGATGAGGCTCATATTTGGTTGAATGGCTACGTCAACAAGCAAAATTGCCGCATTTGGAGTGAAGAGAATCCACATGAGACCCTTGAGACGCCATTACATCCACAAAAACTGACTGTTTGGTGTGCCCTATGGGCTGGTGGAGTCATTGGGCCATACTTCTTCCGAAATAATGCTGGAGAGTCAGTTACCATAAATGGAGACCGGTATAGAGCCATGATAACCGACTATTTTATTCCCCAATTGGATGGCATAAATGTGGATGAGTTGTGGTTCCAACAAGACGGCGCTACATGCCACACAGCGCACGTCACAATTGATTTATTGAAGGAAACATTCGATGAGCGCATAATTTCGCGGAATGGACATGTCAATTGGCCACCAAGATCGTGCGATTTGACACCACTGGATTATTTTCTTTGGGGATATGTGAAGTCGCTCGCCTACGCCAACAAACCAGAAACGTTAGGGGACTTGGAAGCCAACATTCGTGGCGTTATTGCCAACATACGGCCCCATATGCTCGAAAAAGTAGTTGAAAATTGGACCTGTAGAATTGGCTTTATTCGAGCCAGCCGCGGCGGCCACATGCCCGAAATCATATTTAAACATTAATGGCATAAAATTATCCTTCCAATAAAGCCAAATTGATAGACATTAAAACGATTTCCTTGTGTTTTATTCAATTCGAAGTTCTATACCTCTAAAAAAAACACCCATTATATACTATGGACTATATACATACAATGGACTATATACACACAATGGACTATATTACAAGTTGTAGTTTACAAGTCTCGATTATTGCTTAGAATTGACAATGTTAAAATTCACCATTATTTCATAAATGAAAATTAACTATATTAAAACCCTCGATTATTACTTTAAATTAACTATAGTAGAACCATCAATTATTGCCTAAGATGGACCATAGAACGTAGATATTTGATTTAAGTAGTCTTCTTTTGAACCCTTGATTATTGCATAAAATGGAATATATCATTAGTAGCAGCAAATACTTTCAAGCCAAATTTGGCCATTCTTTGCGTGGCAGGGGAATAACAATAATTTATATTAAACAAAAAAACTTTTTCTTAACTCGTAATAAAAAAAGACAAAGAAAAATGAATACTAAAGAGTGTTCTAAAAAAAATATGCATTTACTATTTTAGACAAAATTTATTTATAGTGCAAGAAATAATTTATTTTTTGATCAAGTTAGTTTCTATAGATATGTCAGATACTATTTATTATTTTAGAAATTATTAATTTTCAATAGTTATTTCAATCAAAATGGACTGCGAAAAAAAAGTTCGTGAAAATATAATTAAAACTTTTCAAAAAAATCCGTCATGGACTTTTAAAAAAATAGCTAAAAATTTGAAAGTTGACCCTCGAACGGTTTCTAATGCCATCAGACGGTATAAGGAAAACCTGAGCATTGAAAGAAAACCTGGATCAGGGAGGAAAAAAGGTCCTACAGATATTGGTAAGGCAAAAGGAGTCGAGCGACTCTTTCGAAGAGCGCCTAACACTTCTTTAAGAAAAGCAGCTCGTACGGTGAAATGTTCTACGAATTTTGCACATAGAGTCAAAGCTTATGCTGGACTGAAGACATACAAAGTCCAAAAGGTTCCAGATCGCAGTGCTATAAAGAACTTAGAAGCAAAAAAACGAGCGAAAAAATTGAATTCTGATTTTATAAAAAAATACACCTGTTGTGTGATGGATGATGAAACATACGTAGTGGCAGACTTTTCTCAACTTCCTGGTCAAGATTTTTATGTTGCTGATAAACGGGGCAAAGTTCGGCAAGAGTTTCGCACAAAAAAACAAACAAAATTCCCTAAGAAGTTTCTCGTGTGGCAAGCTATTTGCAGTTGTGGCAAAAGAAGTAAAGTATTTGTGGCATCTGGCACAATAAACACGGAAATTTATATAAAGGAGTGCCTACAAAAACGGTTGTTACCCTTTTTAAGAGAGCACAGAGTGAGTACATTTTTTTTGGCCCGATTTAGCATCATGCCATTATGGAAAAAAGGCACTTGAGTGGTACTCAGAGAATAATGTCATTTTTGTACCACGAGAGGCAAATCCACCTAACTGTCCAGAACTTCGGCCTGTGGAAAGGTATTGGGCTCTGGTAAAAAATGAATTGAAGAACACAGGAAAGATTTCCAAGAACATGTCCGATTTTAAGCGCAGGTGGAACACATGCTCCAAAAAGGTATGAGTAGCAACTGTAAAATCTTTAATGGGAGGGTTTCCGAAAAAAGTCGATAATTTTGCAAAACCCGAGTACTAAGTAAACATTTTAATGCTAAATGATTTTGTATAATATGTCATTATATTTGCGTATTTTGTAGAGTTTTTATATTAAAAGGTTTGATTTTTATTTAAGAAAATCCAACTACAAATTTCATTTAGAGCACTCTTTAAACTAACAAAACATACAGCAAGTAGTATCTTAGCTCTCCATTTGGCCAACGTTTTTTTACCAACATAAATACGCTGAGACAAATTTTAGCCGTTTTATTTGAAAAAAAAAAAATACTTACAAAATTATTGAAATAATTCTAATCGAGTAACTCGATTACTCGTGGAAAATTACTCAAATAAATTTTTATTTGAAATTAGCCATTTTATTTTACTCGAGCGATTAATCGATTTTATTTTCCCGATTAATCGAGCAAACATAATTCGAGTAAACACCCTTTTAATCACTTAAAACCATATATAATTGTAATTTTCTAACCGAATTGAAGAATTATGCTATATAATAAATACAAGATCTACAAGAAACATCGCGACATGCATATGCTATCTCTTATGGTTTTAAAGATATTCGACTTTAAAAATTAAAATTTTCAATTTTTGTCTCATACTGCACGGATTTTTTTTCAAATCGGTTGGGAAATTTCATATTCTGAATACCATAGTTTGAGTAAAAACCAAACATTGAGGCCCACTGTATTTTCTTAATATTTATAGTCATGTTTTGCTTTTAATTTTTCATTTATCAATTTTTGCTTACTCGTAGTAGCTATTGTTGTTCAAGAGCTTGAATACCTTATTTGTATCTCTATTTTCAGATGTTGTTCATTCAGTCATTCGGTGGTTTTAGCTGGTGTTGTTTTTTTTTTTTCTTGTTTGCTATTTTTCTGTTGAACTGCATTAGTTCGTTTGCTTGACTAATCTAAACTATTTAAGACAAAATTTATTGGCAGGCCATTAGCTGCGAATACGGCCAGTTTGGCTGACTGGCTGGCTTTGAGGGTTTGTGTGAATAACTGACTGAGTGACTGAATGACTGAGTAACAGACTCACCAAGTGACTGAATAAACTTATAAATATAGAGGATTTTCTCTAAAGTATTTTATTTGTTATTTTATCATCATTATTATTATTGTTTTATTACTAGAGCTTTTGTCTGCTGCAAAATTAATTTTATTTTTTGCTGCTGTTTAGTTACCGTTTTTTTTAAATCTTTAATATTTTGATTTTTTTTTCAGAAGTTGGTTTTATAGTTTTTTTATTATCAATTTTTTCTAATAAATATTTTTGATACTTTTTTAAGTCCGATTACTGTGCAACAATTACACAAATAATTTCGTCAGAAATTGAAATTTGTTTGTATTTATTAAAGCGATGTCAAGTGATAAGAAGTATTTTTGGAAGTCTTCTATCAAATATATACAATTTTATTTGCACGTTCGCTTCACATTCAAATTACTTCAATCATGTTATTCAGGACTATTTTCGGGGGTATTACCATTTTTAGCATCAAATGTTATCAAGATCAAAGATGAATGATTTCATCATTATTCTACCTCTATTATATTTCAGCAGTCGATTTGTGGTTTGAATTTGGAACGTGCAGTTATAAATATTACCAAAATCTTCTATTTACCTGTAACTTTACTTTCTTTTTTGAACGCCTTCTTAAATTTTTGATATCTCCCTTAATAAATAAAATAAATATAATTCTTATTTAGTCTATTTTGGTGGCAGCATAAGTAGTTAGTTAATCCGATTATTATTTTATTGTGGTTAGCCCAACGAGAGCCGAAGATTTTATCTCATCGGAGTATTATTTTGATTTGTAGTTAGACGACCCAGAATCGAGGTATTTATCTCGTAAGATTGAATGCCGTGGGTAGCCAATTAGATCAGTATTCAGCGAAGCACTTATCATTGAATTGTATTTAGCCAACCGAGAGCAGAATCGTTTATCAATGAATTGGATCAATATTCCGAAAAGATGCTTCAAAATGTAGATGCCCTTACATTTGCGATAGCACATCGATTTGATGAAGTTTAAGTATTCTGGCATGCAACCCAAAAACACAGTTCCCAGTGAGGGTTGTGCACTTTAATTCGTACGAATTATCCAACTAGTAAAAGTTCTTGATTAGTTATGTAAAACTCTGAAGTTAGCGGACTGATTTAGGTCAAAGCTTTAACAATGATAAGCCTTAAAATTATAGGGTATACACTCTTAGTTTTAGATACATACGTGAAATATATAACATTTGAATGGATGGATATCAGCTTTGTCGGAAAAGTTATTAAAGATTTACTTATTAATCTGAAAAGTTAGTTAATTAATTAAAATGAACACTTCATCAATAATATTTGGGATGTATTTTTCTTTCGATCTGTCCGATGGATGTTTGGAAAGTTTTGCTCTAGTTCCTTGTGCAATTTTAATGTGATTTAATTTATCAGCATTAAATCGATTCCCGGTCGGGGTTATATGGGAGATTTCACTAAATGTGAATAGAGTTCGCCCATTTTCAATATCGAACTTTTCAAGAGATCAGAAATACTTTTGTCAAATGTTGTCCCTCTAGAAAATTTATTTTAGGCGCTATCGCCCTGAATATCAATATTGTACAACGTCTTTATATTAAATGTCATCATCGTATCTTAGGCGAAGTTATACGGGATCAATTGTCAAATGCAGAGTGTCTGTCTGCTAAAATCAGATTTGTGGAGCTCCTGGAATTTACACAAAATTTTAGGATATTGTCCCACCCTGAATTTTATCATTGTCGATCAAAACACCATCGCTTAAACGCTAAATTATATCTACCACAAATTACCGAATGCATCAGGATTTAGGTAATCCCCTGCGAAGGACGCTATTAAATTTCATCAAGATAAACACCTGAGATATCGACAAAACAGGAGCTCCAAAAACTTGACTACAACAGAAAAAATTACAGACAAATAGACGGACGGACAAAAAAACAGACGGACGGACAGACAAACAAACAGACGGACGGACAGACAGACAAACAGACGGACGGAGGTCGCGAAATCGATTCTCCTGCCGATTCTGAGTTGATCGGTACAATTTGAATGGTATTCGTAATCAGATTTGTGGAGTATAGATTTTTGAAAATCCTCGCACAAAGAACTATGTCAAATTTCATCACAATCGCTCCATAAACACCTGAGATATCGCTAAAACAATACTTACAAAATGTAAACAAAATTTCTTAGACACGTACTTTGGGCAATTTGCTGTACATCAAATGTAGTATTATGGCGATATCTCAATTGTTTATGGACCGCTTTTGATAAAATTTAATAACGTGCTTGGCGGGGGAATTTCCTAAAATCTGATATTAAATTTATGTAGGTCCGTGCTAAAGGAGGATGGTTTTTCCTATTTCTGCATTTCATTTTTTCAACAAACACTCTCTAATGCGAACTTTGGGCAATTTACGATACATCAAATTCAATGTTGGCGATATCTCAGTTGTTTATGGACCGATTTTGATAAAATTTTACAGAGTGCTTTGGGAAACTATTTCCTACAATCTGATATATAACATATTATCACATGTACCAGGAGTATATTTTTTCTCTTGTTATTTAAAAGTGTGTTTCAATCAAAAATTTTAAAATTTTCGTCTAATTTTTGGTATTTTTTCGATATTTTCGGTGTTTATAAACCGATTTTAATGAAATTTAATAGCGTTCATTGCGGGAGAATTTCCTAAAATCTGATATATAATTTATGTAAGTCCATCCTCCAGGGGCTTTAGAAACTTGATTTCAACAGACAGACAGACAGACAGACAGACAGACAGACGGACAGACAGACAGACGGACATCGCTTAATCGCTTCTCCTCCCGATTCTGAATCGATCGGTATAATTTTTATGGGGTCTACTATCACTAATAAAAAAATTACAAACGGAATCACAAACTTATAATACCCTTTCACCTATTGGTGAAGGGTATCAAAAAAAAACAATTTTGTGAATTATTTTTATATTATCTTTAATCCTAGAGGGTGACTTAACTTTTTTTCGAACCACTCTAGTGTATATGCGAATTAAAGGGAGTAAAAGGAGAGATAAATCTTTGTATTGTCAAACACTGTTTTACATCGGCGGCGTGTTATTGCCGTGGGCTTGCCACAGATTAAGGATGCCGCTGATTGAAATTACTAATTGCAGAATTTAATGTTAACGTGACTGGCGCTCGAACCCATGCTAAATGTGATATGTTATGCTTAGTAGTCAACGTGCTAAGCCAACTAAGTAACAGCACCATCAAATTCGTAAGTTGATTCAAAATTAAAACTATTTCTGAACACATTTTATGCAATCGAACTTTATCAAAGTTGAATTTAAAGCAACTATAATTAAATATTTTTTTTTTTTTTCTAAAACATGCAATAACACGTTTTACACCATTATCACAATAATTCAAAACTTTTTTAATTTTAAATTAAAATTAAATTGTTTGAATGAGATTTAATTCTGAAATCTCTTTAGATTTTTCAAATTTATCTGTAAAAGCTGATATTAGTTTTGTTTTTAATATGTTGGCAATTGATTCAATTACATAGCGGGTGCTATTAATACAAAAAAAAAACGAACATTTATCTCTAACATTTTCTAAATGTTCAAACCTAAGTATAAGTATCTATTGAAGTATATTTAACATAACATATTTACTCGTACACATGGACTTAAATAGTCTATTTCTTCTCAACTCATTGACTCTAAGTTATTTACGAGTAGTTTTTTCCATTTTTTTTAATTTCTACTTTTTTTTGCAATTCTTCAACTATTTTAAAATTCTTAGAAAAAAATAATTAAAGATACAATAATTGTTTGTTATCTATTTGATACTTCTGCCCCTCACTACCACACACATACAGCAAATTCTTAAATTGACATGTTCAAACTTTTTGCTATAATTATTCGAATTGATAAGATTAAAAAAAATATATATTGGGTATTTTAGTTAGACTCGTTTTGGTTTCCATTGTTTAGACAAGAAATGACAAACAATATTTTAACTAATTATGATAACAGATTCTAAGACCAAAGTTAGCAATTATTTTAGAGTATAACTTGGAAATGCTGAGTTATTGTCTATTAAGTTGTCAAATGTTTTGGAACGAAAACTATAGTATTCATAAGATCAACAACAAATTAAGTCATTTCTATGGATTTCTATAACGAATGTCATGTGATACCTTAACTCTATTATTTAGTGGGCTAGACTTTGAATTGAAATCTATTATTTATCTAAAATGACTAAAATTGCACCCTCTGACAAGAAAAATTAAATTTGCTGAAATTCAAGGGTAAAGAAATTAATTTTTGAAACTTAAAAATTTTTGAAATTAAATTATTACAATTTTTAATCGTAGTTGTATACATATATAGGGTTTTTCAAAAGTTTTTTTTTAATAAAATAAAAACGGTTTTGGTTATCAATGAAATTCTTTATTATGTATGAAACTCGATTTCTTTTGCATGGTCACCTCGGGCATGCTTGCAGAAGTCCAGATGCTTAACCCAATTTTCGAGGGTTTTCAAGCATAAATTGGCCTACTACTGCTTCAGTTTCAAGTTCGATATTTGTACGAAGTTCATCAATCGTCGTTGGCTTGTTGGCATATATTTGACGTAGCCCCACAGGAAATAGTCTGACGGCGTCGTTTGCACATTTGATGCCATTCTGCATGGAACTCGATTTCTTTTGCATGCCTACCATGGGCACGCTTGCAGGAGTCCACGCGGTTCGACGGTTTCCAAGCATAAATTGGCCGATACTGCTGCACTTTCACGCTCCATATTCGTAGTTCATCAATCGTCGTTGGTTTGTTGGCATAGACTTGACGTAGCCCCATTAAACAGTCTAACGGCGTCGTTTGCACGTTTGATGCCATTATGCATGGAACTCGATTTCTTTTGCATGACCACCACGGGCACGCTTGCAGAAGTCCACACACTGAACCCAATTTTCGACAGTTTTCAAGCATAAATTGACCGATTTGCAATTTTAAGTTTGATATTCGTATGAAGTTCATCAATCGTCGCTGGCTTATTGGCATAGACTATGGTACTTGTCGTCGCCCCACAGGAAATAGCCTTACGACGTCAAGTCGCACGTTAGATATTCGTACGAAGTCCATCAATCATCGCTGGCTTATTGGCATAGACCATAGGCTTGACGTAGCCCCTCAGATTGTCTAACGGCGTCAAATCGAACGATTGAGGCGGCCAATTGACTGGACCATTTTGTGAGATAACACGTTCTCCAAACTTGGTTTTCAATAAATTGATTGCGACATTCGCTCTGTGTCTTGTGGCACCGTCCTGTTGGAACCACATTTCCTCCAAGTCCATATCATCCAATTGAGACCAAAAATATTGAGTAATCATTGAACGGTAGCGATTTACAGTAACGAGCCGGTCTTGATCATCATGGAAGAAGTAGGGCTAAATGAAACCGCACCAAAGCGTAAGTTTTTCGGGATTCAATGATGACTCATGTAGTACGTGTGGATTGCTGCCTGACCAATAACGCATATTATGTTTATTGACGAAGCCATTCAGCCAGAAATGAGCCTCACCGCTGAAGATGATTTTTCGATGATGATTCTTAACTTTGAGGCCACTGACTCCGAACTTCGGTAGTTAATTTCAAAAATTTCGCCTCGTTGTTGGCTCGTATATGTTCAGTTCCATACCAGATAGAACCAGCTGGGATAATCGTCAATCGCTCTTTGAGGGGAACTCGATCTTCACAGACGGCTCTAAAATGGAAATTGGCACTGGCGCTGGTATCTTCTTAAAGGACCGGAATATTAGGAAATCTTACACGCTTAGAGACGAGTGCAGTGTATTTCAGGTAGAAATCGTTGCCATTCTGAGAGCCACTGAGCTCATTTCTTACAACATTCCTGAAGATAGCGAGGTGACAATCTACAATGACAGTGGCTGCTTCAAAAGCCCTGGAAGGATGTAGTATCACCTCAAATCTAGTCAAGTCGTGTAGATTAGTTATTATCAGCTTGTCAGCTATATATAGGATAAGCCTTTTCTGGGTTTCTGGTCATTGCAACATCGAAAGCAATAAAACTGCTGACGAAATCGCAAGACATGGCTCGAGCCAGGAACTGATGCTTGCGGTGACAGAGATAGCACCTCCTATATGTCACCTTTTTATGGGCATCAAGTCTTGAATCGATGAGGAAACATCTTAAAACTGGCATAACTTTGCCACTTGCACAATATCTAGGACCTTATGGCCCGATATAAATATACGCAAGACCTAGTTCTAGATCTTAGAACAAGTCTTAGGAAATGCATAGATGTTCTAACTGACCATTGCGACCTGAATGATAGGCTAAATAGATGAGATGGAACAATTCAGGACATTTGCAGACTATGCTCGGACGCGGATTCGTTCGAAACGGTCGAGCACATCCTCTGCCATTGTCCTATGCTCCAAAACCATAGACTTACATTTCTAGGTAATAGATTCCATTAGGAACTGTGCGATATACATCAGTGCGAACTGACTGACTTTGTAGGTTTTATATTGGGATTTAAATGGCTTAGAAAGACAGGTCCCTAGGGTAGCGTTTTAGATAACACTTCTCTTCTCTACGACTTCCTTCCTCTATTTCTAACACTATTTAGAAACTTCATCCTTGACTCTTCTCTTTCTTTTTCCTTCCGCTTTTGTTATATACTTCCAGAAAAGATCACAATGGACCCAAAGGTCTCCGAGTGAAGATGTCACTCCCCTGGCATTACTTTTTCAACCTAACCTAACCTAACCTTGGCTCAAGTATCTTTCCATCATGAAATGACAAACTTTACTGAAGAGAAATATCAAAAGTGCAGCAAGAAATATGACGTCGTCTGTTGTCCCTGTCGCTGTACTTTTGTAGCGTCCCTGTTGAAAAGCCCGATATATTTAAAATTATTAATCATTATTTGTAGGTCCAAAGTTTAATCATAGAATTTTAAATCATAGATAACCTTTTAGTCTAAATTTTTAATAGTGCATTTTTTAGTCAAAATATTTAAAAGATATTTAGTAAATCCAAATTAATAATCGTGAATCTTAAGTTACTTTGAGTTATAGTCTCCACAACATAACATAACACAACATAACATCTGGTGGACCAGGTTGGGAATGGGCAAACCGGATACCATCATCTACGTCCGGAAATGGTGTTCCAAATTGTTATTTAAGTTTGTGTTTTCTAAGTGTTGTGTACTTTTTTAATTTTATTGTGTGCGAACTAGGGCTTGTTGTAGGGTAGAGTTCCTTCGCCCGAAAGAGACCGCGAGAAGCTAGTCAGGCGGCCAGAACAACAGTCCACACGGTCCGTAACAGTAAATGGCTATGTTGAGGTTGGTCTCCATATGGTAGCGAGCAGTACCAGGTTTCAATAGCGTGATATTTACAAGGTGATGTGCGTGTCTCCCGATCAAATTACAGCAGACAGAATTGGACCACATATGATCGTTCAGTACTATAGCTTCGAGGTAGTAAAAGAATATGTTTACCCTGGTAACGCCGTCAACATAAATAACGACATAGTTTTAGAAACCAAACGTAGAATCATACTTGCCACGGTCAGGCTTACCACCGATGGAGGATGCTATAAAATTATTATACAGAAATTATTGTTGTCGTGACTAGGGCTCGAACCCGGGCTAAATGTTTAAAAGATTAAATATCGGTATAAGTGCGACTGTCTGTCCCCGCCCGACCCTCTATCTTTCTATATGTCAGTGGATCAGAGTAACTTGTCTTTTTTCCAGCCTCTTCTTCTTCTTCTTTGAATTATAATTTTCTGTATCTTTTTTTGCTGTTGTTGTTGCTGTTGCCGTTTATATTACGACCATGACCTAATAAATGCGCGCAATCGCATAACTCTTTATTATATTAATTTCTGTTTCTTTAAAGAAACGATACACAATAAACAACAATACAAAATTTGTATTTGTATCTCAGTAACACGAAGAAGAAAAAAAAATGAAAAAAATGAAAATAAAGTCTATGTATCAGTTTAAACGAGACAACAAAATAAAAAAAAAAAAAACACCGATACATGAAGTCTAGATAAAGATACAGTGAAGTGGAAAAGTGTTAAGATTTTAATGGTAAAACATTTACAATAATTTCTTATTCCTTAAGGGTAAACAAGTATTAGGCTATATCGAGTTTTTACAATTTTCTATGGTTTGATTTTTTCGATAATTGAGTTAAAGCGATATAGCGTAATAACTAGTGAAATCCAATGAAATCTTAATTTTAAAGGTCCATAACAATAAAGAAGGGGGTTGTAGAGCTTAAACGCAAGTTGGAAATACTACTGCTAAGTACCAAGAGTATACAAAATAAATTTCAGCCGCTACTAATTGCCACTCTAGTAACCTGAGCATTTTTATACCCTTCACCACCATAGGCGGAAAGGGTATTATAAGTTTGTGCTGATGTATGTAACGCCTAGAAATATTTGTCTTAGACCCACCTTTTAGTATACCAATATGCTTAGAATCACTTTCTGAGTCGATTTAGCGATGTCCGTCCGTCTGGCTGGCTGGACCCCCAAGTAAACCTTGTAATCAAACTACAGGTCGCAATTCTAAAGATAATTTGATGAAATTTGGCACATATCATTTTCTTTTTTGATAGTGAGACTATGGCTATTAAAATTCGTCAAAATCGGTTCCTTATTTATGGTACCTCCCATAGGTCCCACTTCCCGGAATTGATATATTGGCCACAAATATCAATATATTCACAAATATCAATATTTCATGAAATTTAAATTAATTACTGCCTATGTAAACTATAATCACTGTACTAAATTTCGTTGAAATCGGTTCACGTTTGACCATAGCTCCCATACAAACTCTTCTTCAAAAACGCACTAAATGAGACAAAAATCACTAAAACGCTAGTAAATCTAAAGATAATGAGAATTTCAAGTTTAGTTTTTGCACACATAATTTTTGTAGCAACTGTAATCAATTTGCCAAATTTCGTAATCGGTCCACATTTGACTCTAGCTCTCATATAAGTCGAAATGACGGAAACAGCCTAAATATATAAGTTTTGAGAAAATGTTTGTATGATGGCAAAATTTAGCAGATATTTGTCTTTATACAGGAAAAATAACACCTTTGACCTTAGTGGTGAAGGGTATCGTATGGTCGGGCTTGACCGACTGTAGCACTTTCTTACTTGTTAGTAATATTATCTTTTATATATTTTGAAATATATTCAAATATACCGAATTTTTTACAAAAAAGGTTCATAAAATTAAGGAAAATAACCAAAAAGGGATTTACAAAGATTGTTATTAAATTATATACATATGAAGCTCTAACAAGATTAAATGAAATATTGCTGAAATATGGGCGTGGCGTGATATTTTTCGATTTAACTACTTTAAAAGTAAGCACTTTTTTCGAGCCAAATTTCTATGAGTCGTTTAAGAAAATACAAATTTTAAAGGAAATTATCTAAGCATTAAATTTATATAGGTGGTGGCCATATTACTATGGGCAGATCAAAAATACAAAAATAGAATCAAAATGACAGTCTTGAAGAGTCAAATTTTTAAGTCGCTTAAAAAAAGTGGAAAATACACATTTTAAAGCATTACATTTATACAGGTGGTGGCCCTATTACAATGAACAATTCAAAATTGCAGAAATAACAAAAAACATTGTCTTGAAGATTTAATCTTAAATTTTTAACATATTATTGAAATATTAAACTTTTGGTTATGTTTTTAATATAATACTTAATCATGACTGATACTTTTGCAGAAATTTGAAATATTTATATCTCTGTAACTATTTATCCGAATTTGACAAACTGTGTATTGTAGGGTAGACTTAAAGCTTAAAGATAGACTTAAAAAGTTGTAACTTCTTATCCGAATTTGCTTCTTTGATTGAAATGTTTTGGGGCTCTTCGAAAGATATGCTCTAATACTTTTGCCTTACTAAGATCCGTTAGATTATTTTTTGCCTTATGTAGGTATAGGGAATGAAATGGTTATTTTTAAATGATTAATATAAACTAAATATTGAATTGAAATATTCAACTTTTGATTACATTTTTAATAAAATACTTAATCTTGTCTGATACAAATATTCCTTTAGAAATTTTAAAATATCTCTGTAACTACTTATCCGAATTTCCCAAACTGTGTATCGTTGGGTAGACTTAAGGCTTAAAGTTACAAAATATTAATGTCAAAAGATGAAAAGTCAGAAAACGTAAAATTTGTTTTACTACAAATGATCTTGGTGCTGTGATTCAATTGGTTAGCACGTCGATTACTAAGCATTGAGCCTGCATTCAAGCCTCCATCACAGCAACATAATTTTTTGCATTAATTTCTATCCAAATTATTAATTACTACAGCATCCTCCATCGGTGGTAAGCCTAAAGCATGAGCACGCCGTCGATGTAAAAAAAAAAATAATAGAACAGAAAAGCTTAGGTAATGCGTCTAAATAATAACAAATGCGCAACTTTACTGTTCTAAAAACAGACATGACGGGTAATTACAAAGTTATCCCCCTTCCAAAGAAAGTAACTCAATTCCTCTTTATACCATACATAATTGTATAGGTAGTATTTGTCTGGGTGTTACCATGTTAAAAAAAAATTGTAAACTTTCTCCTTTTTCTGGGCTAAATAAGGCTATAGTCATTTCTAATTCATTAGAATTTTTTGACCACCGCTTTTGAAAAATCTAATGATGTAGTTCTATAGAGAAGAGTCCAGATATTAAGAAGCAATAATTGTTTTCAAGAAAAAGTTATATTATGTGTTATAAATAAGGTATTGAAACGTGCTTAATGTTCTAAAACGAAAAGTGATGAAATTTTTCATCAAACTCAGTAGCTCAGGTATCGAATATAGTTTCATATCTTTAATCTTGATGTCGATTTAATTAAGACATGGAATCTTGGTTTTATTCCGCGGAATTAAATAACTTATTCTCGTTTATAGTTTAGGAGATATTAGGAAATCAAAAAAGCTCTTCAAAATTCAGTGTTTTCTCGGGTTTGCTCGGTGCTCCCACTATAACCATGTGAAAGGTGAAAGTCTCTTCTTTAGATTGAGTGAAAAAAATTCACCGAAATTCACCGATCGTAGAACAAAGTTCAAAATTTTCTGAAAAAAATCAAGTAAATTGTTATGCATAATTTAACTAAAAAGTATTGCAGTCATTTAGGCGTAACTTTTAAATAAAATTGCAAGTGTAAGTCCCGCAGGAGTCGACGGATTTCAGTTAGTAGAGCTCTTTTTTGGGTCAACCAATAGATTTGTGCAGAATTTCATTATATGCTGAGAATTTAGGCTTTTATTAAGAAGAAAACAAGTGAAAAATGGGGGTCCAAAGCAGGTACCCCAATAGGTGGATGGATTTCAACCAAAATTGGTTAAAATTGGACTTTGTTGGATAAAATTATAGATGAGTGCCAAATTTTTTCAAATTCTATTGGCTAATACATTGAGAAAAATACTAAGTTAAAAATTGGAGTCCAAGAGTCAAGAGATCTCAACCGAAAGTAGTATAACTCTTTCTTGGATCAATTAATAGACGTGTGCCGATCCCAAGGAGTAAACTGATTTCAACCAAAAAGGGTCTACTATTTTTAGATCAACTTATAGACATGTGCCGAATTTCATTAAACTCTGTTAAGAATTGCGGAGTGCATATAAAAAAAAATTGGTGAAAAATGGGGGTCCAAGACAGATAGTCTAATTTCAACCAAAATTAAATTTCATTAAATTCTGTGGAGAATTGCAACTTGTACATAGAAAAGACAAAATTGGGTTTAAATCTCTAACGATTTTGATAAAATTTGGACAGTGGGTACCTTTTGTGATGTATAGGCCGAGTAAGAAGGGACTTTCGGAACCTTTGCCTCTAAGAGGGTAAAAACGGGTAAAATGGGGAAAAAATCTGAAATGCTATATCTACTAAAGTAATAGGCATAGAAACAAAATTAAGATTAAGTTTTGAAAAGCTGTTAAAATAGGCGGACAGCTGTTTGGTACTTTTTTCAATCTATGCCCGGTAGGGGGTAAAAAAGTTGTTTTGGTACCATTATTTAGCCACTCTTAACTTTTGAAGCAAACAATATCAAGAATTTTGTAAGGCAATCAACAAATGTGAGAAAAATACTGAACACGTATTTCGTACTTTTTTGATTTCGGGGGAAAAAGGGTAAAAAAGGGATAAAACGATAACTTAACACCTCATGAAATAATATGAATAGGAACAATATGTTAACTGCGTTTTTATAAAAAGTACCGAATTCAATTGGTACCAAGTACCAAATATGCATATGTAACTTTTTAGAAATTAAGGGATAAAAGGGGAAGAAATTGGTAAAGTTATAACTTTTTAACAAATAAATGTTTTTCTGTCTGTATGTCCTTTATAGAATAGTAAACTATGCATTTAATCATGTTATGCTCATGCAATGATCTTTAGCTAAAGTTGTTGCGCATGAGACGACGAAGGTTTTTAAGTTGGTATCACTATCCGACAGGTGGCGCCACTGAAAATTACTCAAATTGAATTGTAAGCTATGCATTTGATCATGCTATGATCTTTAGCAAAGTTATTACGCATGAGCCGACGAAGTTTTCTTAGTTGGTATGAACAATTTCCAATAGTTGGCGCCACTGAAAATTACTCAAAGCTAATTAAATCGTAAACTGTTCATTTTATCAGGCTATGGTCTTGCACATGAGTTGATGGAGGTTTCTAAGTCTGTATGACCAATTTTTTTTTAAATATTGAAAACTTGTATCACTAACCTTCACTTTTATCACCCACTGTATACTTTGCTCATTATTATAAATCTTTTGGTGTAAAAGACAAAAAAGCAAAATAACCATAGATTTTTGTTAATGTTTGTTGGCTTGTTTTATCTTTTTTTTTTGCGCAAAAACACAAAAAGTAATATGATTTTGTATAAAGTGTATAAAATTACAATTTGATTTTTTTTCTATTTTAATTTAACACTCATTATTCTTTTTTTTCATTTGAAATTAATGTTTGGTGCTTCAAATTGTTTTATTGTATTTTATTTTTTTCTTTTTTGATTTGGTTTGGTCTCTATTTTTGTGTTAAGTCTATAGACGTCTTAAATCTTAACAATCTTTAAATCCACGCCTTGTCATGATTTTTTTGTATCATGTAGTTTTGTTTCACCCTAGTCGGCTATAAAGGCATAAATAATTTATAAGAAAAAATAAGTAAATATCTATGTAATATATATAAATATGTCTTTTACAAGTGCATTCAAATTATAATTATTGGAATCTATAGAATTAATCGTATGTAAAGCTAGCCAAAACAATAGCTCTATATTTAACCATTTATTATTGGTTTTCTATTTTTATGCGAGATTTGGTGTTATTGGAATTTTCGAATTTGTTCTAAGAATTTCAAGGACATATACTATCTTTTAAACTTGTATTAGACCAGGCAGAACATTTTAGAAAATACTTCTTTAAGACGAATTTTTTAGATCATAGAGGAGTGTCGGTGATCTTTTTTTTGAAAAAATGTCCTTGGAGACATTCAAATCTAAAATCAAATGATGAGATGATCTAACCAACCATCGAAACGCGTCGAGAAAAGGTTTCCCCACCAACATTTTTCGGTTTTATCAAAAAACTATTTGTAAAAATAATAAATAATTGTAATAAATTGGGATCTTAGTGCAATACACGACAGTAAAACTTTTGAAGTAAAGTTTTCGAGTTAGTGCAGTTTTAGGACTTTGAAAAGCTGTAGTCCATAAAACATCTTATCTTCAGAGAGTGCCGACAAATTTCTTGAATTTTGGATCTTAACCCGTCAACAGTCCTTTGGGATCATTTCGAAGTTTTCTTTTCATAATATCCCACATATTTTCTATCGAAATAAGGTCTGGACTAGAAGATGACCAATCTATGACCTCGATTCTATTTTCTTCAAGCCACGTTTTCGTTTTTCTTGCAATATGGGAAGAAGCACCATCCTGTTGGAGTATGTAGTCCCCGCATTCTGATAATTTCGATACCGATGGTATCAGATTTTCCCCTAGATTCCAAATATGAAATGGAGATGAGTGACACCTTTCGAGGACAGACATCCCCATACCCTAACGCTATCTGGAATCTTAACTGTACACTTTAAGCAGCCTTTGTTGTATGTGCTTTTACGTATTAGCCTTTTACTTGAATCACCAACACATACATCAAACTTGGTTTCGTCGCTAAAGATAATGCTGTCACATTACCGTTATATCCAAGAGCGTCAATCTTTAGTCCATAATAGGCGTTTTTCATTTAATACGCGTAAGAAATTACTTTTCCTTGGCCTAACAAATAAATATAAACTATCAAGTAATAACTGGTGTACGAATTAATAGTGGTTAGGGCTCTATATATAGCCCGTCTTATTCATACAGAAATGTATTTCCTTGTTATACCCTAGATCACCAAATAGGAAAAGGGTAGGTTGAAGTTTATAATGCATAGAAACATATTAATATACCGATCGACTCAAAATCACTTCCTGAATTGATTTAACGATGTCCGTCCGGCTAGCTGGGCGAACATCTATGTAAGCTTGTTATCAAAGTACAGGTCGTAACTTCAAAGATAGTTTAATGAAATTTGGAACGGATACACATTTTGGTCCAAGGATGATCTTTGTTAAAAATTGGATTACTATTTCTGGTACTTTTGGCCCTTTACAGACACAAATTTAATTGTATTTAAATAATATTTAACATAAATATTTCTTATAGTGTCCGAAATCAGATTTGTATGAATCGGCCCATATTGGACCTCCCATACAAGACACATACTCAAAAGTCTTGTAAATTCACAAAAACGCTTATAAATCTAAAAATAATTGCATTTTATCAATAAAACTTTGCACAGATCAATATTTCGCAAATATAAACCAATAATCGAAATTTGGTAACAATCGACCCTAGCTCCCATAACAGGTCCTCAACCGGAAATGACATAAAACTACTAAAATTTCGGTATAATAACTATAGCTTTTTTTACTTGTGATTTAAGCTTGAGTCACTATAAAAACACCCGATATAAAATTAATTCGAATTGTTTTATTTGGTACATACTAGGGTATTCAATTATTCGCGGTTTTGGTTATTCGATTAATCGTGCGAATAACAAGCAAGAAAAGCTATAGTCGTTCAAGCCCGACTATGTCATATCCATCACTGCTAAGGGGAAATATGGACCAACAATTAAACAAGTTTTCCTTAAGTCTTAGAGACATACATATATATATTATGAGCTATTTTTTTCAAAATTTCGAGATTTGTGTCATTTCCGGCTAAGGGCCTGATATGGGAGCTAGGGTCAATTGTGGATCGATTGTTAGCAAATTTCGGTTATTGACAAAATATTTATATTGACAAAATATTTATCTGTGCAAAGTTTGAGTAAACAAATGCATTTATCTTTAGAGTTATACACGTTTTTGTGCTTTTATGTGTATATAAACGTCTTTTGAGAATGTGTCTTGTATGGGAGGTATGGTCAAATATGGGCTGATTTCTACAAAATCAAATCGATCGATTTCAGATATATTTTTGAGAATGTGGAACCATTTCCACAAAAAATATAAGCCAAATGAAAGATAAGATATCAGTCAAAATGATTGAAGCCCAAATCGATCGATTTTCGTCATATATCGGATTGTTTGACACATATGTATTAATATATAAGAAAAACACTATTTTGTTTAATCGATTAGTCGACACAAATTATTCGGTTATTTGAATTTTGTAGATTTTCAAAAAATCGATTAAATAAAAAATGAAATTAAACGGTTAATCGAATAAAGGTCAATCGATTGAATACTTTAGTACATGCACATTTTCTTTTTAGAGTAAGATTGAAAAAAGAAACAAAGTGGAACTGTATATATATCTCTCTATCGACTCAAATAAATATATCATACATTTTAGTAAATGTATGTGCATTTTTTTATCAAATCCGAAAGCTCTTAAAAACAGACGATCCTTTCAGATCTATATTATGTTATAAAAACAGTTTAAGGTTATGTTATGGATTTAGTTTCGTTTAGGTCTAGGTGTAGCCAAAGACTCTATAATAGAAAGATATTGCACTTCCATACATTGATTTGATTTGCCGCATGGTCGTTTTAAAAAGTCCCATATCTCTCTTTTATATTCCGCTTTTACTCTATTTCGAAAACAACTAATCGAGACGATTATCCAATGATAGCTCATGGTGATTTAGTTTAATTGTAATGGGTGTTTTTTTTAGAGGTATAGAACTTCGAATTGAAATAAAACACAAGAAAATCGTTTTAATGTCCATCAATTTGGCTTTATTGGAAGGATAATTTTATGCCATTAATGTTTAGATATGATTTCGAGCATGTGGCCGCCGCGGCTGGCTCGAATAAAGCCAATTCTACAGGTCCAATTTTCAACTACTTTTTCGAGCATATGGGGCCGTATGTTGGCAATAACGCCACGAATGTTGGCTTCCAAGTCCCCTAACGTTTCTGGTTTGTTGGCGTAGACGAGCGACTTCACATATCCCCAAAGTGGTGTCAAATCGCACGATCTTGGTGGCCAATTGACAGGTCCATTCCGCGAAATTATGCGCTCATCGAATGTTTCCTTCAATAAATCAATTGTGACGTGCGCTGTGTGGCATGTAGCGCCGTCTTGTTGGAACCACAACTCATCCACATTCATGCCATCCAATTGGGGAACAAAATAGTCGGTTATCATGGCTCTATACCGGTCTCCATTTATGGTAACTGACTCTCCAGCATTATTTCGGAAGAAGTATGGCCCAATGACTCCACCAGCCCATAGAGCACACCAAACAGTCAGTTTTTGTGGATGTAATGGCGTCTCAAGGGTCTCATGTGGATTCTCTTCACTCCAAATGCGGCAATTTTGCTTGTTGACGTAGCCATTCAACCAAAAATGAGCCACATCACTGAACAAAATTTTGCGATGAAAATCAGCATCGAAATCAATCTCATTTTCGGCCCATACACCAAAATCACGACGCATTGCATGGTCTCGCGGCTTTAATTCTTGCACAAGCTGGATCTTGTAAGGTCGCAAGCCAAGATCTTTGCGCAAAATCTTCCATAAAGTTGATGGACAAAGCTCCAATTGCTGTGCACGGTGGCGAATCGATTCATTCGGGTCCTCTTCAACACTTTGCTCTACAGCGGCAATTGTTTCTTCGGTGCGCACTGTTCGACGTCGCTGCGGATGCGTATTATCACATAGAGTAAGCGTAGTGCGAAAACGATCCATGGTTAACCGAATTAATTGCTCTGATGGACGATTATGTCGACCATAAAATGGACGGAGCTTGCGGTAAACTTCGCGAACTGAACCATTATTTTCGAAATAAATTTGCACGATTTGCAAGCGTTGTTCTTTTGTCAACCTGTTCATGATGAAATGGCAAACCAAACTAAATATTAATCACTTGATAGCTGACAAAATGGCCGCCAGTTGAAAAAGTGATGCCAACTTAAAGTTCTATACCTCAATAAAAAACACCCTATATTAATCAAAGTGTGGGTTCAGCTAAATTTATAAGATTTATAAGAATTAAGTCATTTATTAGGTTAAGTCAACTTTTTTAAATGAACAAATAACTATCATAGTTTTTTGAAATGCATTTTAAATTATTCAATATTTTTATACCCTTCACCAATAGGTGAAAGGGTATTATAAGTTTGTGATTCCGTTTGTAATTTTTTTATTAGTGATCGTAGACCCCATAAAAATTATACCGATCGACTCAGAATCGGGAGGAGAATCGATTAAGCGATGTCCGTCTGTCTGTCTGTCTGTCTGTCTGTCCGTCCGTCTGTCTGTCTGTCTGTTGAAATCAAGTTTCTGAAGCCCCTGGAGGGTGGACCTACATAAATTATATACCAGATTTTAGGAAATTCTCCCGCAATGAACGCTATTAAATTTCATTAAAATCGGTTTATAAACACCGAAAATATCGAAAAAATACCAAAAATTAGACGAAAATTTTAAAATTTTTGATTGAAACACACTTTTAAATAATAAGAGAAACAAGGTACTCCTGGTGTACATGTGATAATATATTATATATCAGATTGTAGGAAATGGTTCCCCAAAGCACTCTGTAAAATTTTAGCAAAATCGGTCTATAAACAACTGAGATACAGCCAAAACACTAAATTTGATGTATCGCAAATTGCCCAAAGTACGCGTTAGAGAATGTTTGTTGAAACAATGAAATGCAGAAATAGGAAAAACCATCCTCCTGGAGCACGGACATACATAAATTTTATATCAGATTTTAGGAAATTCCCCCGCCAAGCACATTATAAAATTTTATCAAAAGCGGTCCATAAACAACTGAGATACCACCAAAACACTACTTGTGATGTACAGCAAATTGCCCAAAGTACGTGTCTAAGAAATTTTGTTGACATTTCGTAAATATTGTTTCAGCGATATCTCAGGTGTTTATGGACCGATGCTGATGAAATTTGACAGCGTTCCTTGTGGGAGGATTTCCTAAAATCTGATATAAACTCCACAAATCTGATTATGAATACCATTCAAGTTGTACCGATCGTCTCAGAATCGGCGGGAGAATCGATTTCGCGACGTCCGTCCGTCTGTTTGTCCGTCCGTCCGTCTACCTGTCTGTCCGTCCGTCCGTCTACCTGTCTGTCCTTTTTTCTGTTGTAGTCAAGTTTTTGGAGCTCAGGGTGGGACGATATCCTAAAATTTTGTGTAAAATGCAAATGGGTATACCTTCCAGGAGCTCCACAAATCTGATTTTAGCAGACAGACACACTGCATTTATCTTAATTCTATGTCTGACTTTTGAACTTTATGATTACATTTGAGTATGGTTTATATATCAAATTATAGGTAATCTTCCTAGGAAGTACAAAAATGCAGCTAAGTATATGATATCCGTTCAAAACCTACATATGTATGTATGTATCTCACATATCAACAAAAATTTAAATTGTTTAATTGCAATTGGGAGAAATCCGTTCACGTTTGACTATTGCTCCCGTATAACTTCGCCTAAGGCAATCTCTTAGTAGCTAATAAATGACAAATTATAATTATCTATCTATTATAATAGATACGATGATGGCATCTAGTATAAAGACGTTGTACAATATCGTTATTCAGGGCGATCTCTTGAAAAGTTCGGCTTTGAAAATGGGCGATCTCGGTTCAAATTTTCTGTTATCTCCCATATAACCCCGACCGGAAATCTTTTTAATGCTGATAAATTAAATCATGTTATAATTGCACAAAGAACTAGAGCAAAACTTTCCACATATCCATCGGACAGATCGAAAGAACAATGCATCCCAAATATTATTGTTGAAGTATTCATCTTAATTAGTTAACTAACTTCAGATTAATACGTAAATCTTCAATAAATTTTCCGCCAAAGCTGATATCCATTCATAGCTAGCTATATATTTCACGCATGTATCTAAAACTAAGAGTGTATACCTTATAATTCTAAGGCTTGTATACATTGGCAATCATTGTTAAAACTTTGACCTAAATCAGTCCGCTAACTTCAGAGTTTTACATAACTAATCATTAACCTTTAATAGTTGGATAATTCGTATGAATTAAAGTACACAACCCTCACTGGGCACTGTGTTTTTGGGTTGTGTGCCAGAATACTTAATCTTCATCAAATCGATGTACTCTTGCAAATCTAAGGGCATCTACATTTTGAAGCATCTTTTCTGCATGGTTTATCTGGTCTATCGAACTTTAGAATCCAAGTGACGCTGCCTTATACATCAGCCACCTGCCCAACCTAACCTTTGGGTCCATTACTATTCTAGATGATGACGCCACCGAAAAGCTTTTCGTTTTGTCATTTCGATTGTCATTTGAGCCCTTTTTATAGCATTTTACATCACTTTGGCCAAAACTTCCGGCGACAGGTCCTCACATTCTTGACGGATATTGTCTTTAAGAGCTGCAAGAGTCTGAGGCTTGTTGACATAAACCCGCGACTTCAAAAAGCCCCACAAAAAGAAGTCTGCAGCGGTCAAATCAGGCGATCTTGCTGGCCAGTGCAAATCGCCAAAAGGGAAGATTAGGCGCCCGGGAAATGCATCCTTCAGCATATCGGTTGTGGCACGTGCAGTGTATGCCGTTGCACCGTCCTGTTGGAACCACATGTTTTCCAATCCCAATTCATCAAGTTGCGGCAAACGGAACTCGTTAATCATTGCTCTGTAGCGCTCACCATTCACAGTAACCGTTTGGCCCGCTACGTCTTTGAATAAAAAAGGTCCGATGACTCCTCCAGCGAAAAAAGCACACCATACAATGACTTTGAGCGGGTTAATAGCTCTTCGTGGGTTACACGCGGATTTTCACGTAAATTTTGCTTATTTACGTACCCGGTAAGATGGAAATGGGCCTCATCACTCATGATTATTTTTAATGAAAAATCGTCTTCCTCTTGGTGGTGATTAAGGATGGCTTGAGCGTATGTTAGACGCGATTGGCGGTCAGCAGCTAACAGCTGATGCACCGTCTGGACTTTGTACGGAAACATCTTCAAATTTTTTACCAAAATTCGCTGTAAAGACCGTTGACTGATACCCATTTGCGTGGCACGTCGTCTGATCGATGTCGACGGCGCTTCCATGACATCCTCGGCTACAGCAGCAATATTCTCTGCAGAACGGCGACTCCGGGGTCTGCCACGCCTGGCAGCATCTCGTGTTGTGCCAGTCTCTTCGAGGCGAGCAGTATTTCACCAGTAGGCGTTGGACGGCTTGGAAATCTGCGACGAAACTTACGTTGTGCCAAAGTCACCGACCGATTATTGGCCAAATAAATAGTCACCAATATTCCGCGTTCTGGAGCAGTGTAGAGTAACATTGTTTATTAACGTGTATTTTGCAAGTGTTTACTACACAAATGCCAAAACAGAATTGACATTAGGGGCCAATCGCAAAATTTAGAGCATTTTCTGATAGGAGGATTACTTTTGCGCCACCTTGTACTAGTATAACCAAATATTGCTAGGAATTACATTTAGTATGAACAAAAGAAAATTAATATACATATGAAGCATTTGTGTGGGGCTCAACTAAGTCAGTAATCAGAAACTATATAATTATCAATATATTCATACGATTTTGTATTTTACTTTTGAAACACTATTGGTGAAGGGTATCCAAGATTCGGCAAAGCCGAATATACCACTCTTACTTGTTTTTATACTCAAATATTTTTACATAACAAAATTTATAGAGTTTCTATAAATATTTTATTGCTATAGTTTGAAAAAATATTTTTATATAATTTTTTTTTTTTTTTGTTAAACTTTAGCTTCTTTTCGAATAATTTTTCTGATATTGCATTTTAATATAAGTCATTATTTTTATGGTGGCTCTTCAAACGTATTTTCATGATTGGCATTTTTAATTAAACAACAAAAATATAAAAAAAAAAATTCATGCATTAACGCCTAGAGATAACAAAATAAAATTATATATTTATTTTTTTTTTTATATAAAAAAATGTACAAAAAAAGTTAAATAAATATAGAGCGTAATTATGCAGACACTGTATAATTTTGTATCAAAAATATAAAAAAATACAAAAATAGGCAAAACTCCTAAATTCGAAAAAGTATGAGTATGTGCAGGTATGTCTGCCGGTACTTACGATTTTTTTTTGTTTTTCAGTTTTTGTGGGTTTATTGTGGATTGTAACGCTGACAAAATAAAATATAGACACAATTTTTATCGAATTATAATTATATATTAAGTTTTTTTTTTTTTGTGTTCAACTGGTAGCTTTTTTGTGCAATAATTATTGTTTTGTATATAATTATTTTGAATAAAATGGAAACTTTGTTTAGATAAAACAAAACTACATCAAAAATTGTATTCGAAAAAGGTGCTTTTTAGCAAAACAAATGTGTAATTTCCGATTCTCTGTTATACCTACATATATAGGGCAAAAGCATGCACTATGGGTTAAATGGGATACGAGGATTAATTTGAAATATTTTAGTTATAGCCACTAAAATCTTACAAATCTAATCAAACAAAGTAAAGTTTTCAAATTAAACTACAAGTTCTCACAAATAAGCAACTTTAGAAAAAACTTGGAAAGCGACCCAGTGGGGGTTATAGGCCTAGGCGAGGATATACAAAAAACATTTTCAAAAACTTCAAAACACGTGAAAAATTTTGAGATATGTATTCGCAAAAAACTTTTTTCGGGTAGGTCGTAGTACTTTAGTATCTCCAACTTCCACATTTGCGGAGTAATTTTAAATTTTGTAACAGTTTTTTAAAGTCAATGTATCAAGGTTTTACAAGCTGTATACATAGGGCATATATTCTAAGAAATTAGGTAATTTTTTTTTATCAAAAGTTTGACTATTTTTTAAAATTTTTCGAAATTTTTCAAATTCGAAAGCAATTATTTCATTTTTTTTTTCTCTATAAAAACTTTTAGATTTTTGGAAATCGACCTAGTGAGGTTATAGACCTAGATGAGCACATATAAAAACCATTTTCAATGATTTCAAAACACTTGCAAAATTTTGAGATATTATTAAACTGTTTTCGGGTATATCCTAGTACTTTAGTATCTCTAACTCTCACATTTGTAGAGCGATTTTTAAATCTTAAACAGTTTTGGAATGTCAAGGAATCAAGCTTTTACAAGCTAAATAATATATATATATATATTTTATCAGAAATTAGGCAAGTTTTTATCAAAAGTCCCAGCAAAACTTTGGTAATGGCAAGTACTCTGATAACTGGTTACCTTGTAACGACTACAACATACCCTCCGAATAAATATATATTCTTAAACGAGCAATAGTTGTATATATATATATATATATATATATATATATATATATATATATATATATATATATATATATATATATATATATATATATATATATATATATATATATATATATATATATATATAGAATGGCTATCTCGAAAACGGCTCTAACGATTTTGATAAAATTTGGACAGTGGGTATCTTTTTTGATGTATAGGTCGAAGAAGAAGGGACTTTTGGAACTTTTACCTCTAAGAGGGTAAAAACGGGTAAAAAGATGAAAAAATCGAAAACGCTATGTCTCCTAAAGTAATAGGTATAGAAACAAAATTAAAATTACGTTAAACAGCGTTGAAAATAAGCGGAGAGGTGTTTGGTACTTTTTTGAAACTATGTCCGATAGGGGGTAAAAAAGGGTGAAAATAGTTTTTTTGGCACCTTTTTAACCCACTCTTATATTTTAAACTAAAGAATATAGAAAGAAACTTGGTACTGCAATCAATAGATGTAAAAAAAAACATGAAACATGTATTTGGTACTTTTTTGATTTTGGAGCCAAAATGGGTAAAAAAGGGATAACTTAACATCTCAAAAGTAATATGAATAGGAACATTATACATTATGTTAAATGCGTTTTAAAAAAATGTACCGAATTCAATTGGCACCAAAAAAGTACCAAATATACATATGGAACTTTTAGAAATTAGGGAATAAAAAAGGGGAAAAATTAGTATTATTTTAAACAAATGAATGTTTGTCTGTATGTATGTTCTTTATAGAATAGTAAACTGTGAATTTGATTGTGTTATGCTCTTTAGCGAAGATGTTGCGGATAAGCCGGCGAAGGTTTTAAAGTTGATAAGACTAATTTCCGACAGATGGCGCCACTGAAAATTACTAAAAATTAATTAAATCGTAAACTGTACATTTCATCATGCTATGATCTTTAGCAAAGTTGTAGCGCATAAGCCGACGAAGGCTTTTTAGTTGGTATGAATAATTTCCGACAGGTGGCGCTACAGAAACTTACTCAAAGTCAATTTAATCGTATGCTGTACATTTAATCATGCTATAATCTTCAGCAAAGTTGTTACGGATAAGCCGAAGAAGGTTTATGAACTGGAATAAGCAAAGTCCAACAGGTGGCTTCACAGAAAACTACTCAAAATGAATTAAATCGTAAACTGTGCATTTGATCAGACTATAATCTTTAGCAAAGTTGTTGCGCATGAGTCGACAGAGGTTTCTGTTGATATGAATAATTTCCAAAATTATTCAAAATGAGTTAAACTGTAAACTATGCAAACTATGTGTTGGTCGGACAAAATAAATCAAATAATTCAAAATTAACTGAATATTTCTACAATGTCTTTCCTCTAAATTTATTTTAGCACTTTGTAATATAAAATATATAAAAACTTTAAAATTTTCCTCAAAATGCTTATCATAAAGCTCCGAGCAAGGCTCGGTCTACCAGGTACTAATAAGTTATTACAGAAGTACTTATTTGTAATTAAGATGGTAATTTAAACTGAACGGCCCCGGTTCAAATCCCACCAAGGGCAACAGTTTTTTTAGTTTTTTTTTTATTAAAAGAGTCTTTTTAAATGATTTTTGAATTTTAAGAACTTAAATATTATCTTCTGTAAAAAAAATTTGTAAAACTAACTCACGTTAATGAAAAAATACCATCATGAGTCAATTTTGATTATGTAGGGGATGTTGAATACCAAACACAGTTCCGATTGGTCTTAACTTGGTGAGCCCAACTTATCTGGGTCATCCTTCATCTCAACTGCGGACGCTGACCTCCTCTTGGTATCACCTAGGGAACTAGTTTAACACCCCTTAATTTAGTGAGCTAACATGTACCGAGAGTTGTCCCATAAGATCGATAAAAATGGGTTAGGACGACGGGCTAGTAATCCTCTCTTGGAAAAAATAATTACTATGAAGAGGATTAAATTAGAATTAAAATGTTCCACCACCTAATGCTAGAAGAGGACGTCCGAAACTTCGATGGAAAGACCAAGTAGAGGAACATTTTTCAAAGCTTGGCCTATCAAATTGGAGAATATTCGCACAAGATGGAATTCCATGGAATTCCAAAATATGCTCGGACTTTGACCTTAACAGGTTGTAACTATAGGAATTTTAAGTAAGTAAGAGTCAATGTTATATAACCAAAAAGGAAGATATAAACTATTTAAGTTTTAAAATAATTAAAAAGAAACTTCTTTGTATTTTATTAAATGCATTAAACATTTACAAAAAATCGAATAGAAATATTTTTCTAAAAATTACAACAAAGCAAAAAAAGCAGGGAAAAACAAAGTTATTGTCACATGATTTTGGGTCTAAAACTAAAAATTAAACATATTAATTATAAGCTGCTAAGTTTTCAAAATATGAAATAGCTCAGTGGAAGTGGAGTCTCCGCCTAGCAGTCGTAGGGGTCTGGGTTCGAACCCCCATGGGGTCATAAAAAAAAATGTGTATTTCGTTTAAAAATATAATTTATTTAAATAAAACAACAGCAAAAAAAGTTGTTGTTGTTGTTTTCCAATTGCTTACCCAAGTCATTACTTTTCTGCAATTGGTAAGTACTTGCCTCCAATGACATTCCCATGTTAATGTAATGACTTAAACAGTGAATGTGTAAGTAGTTCGTGTTCAATAGTTTAGCTGTTTAACTCATTACTTGGTAATGAAAAGTTTTGCTGGGGTTTGACCATTTTTGTTTAATTTTTCGCAATCTTTAAAATTCGAAAGCTATTATTTCAACTTTTTTTTTGTTAGAAACTAAATTCTTATTTTATATTGATATAAACTTTTATGAGCTTTCATATAAGAATAACCAATAAAAAGCTACTAAAATCAAAAAAGTGTTCCTGGTAAAAATTTTTACATGCCGTATTACCATGATCGTATTTAGTACGTGGCCTAGTCGGTTTGTGAAAAGCTTAATAACTTTTAGAATTTTCGTCTCATTTAGTTTTGTTAGGAACTAAATTCTTTTTAATATTGATATAAGCTTTTATGAGCTTTCATACAAAAATAAGCAAAAAAAAGCTACTAAAATCAAAAAAAGCGTACAAATTTTTTTATTTTTTTTAATGTTCTTAACAAAAACAATACTTTCGGTTTACGTGTGTATCAAAAATCAAAAAGAGGGTATTAACTCAAAATTTTTAAATTTTCAGTAGAGTCAAAAAACTATTTTATTTTGCTACTACTTTCATATAAGGAAGAGGGGTAAAACTGTAGTTATAGTGAGAATGATGTCAGATTTTTACAGTAGGTAGATAAGACTACTACACATCAATTTCTTTAAAAAAGTGAAAATTTTAAAATTTTGAGTTAATACCCTCTTGTTGAACAAGTGCGATATGTTATTCTTTTATTTGCTGTAAAAAAAAAGTAAAATCGGATAGAAACTGGCTGAGCTATTTGTCATAAAGTTGACGAACCTCGTATTTGCGTATATCTCTTAAATTTTCTGAAATTTTTTGCATGATTTGTCATGTACTAAATAAGGTGTACATATAACGTAACGCTTTAAGGGAAGTATAAATCAGCCATAGGTCGTTTCCCGAGTCTTTTTTAGTGTAACAGAGTGTTATTTAAGTTATAATTAATTTTATTGTAAGATTATTTTTTTGTCGAGAAGTATCTAGAATAGGGTGCGCCTTATTTTATGAAAGCGCATAATTGAACCGTAACTTCTCACAGAAATGTTTTACGTAACAAAAAAACATGATGTGCAAATTTTTCTATTTTTTTTTGTATGGGAAAAAAATAAAAGTAACTATTTTCGGTTTTGCCCAAATTTTAACCACTAAGAATTAAATTATTAAACAAATTTAATGGAATATAAAGGAGAACTAAAGTAGCTTTATTTAAAGTCATCAATAAAAAAATCCATAAAGTAATTTCGGAGTTATTACAGTTTTTGTACGGGAAAAAAATAAAAGTATTTTCGGATTTGTCCACATTTTAACCACTAAGGATTAAATTATTTAAACAAATTTAATGGAATATAAAAGAGAACTAAAGTAGCTTTATTTAAAGTCGCCAAAAATTTTACTTAGTGATAAATAAATTTTAAAGTAAGACATGATTTAGAATTCTATGACCTGTAAGAACTTAATAGTTGAGTTTTGTTAGAATAAAGTAGAATTTACTTATTTTTTTCATATAAGAAAATTATACTTTTTTCTCAGGCCGGTTTCAAAAGTCATCTTTTAATTTTTTTAAAATTTTGTTCAAGAAATATTACAATTTATAAATTTGCTTTCCGGTAGCATAAACAAACAATTGGGAGAATAAAATACAAAAAAAATTAGGTCGTTATCTTTAAAAGTTTTGCTGTTACTGCGATTTGAAAACGTAAAATTTCGCGAAAATGTGATTTTTTTGTCATAATTTTAGTATATGGTTGTTAAATTCCACCAATGTTCAACATTATTAAAAGTAATAGTGAATATTTTCCCTCAGACTATGTAGAGTGTGAACCGCCGTGAAATAGCAGGTTAGTCATCCTTCTAGCATACCAGAGGTCCCAAGTTCGATCTCCGGCAAGACCGACTTAAAAAAAAACAATTTCAAAAAACAAGCGATTTACCTCATAACTCAGCCAGTTACTGGTTAATGAGTATTAGGCTATGTTAAACTTCTCTAACTAGTGCATTTGCCTTTTGGAGCCGGAATTAAAACGTTGTAGGTCCCTTCCAATGAGTCTAAAAATAGAATCGGATGCAGCTCTCATTGTCTGAGAGAAGTACTCCTTGTTTCAATTTGGGTGTCGTGGGAATTATGTATATATGTATGTATGTTTGCAGAATGTATATGGCATTGTTTTTGTAATATAAAAAAAGCTTTATTTATCCTTTCTTCCCCGGGGTCAAAGGTCAAAATTTAGAGTTTTTCATTTTCTATAGGAAAATGACGGAAAATTAAAAATTTATTACCAAATTTTGTTCAAAATCGATTAATATATTAATTTATATTAACATTGATTTTGTTTTTATTAAAAAATTTACATTAACCCTTAACAGACATGAAGACTAGAATGACCCTAAAACGAATTTAATAAATGACGAGAAATTTTAATACTTAAAGCACGAAATAAAATTCAAAGATCATCAGAAAAAAATAAATTGGTCCATTTTAGTCCCCATATTTGTTTGGATTTAATATATATTTTTTCATATGCCAACTTTTTCGAACACCCAATATTACTCAAACAACTTTCTATTAACAATTTCTTACCTAATGTAAGTTCATTCATTATCATCTTTAAATTAACTTTAAAATTTGTTATATTCCCACCATCAACTTGTTGTTTATTTGCCTTACTTCCTTAATAAATGCCCTTAAATCCCTGATCTGCCATCATTGTCTAACTGTAGCTAATTTATTTGTTATCATCATTATCACTTTCATGAGAAAAACACCCAAAAACTTCACACAAGTTTTTTCTTTCTTTAAATATGAAATGAAGTTAATTTTGTTTTTTTTATCTGTTGCCTAAATACGCAGTTTAAAATTTATTTATTTGTTTTAATAAATAATAAAAAACACCATCAAGAATTTATATCAAGGTCTTTTCTAGTGAATTCATTTAACGAAACTTTAAAAAAGGGAAATAAATAAAGAAAAATATTTAATTTATTTTAGAAAGGAATTTTTGATTTTTATTTATTTCGTGTAAAATTTGGTTTAAAGTTTAACAAAACAAAAAAAAAAAGATTAATTCACGTTTTAAATTTATAAATAGTTCTTAATGGCGGGTTTGGTGACTGACTGGTTTGAGTTGTGGATTTTTGAAAGGCTGCTTTAACCCATTCATGATCAGCAAGACAAAGAAAATGATTTGAGTCTTAATGTTTAAGTACTTGGTTGACCGAGCCTTGCTCGGAGTTTTATGATAAACCTTTCAAAGAAAATTTTAAACTTTTCATATATTTCATTTTATAATGTATATACATACTTGCGATACACTTTTTGTTTCCCAGTGCATTTTTTTAAAAGTAAAAAAAAGTACCAAAAATATTTTTCACACATTATTGGTTTTGCTCGACCTTTCATCAAAAAAGTTCCAATTACTTGTCTTCCTATTTTTTTTTAGCTGATCAAAAAGCAATTTTTATTTTCATATCTATTATTTTAAAAGTTATAATGTTACCAATTTTTCCCCTTTTATCCCCTAGTTTCAAAAAAGCTCCATATGCATATTTGGTACTTCTTTGGTACCAATTGAATTCCGTACATTTGATTAAAACTCAGTAAACATTTTGTTTCTATTCATATTACTTTATGAGATGTTAATTTATAATGTTATCCCTTTTTATCCATTTTGCCCCCGAAATCCAAAAAGTACCAAATACGTGTTCAAATTTGTTTTTCACATCTATTGATTACGGTACAAAGTTCCTTTCTATATTCATTGCTTCAAAAGATAAGAGTGGGTTAAAAAAAGCACCAAAAAAATATTTTCTCCCTTTTACCCCCTATCTGGCATAGTTTCAAAAAAGTACCAAACACCTGTCCGCTTATTTTAGCAGCTCTTCAAATCGTAATTTAAATTTTATTTCTATGCCTATTACTTTAGGAGATAAACCGTTTTCGTTTTTCCCCCTTTTTACCCGTTCTTACCCGCTTAGAGACAAAATTTCCTAATGTCCCTTTTTACTCGATCTATACATCAAACAAGTAAGAGTTGTATATTCGGCTTTGCCGAATCTTCGATACCCTTCACCAATGGTGTTGCAAAAGTACTTAATGTAATTCCTACCAAAATTTGGTTATACTAGTATTAAATATATGCAAAGAGTCTTTAAAATTAAGAGTAGGAAAAAGAAAAGCTTTTCGGTGGCGTCATCATCTAGAATAGTTATACACCCAAAGGTTAGGTTGGGCAGGTGGCTGATGTCTAGGAAAGCTTTACTTGAGCTCTAAAGTGGTCCCTTTGTGAAAGATAATAATTACTAGACTACAAGTAGAGAATGCATATTTAAGCCAGCCAGTAGCTTCGAAATAAAATAGACACATATTTTACGAACATTTAATAAAGTTCGATAGACCAGATAAACCATGCAGAAAAGATGCTTCAAAATGTAGATGCCCTTACATTTGCAATAGCACATCGATTTGATGAAGTTTAAGTATTCTGGCATGCAACCCAAAAACACAGTGCCCAGTGAGGGTTGTGCACTTTAAATCGTACGAATTATCCAACTAGTAAAAGTTCTTGATTAGTTATATAAAACTCTGAAGTTAGCGGACTGATTTAGGTCAAAGCTTTAACAATGATAAGCCTTAAAATTATAGGGTATACACTCTTAGTTTTAGATACATACGTGAAATATATAGCTTTTGAATGGATGGATATCAGCTTTGTCGGAAAAGTTATTAAAGATTTACTTATTAATCTGAAGTTAGTTAATTAATTAAAATGAACATTTCATCAATAATATTTGGGATGTATTGTTCTTTCGATCTGTCCGATGGATGTTTGGAAAGTTTTGCTCTAGTTCCTTGTGCAATTTTAATGTGATTTAATTAATCAGCATTAAATCGATTCCCGGTCATGGTTATATGGGAGATTTCACTAAATGTGAATAGAGCTCGCCCATTTTCAATATCGAACTTTTCAAGAAATCACAAATACTTTTGTCAAATGTTGTCCCTCTAGAAAATTTATTTTAGGCGCTATCGCCCTGAATATCAATATTGTACAACGTCTTTATATTAAATGTCATCATCGTATCTTAGGCGAAGTTATACGGGATTAATTGTCAAACGTGAACGGATTTCTCCCAATTGCAATTAAAAAATTTAAATTTTCGTTGATATGTGAGATACTTACATACATATGTAGGTTTTGAACGGATATCATGTAATTAGCTGCATTTTTGTACTTCCTAGGAAGATTACCTATAATTTGATATATAATACATTCGCAAATATTATCATAATGTTCAAAAGTCAGACACAAAATTAAGATTAATGCAGAGTGTCTGTCTGCTAAAATCAGATTTGTGGAGCTCCTGGATTTTACACAAAATTTTAGGATATTGTCCCACCCTGAATTTTATCATTGTCGATCAAAACACCATCGCTTAAACGCTAAATTATATCTACCACAAATTACCGAATGCATCAGGATTTAGGTAATCCCCTGCGAAGGACGCTATTAAATTTCATCAAGATAAACACCTGAGATATCGACAAAACAGGAGCTCCAAAAACTTGACTACAACAGAAAAAATTACAGACAAATAGACGGACGGACAAAAAAACAGACGGACGGACAGACAAACAAACAGACGGACAAACAGACGGACGGAGGTCGCGAAATCGATTCTCCTGCCGATTCTGAGTTGATCGGTACAATTTGAATGGTATTCGTAATCAGATTTGTGGAGTATAGATTTTTGAAAATCCTCACACAAGGAACTATGTCAAATTTCATCACAATCGGTCCATAAACACCTGAGATATCGCTAAAACAATACTTACAAAATGTAAACAAAATTTCTTAGACACGTACTTTGTGCAATTTGCTGTACATCAAATGTAGTATTATGGCGATATCTCAATTGTTTATGGACCGCTTTTGATAAAATTTAATAACGTGCTTGGCGGGGGAATTTCCTAAAATCTGATATTAAATTTATGTAGGTCCGTGCTAAAGGAGGATGGTTTTTCCTATTTCTGCATTTCATTTTTTCAACAAACATTCTCTAATGCGAACTTTGGGCAATTTGCGATACATCAAATTCAATGTTTTGGCGATATCTCAGTTGTTTATGGACCGATTTTGATAAAATTTTACAGAGTGCTTTGGGAAACTATTTCCTACAATCTGATATATAACATATTATCACATGTACCAGGAGTATATTTTTTCTCTTGTTATTTAAAAGTGTGTCTGATATATAATTTATGTAAGTCCATCCTCCAGGGGCTTCAGAAACTTGATTTCAACAGACAGACGGACGGACAGACAGACAGACAGACGGACATCGCTTAATAGATTCTCCCGATTCTGAGTCGATCGGTATAATTTTTATGGGGTCTACGATTGATGAAATTTGGCACATATCATTTTTTTCATAGTGGGACTATGGCTATTGAAATTCGTCAAAATCGGTACATTATTTATGGTAACTCCCATAGGTACCACTTCCCGGAATTGATATATTGGCCACAAATATCAATATTTTTTTCATGAAATTTAAAATAAATACTGCTTATGTAAACTAAAATCACTGTATAAAATTTCGTTGAAATCGTTCCACATTTGCTTATAGCCTCCATACAAACTAAACATCTGCATAGTTCCATCCGTGTATATCCATTTCTGTGTTTTATCATTTTGAGTGTGTATTGATGAGTAGTTAAGTTTTTTGTTATAAGTGAGTATTGTTGTATTCTCCCACTATGTAAGTCTGAGTGGGTAAAAAGACAATGAGAATAACATATTTATTTTCCTATAGTTTTGCAAAATGGATGGAATGAGTATTAGTGGTTATACAATAGATAACTTATAGTATGTCGTATGAAGTTTACTTATAGGATAAAATAAGAACTAAAAACGACATTCGATTAGTTTAATACTTTTTTTTTCAAAACTTTGTTGTTTTTGTAGGAGTTTTTTTCAAAAATTTGTTATTTTTGTGAGAAATCTTTTAAAAATTTCTTCTTTTTATAGGAAAATTTTTCAAAAATATCTTATTTTATATAGGAAATTTTTCAAAAATTTCTTATTTTAATACGAGATTTTTCAAAAATTTCTTAATTTTATAGGAAATTTTATTTTTTATTTTTATAGGAAATTTTTAAAAAATTTCTTATTTTCATATAAAATTAAAAAAAATATATCTTATTTTTACAGGAAGTTTTTCAAAAATTTCTTATCCTCACAGAAAATTTTTGATTTAGTTTTTTTATTTTTATATAAAATTTTTTAAATTTTTTTTTAAAGGAAATTCAATATTTCTTATTTTTATAGGAAATTATTCAAAAATTTCTTAATTTTGCAGAAAATTTTAATTTTTATTTATTTTTATAGGAAGTTTTTAAAAAATTTTTTATTTTCATAGGAACTTTTTTAAAATTTCTAATTTTATAGGAAATTTTAAAAAAATTTCTTATTTTTATAAAAAAAAATTTAAAAAAATTCTTATTTTTACAGGGAATTTTTAAAAAAATTCTTATTTTTATAAAAAAAAAATCAAAAATTTCTTATCTGATAGAATTTTTTTTTTTTAATTTAAAAGAAAATTTTTCCTTAATTTTTATAGAAAATTTTTAAAAAATTTCTTGTTTTTGTAGGAAATTTTTAATTTTTTTTTCAATTTTTTAGGAAATTTTTAATTTTTTTTATTTTTATATGAAATTTTTAAAAAATTTCTGGTTTTTCTAGGAAATTTTTAATTTTCTTTTATTTTTATAGTAAATTTTTAAATTTTTTTCAATTTTATAGGGAATTTTTAATTTTTTTTTATAGGAAATTTTTAAAAAAATTTCTTATTATTATAGGATTTTTAAAAACTTTCTATTCTTAAAAAATTTTACTTTTACCCTTATTTCACTTATTTTATATTCTTTTGACAATTTTTTTCCTTTTATTTCTATATTATTCATTTTTATAGTCAATTAAAGTATATACACACAAACACTGAAAAATGTTAGTATTTCAACATAGAACACAAGTTATTCGAAATACTCATAAATACTTATAGTTATCTAAGTATTTTGGAACAAAAAACAGTTGTAAACAGATAAATGTATCTTTCTCAACTTGTAAGCAAAAGCATCAGTTACTGACTTTGTGGGTAGAGTGGATGAGCAAAAACAAAAGCAGACAATATCGGTTACACTCATTCTCTCATTTATACTACAAGTATTGAGTACTACTATGGTGTATTCGTTTTTGATGAACAATATTGTATACTCTTGCAGACCTTTAATATTGTATTACAAGCTGTTGAGTCCTCCCCCACAATCCTCAGACTTAAATGTTATAGAGCATTTATGTGATGAACTAGGTCGTAGAGTGTATAAAAACAACTACAACAATATAATGGAACTAAAATCAGCGTATCTACATGAGTGGAACAATATTCCGTCGGAATTGGGCGCCAATTTGGTCAATTCGATGTAAAATAGACTCAAAAATGTTACTGAATCCAAAGGATATACTACGAAATATTTTTTTTATTTCTAAGTTGTTTAAAAGTCTGTATTTATTACAGAGACCGGAGATCGTTTTATTTTTTAAATCCCTCAAGTATAAATATCATTGCCGATGAAAATTTATTTTCATTTCGATCGAAAAATAAAAAAAGATGGATTTATATTTGAAATATAAATATCCCTCATGATGAAAATTTTAAATATCTATAACGATAAATATCCGAACAGAAAAATATTTTATTGATTGTTTTATTTTTGAACTTCTGTTTTGACTTTGAAAAAATAAAATGTTTATGAAATTTTAAAATTTTCAACAATGAATGTATGAATGTTTACAATTTATTGCATTTTTTTAGGACATCGAAGTTAAAGATAATAGTTCTAATGGGAACTATTGGTGGTTTCTTTGATTCGCGTCGCTATTTCCAAAAACAAAATAACTTTTAAACGTTTTAAAAGCACTTAGACAACGACCATTTGTTGCCCAAACCTATTTCGATATAAAATTTGCAACAATAATTGAATTTATTGCTATTTAAACGTCCTAAAGATGTTTTATACACGGACAAATACAAAAATAAAATTTGAATTTTTTCTATCAAAATTTATTTTCATCGGATGAAAAAAGATGAAAATAATTTTGAACTGTACTGATAAATATCCCAAACGATTTTTTTATATTTTATTTTCATCGGATTGAAAAAAGGAACAAAATTTTTGAACAAATAAAAATCATGAGGGATTTTTAATATTTTTTTAAACTTCAATGATTGTTTTTTTATGGATTAAAACATGAAAATGTCGTTTTAAAAGTATTAAAATCCGGTCTCTGATTTATTATTATGTCCGATTATTCGTTTGATCTTAAAATATGAATTATTTTTGTTATTTTTTGTTTTTTTATGAAATAAATTGTTGTTTTTTCTCTTTTTTGGTTTTATAGACAAATAAAATAATTTTTATAGCGAAATACATCGAAAAGAATTTTTTTGTTAAAAACGATATTGTTATAAAAGCACTTAAACTAAGTGTTATACAGATGTCCGATTATACGTTTGAACCACTGTATTTTGTTCGTCTGTAGGTATAATTAATATCTTAAACATCCAATTGAATAACTAACATATTAATTAGTTAATTACACTATGGCTCAACTTATCTGAAACCGAATACTTTTAGCTTAAGCTTTGAAAATTTAAACCAAATTTTTAATGTGGATCTAATTTGAATATTATCTCCCTTTTTGCAATATCTTCTATTGTTTTGGTTAATTATTACAAAATTTTAATGTGTTAGAAAAAATGTGTGAATATTAAACATATAACTCCCTGGTACTTTACTTCAATTGTAATTAAATATGAATTAAGAAATTGTATTTTGATACTGAGTTGAAAATTAAAGACTAAAACAAAACTAGAAAGTACAATCAGTCAAGATCGAATAGATGATACCCTAAACGGCTAATATGAAGAACAATAGAGTAATTTGATGATTTAATTGATTTTGTAAGAGGGTTTTTATAAGGTAGACAATGTCAAATGTGGAACAATTGTTAGGATATGAAGTATAAATATCTACTTAAAATTGTATTATATCTAATTTTTTAAAGATACTAACATTTGTGCGATCATTACACAAACAACCAGACCTGGAAAGTCTTTATATTGGATATGTTACTATTATCTAAGGGTATTACAAACATTACCCCTAACCTATAATACGCTACCCATTCGAAATGTTTCAAGCTGGTTAAATAATGTAAGCCTATAACAAAAAGTCTTAAACAACCTGTAAAATTGTTAACAAACAAATAACAAGAAATATTTAATACAATCAACCGACCGAGCGACCAAAGACCAAGAGGTAAATGAATGAATGAACAAAAGTTATAGCCAACTGCATAAATAATTACAAAATAAATATTTTAATGTATTTTATTTCATTTCATTTTACTTCTGTAGTTATTGTTATTTTGTTGAAATTTCTATCAACTTTGTATTAAATATTTATTTAACTATTGTTGGACCTGCTGCTCTGATGTTGCTTTCTGTGCATTATTATGAAATATTTACTTAATTTCATAAAGTTTATAACACCTTTCGAAAAGTAAATTTATTTAGAAAATTTTAAAACAAAAAAAAATTGTTTGTTTAAAAAGACAACTATTTTTTGAGCAAATAACTTTTTTTTTAAATAGTACTTTTAGTACCTGGTTAACCGAGCCTTGCACGGAACTTTATGATAAGCATTTTGTGCAAATATTCAGTTAATTTCGAATTATTTTATTTATTTTTTCCGATCAACACATAGTTTGCATAGTTTACAGATTAACTCATTTTGAAAAATTTTGGAAATTGGTCATACCAACAGAAACCTCCGTCGACTCATGCGCGACAACTTTGCTAAATATTATAGCCTGATCAAATGCACAGTTTACGATTTATTTCATTTTGAGTAATCCATTGAGTGAGCCACCTGAAGTTGTTGATACCAACTAAGAAACCTTCGTCGGCTTATCCGCAACAACTTTGCTAAAGATAATAGCATGATTAAATGTACAGCTTACGATTAAATTGACTTTGAGTAATTTTCAGTAGCGCCACCTGTCGGAAATTATTCACACCAACTAAAAAACCTTTGCCGGCTCATGCGCTACAACTTTGCTAAAGATCATAGCATGATCAAATATACAGTTTACGATTTAATTAATTTTTAGTAATTTTCAGTGGCGCCACCTAACGGAAATTAGTCTTACCAACTTAAAAACCTTTACCGGCTTATCCGTAACATCTTCGCTAAAGAGCACAATATGATCAAATTCACAGTTTACTATTCTATAAAGAACATACATACAAACATTCATTTGTTTAAAAGTTATAGCATTTCCCCTTTTTATCCACTACTTTCAAAAAGTTCCATATGCTTATTTGGTATTTCTTTGGTACCAATTGAATTCGGTACATTTTATTAAAACGCAGTTAACATAATTCCTATTCATATTACTTTTGAGATGTTAAGTTATCATTTTATCCCTTTTTTATCAATTTTGGCAACAAAATCAAAAAAGTACTAAGTACGTGTTCAATATTTCTTCCACATCTATTGACTGCAGTACAAAGTTTCTTTCTATATTCCTTGATTTAAAATATAAGAGTGGGTTAAAAAAGTACCAAACAAATTATTGTCACCCTTTTTTACCCCCTATCGGACATAATTTCAAAAAAGTACCAAACACCTGTCCGCTTATTTTCATAGATGTTTAAAACGTAATTTTAATTTTATTTCTATACAGACAGACAGACAGACAGACAGAGAGAGAGACAGACAGACAGACAGACAGACAGACAGACAGACAGACAGACAGTCGTCTTAGAATTTCATAAGGATTTGGTTATGGAGCCAATATTAAGGAAGTAAGAATCGGAATGATAATCTCAATATATCCATTTTGATGGTGGGTATAACAATTGTTATAAATTGAGTAGCGAATTGTAATTTAAAGGGGTAGCGAAGAACAACTGGTATTAGTTAGTTAAGTTTTATGGTAAATATTCAAACAAAAATCAGTTATAATTGACAATTTATGTCAAAAAAATTCTCCAAAAATTATGAGTAACAACAAAATATTCTTGCCCACTAAAAAGTTTCGAAAGAAAAAAAAATGAAAGTAACACAACACGTGCGTTTTCTTAAGGTGCGGAAATAGTTTTTGACCATTTTTATTTTGAGTTTTTTTTTGTAGTTTTGGCTTCATATTAATTTTTTCATAATAAGTACATATTGAATATTTGCTATTGCTAATTTCTGTGTCGTATTTGGTCTATATGGTCTGAATATATCGGGTGTTTTTTATTGAGGTATAGAACTTTAAGTTGGCATCACTTTTTTAACTGGCGGCCATTTTGTCAGCTGTCAAGTGATTAATATTTAGTTTGGTTTGCCATTTCATCATGAACAGGTTGAAAAAAGAACAACGCTTGCAAATCGTGCAAATTTATTTCGAAAATAATGGTTCAGTTCGCGAAGTTTACCGCAAGCTCCGTCCATTTTATGGTCGACATAATCGTCCATCAGAGCAATTAATTCGGTTAACCATGGATCGTTTTCGCACTACGTTTACTCTATGTGATAATACGCATCCGCAGCGACGTCGAACAGTGCGCACCGAAGAAACAATTCCCGCTGTAGAGCAAAGTGTTGAAGAGGACCCGAATGAATCGATTCGCCACCGTGCACAGCAATTGGAGCTTTGTCCATCAACTTTATGGAAGATTTTGCGCAAAAATCTTGGCTTGCGACCTTACAAGATCCAGCTTGTGCAAGAATTAAAGCCGTGATTTTGGTGTATGGGCCGAAAATGAGATTGATCTCGATGCTGATTTTCATGCAAAATTTTGTTCAGTGATGAGGCTCATTTTTGGTTGAATGGCTACGTCAACAAGCAAAATTGCCGCATTTGGAGTGAAGAGAATCCACATTAGACCCTTGAGACGCCATTACATCCACAAAAACTGACTGTTTGGTGTGCTCTATGGGCTGGTGGAGTCATTGGGCCATACTTCTTCCGAAATAATGCTGGAGAGTCAGTTACCATAAATGGAGACCGGTATAGAGCCATGATAACCGACTATTTTGTTCCCCAATTGGATGGCATGAATGTGGATGAGTTGTGGTTCCAACAAGACGGCGCTACATGCCACACAGCGCACGTCACAATTGATTTATTGAAGGAAACATTCGATGAGCGCTTAATTTCGCGGAATGGACCTGTCAATTGGCCACCAAGATCGTGCGATTTGACACCACTGGATTATTTTCTTTGGGGATATGTGAAGTCGCTCGTCTACGCCAACAAACCAGAAACGTTAGGGGACTTGGAAGCCAACATTCGTGGCGTTATTGCCAACATACGGCCCCATATGCTCGAAAAAGTAGTTGAAAATTGGACCTGTAGAATTGGCTTTATTCGAGCCAGCCGCGGCGGCCACATGCCCGAAATCATATTTAAACATTAATGGCATAAAATTATCCTTCCAATAAAGCCAAATTGATGGACAATAAAACAATTTTCTTGTGTTTTATTTCAATTCGAAGTTCTATACCTCTAAAAAAAACACCCATTAATACTATTTTGTATTTTTTTTTGGCTGGTCATACAAAAATGCAAATTGGATTCACTACAAAAAAGCAACCAAAAGTAAAAAAAAAATAACAACAAATCGATTTTTATTTGAATATTTGGTTTATTTGTTTAAAAATTTCTGATGTCTGTATTGACGTTATAGTTGTTGTTGTTGTTATTGTTATATTTGCGATTGGCTGTTGTTTTTGTATTAATCTTGACCCGGTCTGAAACGTGACCGTGCTTCTTGTTGTCTGTCTGTCCCTCAGAGCACATTGAAATAATTTAATTACTTTTAGCTGTTGACGGTTTTTTTTTCTATTTTTATTTGTCGATTTTATGTGTTAATTTTGTTTAATTTTTGAAATTGTTTGAGGTAAATATTTTATGTTTTCGAGTAGTTTTTCTTTATTTTAGTACTAAAAGGAACTTTTTTAAAATCAAAATACTTTTTCTGAAAGTCACTTTTTATATCTAATATAAAAAAAAGTATTGAGATTAAAACTGTGTGTTAATTTAGCGGCTTTTGTCTGCCTGAAAACACGATAGGGCCTGGCGAATAGTATAGTCATCATAGGACCTGACGAAATTTTGCTTTAATATTCCATATTTGAAATTAATTTGATCAATGAATATTTCAGACAATCCACCAACAATACAAGAAGTGAAGAACGCCATTAAAAGCCCTAAGGCCCGGGCAATGACAATATCATAGCAGAGATGCTTTTATATGAATTGGGGAGACTGTGGCACTTATGTGAGGTCAGACAGCTGACTACCTCTAATGACATCGCCATGTTGAAATAGTCAGTTTTCTTCGGTAAAAGTAATCCAAGCATCAACCACAACTAGTTGACAAAAAGATGCACTTTAAGTTTGCTTAAAGTTAACTGAGTTGCTTGCAGGGTAGCAACAACATTATTTCCCGGAAACCCAAAAAATTTCAAAAGATAATAAATCTTAAATTTTTAAAGCTATGAGAACTTAATTAAGTCAATAGATTTTTTATATGAAAACAAACGAATAATAACTAAATTATATTTCAGGACAATCGTTTTACTTTTTACCATAGGTCATATACAACGTTCATCCCCGAAAACCATTTACAAGAATAAAACGTAAGATGTAAAAATGTTAGGTTATACAAATTATGACTCCCAAATTTATCGTAAACGGTCCACATTTTTTTTCTATATACAGATTCTATATGGAGAGAATTTTTAACAACTTTATTGTTGGCAATCCTGTTTGAAAGCTCAGGTGTTTTGGTGTAAGGGGCTATTCACATATTACGTAACGCTCTTAAGTGAGGGAGGGGGGTATGACTTTTGTTACGGTGAAGGAATTTTGTATGCGTATTTCTATTAAAATGTGCTATACAGGGGAGCAGGTAAAAAAGCGTTATGTAATATGAAAACAGCTTATCATTCATTATACCCTTCACCACCATAGGGGGAAAGGGTATTATAAGTTTGTGCTGATGTATGTAACGCATGGAAACATTTGTCTTAGACCCACCTTTTAGTACACCAATAGGCTTAGAATCACTTTCTGAGTCGATTTAGCGATGTCCGTCTGTCCGTCTGGCTGGCTGGACCCCCATGTAAACCTTGTAATCAAACTACAGGTCGCAATTCTAAAGATAATTTAATGAAATTTGGCACAGATCATTTTGTTGATAATGGGACCATGGCTATTGAAATTTATCAAAATCGGTCCATTATTTATGGTACCTCCCATAGGTACCACTTCCCGGAATTGATATATTGGCCACAAATATCAATATTTTTTCACAAAATTTAAATCAAATACTGCTTATGTAAACCTAAATCACTGTATCAAATTTCGTTAAAATTGGTCCACATTTGACCATAGCTCCCATACAAACTTTTCTTTAAAAACGCACTAAATAAGACAAAAATCACTAAAAAAATCACTCGTAAATTTGAAGATAATTAGAATTTTAAGTTTATTTTTTGCATACATAATTTCTGTAACAACTGTAATCAATTTGCCAAATTTCGAGATAATCGGTCAACATTTGACCCTTGCTCTCGTATAAGTCCAAATGTCGGAAGCAGCTTAAAAATATAAGTTTTGAGAAAATGTTTGTATGATGGCAAAATTTTGCAAATATTTGTCTTTATACAGGAAAAATAACACTTTTGACCTTAGTGGTGAAGGGTATCGTATGGTCGGGCTTGACCGACTATAGCACTTTCTTACTTGTTTTGGTCTATAATTTTACCATAAATCGACTTACAAACGAAGTAAACTAGAAGATTATTGAACATTATTCAGGCTCAGTTAAGAAAGAGAATCGTGAACTTCTTCCACTTTTGGGTTAGTTTGGGTTAGTTTCTTTAGGGTGCTACACTAGACATTAAACCGCCAACACTCTTACGTGGATCAATTCGGCCTCATGGAAAATTTTGAGCAATTATTTGATTGTAAAATTTAGGCTTCTTTTAAATAAAAATACAAGTTAATAAAATTTTAAATTTAATTGTTGCAAATTAAATAAAATAATAAGTAAAAAAATGATATTGTTTATTTTTCTTATCATCTTGAAAACAACAAATAATAAACAAATATATTTAAAAGTTATTTTCACTTCCATTTTTTATTATGAAAAACAAAAAAAAATGAAATAAACTTTTACTTATTTGCACAATTTGTTTGTGGTTGCAAAAAAGTTTTTATCTTATCGGTTTTAGAATAATAAATAGAAATAAAGTAGAAGAATATATTATATTAAAGTACAACTATATATACATACATATGTAGCGACTCTATTAGGGGTATTCACATCAATCAATGTCAAAAAGGAGATTTGAAAAAAAACGGTAAATTTAAGTTTTATTCTAAAAAATCTATATACAAATTTTTAAAAGTTTTGGTTCGACAAATTTGTAAATTAATTTTTTCCAATTTTTATGTACGTACACCCCTATTACTTTTCTAGCTTCTGGTTAAAATAATAAGCACGATATTGTATATAAAACAATAAGAATTGCACCATATGAAGTAAATCTTTAAGACTATATAGGTCTTCAATAAATTTAAGATAAAGGTACTTAGTTTAAATCTGAAGAAGTGATCAATGCTGATTTATCGTAGATCTTTAAAGAAAAATTGAATGTAATAAGATTAGGGTATATATTTATTTCATGATCAAAAAAAAAAAAACAAAACGAAATAATTTTATTGTTGCATTATTGAATAATTGCATTATTTCAATATTATCTTAAAGTCTGAAAACATCTTAACAACAATTTTCTATATCATTGGCACTATTTGGCTTCTGTAAAAGTTAATTGTCTGATCGTCTGGTTTATTGTTTATTTATCTACAGAAATAAAAAAAAAATTATAATAAAATTTTTAACAAAAACTAACTTTTTCATCTCACGAGTAAGAATTGTTATTGTAGTACCCTTCACCACCGATTGAGGAAAGTTTATATTGGCTTTCGGTTGAAATTTGTAACGCATACTAATTTCCGATCTATAAGTATACCGATCGACGCAGAATCACTTTCCGATTCGAATTGACGATGCCTTTCCTGCTGGTTATCTGGGTCTTTGGTTGGCTGATAGTCTAGCTGGATGTCCATATAAGCTCTGCTCTGTACTATACTATGTTATCCCAGTAAGAAAAAAGGTTTATTCTCAAATTGAGGATGATTTGAAAATAAATCTTTTTTCAAAGGTCAAACGTTTGATACTGATTTGATACTGATTTGAGAATAATAGCGTTCTCAACAAATAGGGGACTTTATTCTCAAATTAAGAAATGCCTTTATTCTCAAATCATTATCAAACCTCATTCTCAAAGGTTTTTCAAATGTGGATATCATCTACATGTGGAACATAAATAAAATGGCGTTGTATTTTTGAGTTTGTTTATTTTGATTTTGAAAACGGTGCATCATATTTGAATCCTTTTGCTTAAAATATAATTTTTGTTATTGTTAGGTAAAAAAAATTTACTTATGCATATGAATATTATTGAATTTTTAATCTTCAATTAAAATAGATGAAATTTAGTACGGAAATTAGCTTTGCTAGAGGGACTATCACAATGAAAATTAAAAAGATCGTCCATAATTTCGGGTGACTTTTTTAAGCAAGGTTTTGTGATCAAATATGAATCAATTTTAAAAAATCTGAAAGAAATCACGAATTTCTTCGAAATGCAATGCCATTCCTTTAAAATATATTAAACATTAAATTTTTTTAACATAAATATATATATTTTTTTAAGTTTGAAAAAACATTAAAATATGGTTTGATATCAAATTTATATAATACCATTTTTCAAATTATTCTCAAATCATCTTAGGGTTTGATAATGACTTGAGAATAACCTTTATTCTCAATTTGAGAAACTATCATTTTTCAAACGTTTATTCTCAAATGAACCCTCATTTGAAAATGAATGTGAATCTCAAACATCTGTTTAGGTTTGAAAAAAGTTTGAAAAAAATGTTTGATATCAAATGTAAAAGTCATCATATTTCAAGCGTTTGACACTGTTTGTACTGGGATAGGTCGCAATTTTAAAGATTGTTTAATAAAATTTTGTCCCAGCATTTTCTTAACAAAAGGATTCAAAGAAATATTTTTTGGACCAAACCGGATCTATCCGGTGTGTGTTGTAATCGAACGATTTCTGATATATGGGCAAATCCAAAAAACATTAAACCAAGGACAAAATTTTAAAACTGCCAAAATCGCGTATTTGTGTTTATGGAAAAATTAACCATATATTGATTTTTCATTGCTTTCTTCGTGAATGGCAGGTCTTTATTTGCACCCATCTCGAATTTTTATACATTCTTTAAAATAATAGTTTTTTTAAAAGTTCATAAAAATCACAAAAATATCCATTTAGGTATCAAGTTTCAGTAGGGACTCAAAGTCTGCTTAATTTTATACAATTAGATGTAATCGTGTTTCCTATCCATCGTCGTCTCAAAACTTGATACATACTCAAAATACGGCTTTATTGGATATCGATAATGGATCGACTACAACTTTTTTAACCCCTTTAACTTCACAAGAAAATAATTCCTCAATTATACCCCCGGCTGATCCTATAGTTCCAAATCCGCTACGTGCAGTTGCACCTAAAAAAACTGTATTTATTTCACGTTTGGCAAGTGATACTTCATCGAATGATGTACATTACTACATAAGATCTAAAGTCGGTCCAAATGCTGATGTTAATATATATAAATTTCAGTTCTCACAGCCTCGATCTATCTCTTCATTTAAAGTTACTGTTTCTGATGACATTTTTAAACTTATTTCCGATGCAAACTTCTGGCCTATAAATACTTTAGTTCGTGAGTATGTATATAAGGAAAGACAGCAAACAAATAAAATTGGCGTTCTTCCCCATCGTGAGCAGATTAACTCAAAAAACTAGTCAACATCTCTGTGCGTTCGATTTCTCTTTGTTATCAAAACGTTCGTGGCTTACGTACAAAACTGTCGAATTTATATAAAAATAGTTTTAACCTTGATTACCAGATTATCGTATTTACTGAAACATGGCTTAACGATACATTTCTTAATACTGAAATCTTATGCAGCAATTACAACATTTTCCGTCGTGATCGGTGTACCTATGGTGGCGGAGTTTTAATAGCGGTTTCCAGTAATTTATCCTCCAAACTTCTAGAAACTAACTCATTTGCTAGCATTGAATTTATTGCTGTAATAATAAAACTGAAGCACAAAAGAATAATAGTAACGTGTTCGTATATTCCTCCATCTTCCCCGTACTCTTTATACATGCAGCATGCCGAAGCAATCAGATCTCTTGCTCGATTTGTTCATGAAAATGACTCCCTTATAATCACGGGTGACTTTAATATGCCTTCAATAACTTGGAATTATCTGCCAGATGAGAAATATTTCGTTCAAACCCAACTAAATGAGAATTTTGTGAACTTTTTTAACATATTGCATGATATGGGTCTTTTCCAAATAAATGGTATACTGAATGATTTCTCGAAAATTTTAGATCTTATTTTTGTAAATGACAGAGATGATTGCTTTCTAAAACGTTCTCTTCCAATTACTCTCCCTGAAGATCGATACCATCCTAGTTTGGAAATAACAATATCGATTCCAACAGATCAAGGTTTGCTGATAACTACCACAGCTGAAAGATCGTTTGTATTTAGCAAAACCAACTATAATTTGTTAAACCAACTTATTGAAGATACAGACTGGATTGATTTATTAGCAACTGCATCAAATTCTACAGCTTCTTTTCACCAATTATTTGAAATTTTTTACAACAAAATATATTCGTATATGGATTTGTGTATTCCAAAACAAATACTCAAACCTTTAGCTGGACCACCCTGGAACACAAGACAATTAATTCAAGCGAAAAACAAAAAGAATAAATCTTATAAGAAATTTAAGCGATCTGGATCATCCGCCGACTATCTTAAATATTCTACAGATAGAGCATTTTACACCTGTTTAAATAATTTGTGTTATAAGCGTTATTTAAGCAAAATTAAAAACAATTTGAAGCATGATCCTAAATCTTTTTATAAATTCATTAACTCTAAGAAAAAATCTACTGGTTATCCCGCCTCTATGAAATTTAAACAAGCTGAATCCAGTGAAGATACAATTATATGTAACATGTTTGCTGATTTTTTTGCGTCTACGTATTCTTGTGCATCTTATGATTCTTCTATTGATTATCCACATTTATTGATGGAAAATCATAATATATCAATACCATACTTGGATTTAGAAACTGTTTCAAATGGCTTAAAAAAACTTAAATTCTCTTATACCCATGGACCCGACAAAGTTCCCAGCAGTATATTAGTGAAATGCTCCGATGCCTTATGTATTCCATTAACACTTCTGTTTAATATTTCAATTAAAAATGGATATTTACCGAATATTTGGAAGAAATCGTATATTGTCCCTTTATTCAAATCGGGTAATAGAGAAGATGTCGAAAATTATCGTGGAATCGCAAAACTTAGTACAATACCAAAACTTTTTGAAAAATTAATTACTGATAACTTAAGTTATCAAGTATCGAATTTAATATCTCCGTACCAGCATGGATTTCAAAAAGGTTGTTCCACAACTACCAATCTTTTGCAATTCACTTGTGCTGTGTTTCGTGGCTTCTTTCTGGGAAAACAAACTGATGTCATTTACACCGACTTTAGCAAGGCATTTGATAAAGTAAACCATAAACTCCTTATTAGAAAACTGCACTCGATGGGATTCTCAAAACTCTTAATAAATTGGATATGCTCATATTTATCAGACAGGTCTCAAAACGTGATTTTTGGTAACTGTATTTCCAAAAATATAAAAGTATCATCTGGAGTACCGCAGGGTAGTCACCTTGGACCGCTGCTATTTTTACTTTTCATTAATGACATGCCCGATGTAATAAAGTCTTCACATATTTTACTGTACGCTGACGACGTGAAATTGTTTTTAAGTTACGATCAATTATCAGACCATCAACATCTTCAAAAAGATTTGGACTCATTTTATAATTGGTGTACCAAGAATCTAATGGAACTTAATTTAAAAAAATGTAAAGTAATGCGCTTTGCAAGAAGTAATCCAATAATTGTTGATTATTGCTTAGGAAATCATAAACTCGATTTTGTTGAAAATTTTATGGATTTGGGAATACTGTATGACCCTAAATTAACCTTTACACCGCATATAACTTTAATAATAAATAAAGCCAGGGGCGTGCTTGGCTACATAAAACGATGGTCAAAGGAATTTAATGATCCATACATTGCTAAAACTTTATATATGTCTCTCGTGCGGCCTATTCTTGAATATGGCTCGATAATTTGGGATCCAATTTATCGAATTCATTCAAATTCTATTGAGTCGGTGCAAAAACAATTTCTTCTTTTTTGCCTCCGGGGATTACGTTTCGACCCCCGTAATTTACCACCATATCCTGCTCGTCTAGCTCTTATTAAGCTTCCAACACTAGCAAGCCGCAGAACCATGCTAAATATTTCATTTACTCTAAATGTCTTTAATGGTGTCACATGTTCTGGTTTTTTGATAAATGAAATTCTTTTCAATGTTCCACAACGCCCTACCCGAAATTTTATCCCATTGTCGCTGACATTTTTAAGACAAAACTATGCTGATGCTGATCCACTTAGAAGGATGTGTAACACGTTTAATCAGTTTTATAGTTTTATTGACTTTTCTTTAAATTTTAATCTTATAAAACAAAATATTTTAAATCATTTAAATTCATAGTACTTGCTGAATATGTTGTAAAGTGTTGTTTATATGTATCTAAATTTTTGTAAATGTCTGCAAGGAATTAACTCCATAGACAATAAATAAATAAATAAATAAAAAAAAATAAATAAAAGACTCCATCAAAAGTAATTGGAGTGATATAAATAACGTCAAGTAAAAAAGGGCTTACAGTGTGTAGCGTCCGTCACAGAAATAAAGGTTTTTTTAATTTGACTAGTGCAATTTTTCTTTTTTCTTCAATTGAACTTGGTTCATAAAGTGAACTTATAGTATGCTTTAAGTTAGACTAAAAATATATAGATGTTTATATATTACTTTACAGAGTAATATGTATAGGAAAGTGTGTAGCGTCCGTCACAGTATATATTTTTTACAAAATGATATTTATTAAATACAAAATGTACGAACACATGTCTCTCTTATTCATAAAGCAATAACACTGTCTATATCCAGAGATTTAATTTAAGATATAAGGTGTTAAAGAAATATACAGTGGGGCAAATTTGATGCTTTTGAAATTTGATTTTTTATTTTTATTTTTAGGACACTCTTTTTTTCGTCGAAGGAATACTGCGACTAATTCCTTCGACAAAAAAAGATGTAAAAAGTGAAAATTTAAAGTGAAAAAGTGAACTTTAAATAAATATATGTATGTAGCCGCTTTGCGAAATATTAAATTTTGACCAAAAATCGCATTTTAACCGCGAATATGAAAAGGAAGGAGATGAAATTCGGGAACAAATAAAATCACTATTTTCACTGATTTATGAATCTCTACAAAAATATGAAATATGATTTTTTTCCTAGTAAAAAAACATTAAAGTAAAAACTGTATCGTCCGTCACGTAGCGTCCGCAACAGTTCATTCATGGATTTTTAGTGAAACTGGAAATATTTTATTAAAGCTGTCTTGTAATCCTCTGATTTTCCTCTATCTTTAATGTATTTACAATTTTTTTATTACTATGACCGATTTGATGAAAATTACAGAAACACCCCAGTAAAACTTTTCATTACCAAATAATGAGTTAAACAGTTAAACTATTGAACACGAACTACTTACTCATTCGCTGTTTAAGTCATTACATTAACATGTGGATGTCATTGGAGGCAAGTACTTACCAATTGCAGAAAAGTAATGACTTGGGTAAGCAATTTGTAAGCAACAACAACAACAGCAACAACTTTTTTGTTGTTGTTTTATTAAAAACATATATTTTTAAACGAAATACAAAATTTTTTTTATGATCCCATGGGGGCTCGAACCCAGACCCTCCGACTGCTAGGCAGAGACTCTTCCACTGAGCTACTTCATATCTTGACAACTTAGCAGCTTAAAATTAATATAAACAATTTTTATTTTTAGATTCAAAATCATGTGAAAATAACTTTGTTTTTCCCTGCTTTTTTTTTGCTTTGTTGTAATTTTTGGAAAAATATTTTTATACGATTTTTTGTAATTATTTTAAAACTTTTTTAAAACTTTTTGAAAATTATTTTAAAACTTAAATAATTTAAATCTTCTTTTTTGTATAAGTTTTTACATAAGATTGACTCTTACTTACTTAAATGTTACAACCTGTTAAGGTCAAAGTCCAAGCATATTTTAGAATTCCATGGATTTCGATCTTGTGCGAATATTCTCCAATTTTATAGGCCAAGCTTTGAAAAATGTTCCTCTATTTGGTCTTTCTATCGAAGTTTCGGACATCCTCCTCTAACATTAGGTAGTGGGACATTTCAATTCTAATTTTATCCTCTTCATTGTATTTTTTTTTCAAGAGAGGGTTACTAGCCCGTAATCCTAACCCATTTTTATCGATCTTATGGGACAACTCTCGGAACATGTTAACTCACAATATTAATGGGTGTTAGACTAGCTCCTCGGGTGATACCATGAGGAGGTGTGTGTCCACAGTTGAGATGAAGGATGACCCAGATAAGTTGGGCTTACCAAGCTAAGACCAATTAGAATCGTGTTTGGTATTCAACATCCCCTACATAATCAAAATTGACTCATGATAGTATTTTTTCATTAACGTGAGTTAGTTTTACAAATTTTTTTTACAGAAGATAATATTTAAGTTCTTAAAATTCAAAAATCATTTAAAAAGACTCTTTTAATAAAAAAAAAAACTAAAAAAAATTGTTGCCCTTGGTGGGATTTGAACCGGTGCCATTCAGTTTAAATTACCATCTTAATTACAAATAAGTACTTCTGTAATAACTTATTATTTATTCGGATGGTATGTTATAGTCGTTACAAGGTAACCAGTTATCAGAGTACTTGCCATTACCAAACTTTTGCTGGGACGTGTTGAAAAAAAAGAGACTTCCATTTTTTGTAGAGTCCGCCACAGCACTTTAAAAGCGAATATCTTTTTCACCCAAAAGAAGTATGTAAATTAAACAATGCCATTCGATAGCACAATCAATGGGCTAATGTTCTCTGAAATCTGTGCAAAGCTATCTAGTGTAAAGCGACAACAACAAAATCCGTACAAATGTATCGTCCGTCACGCAGGATTTGCCCATATGTTTGAGATAATTTCGGTTATTTCCCCAACAAAATTTGGGCTTTAATCCTTTTGACTGATAACACTCTGATACAGTGAAAATACACTCGGAACGAAACCAAGCTCAACCAGTAGAAATCGGTTAGAAGATCATTTTACCATTTTTAAAATTTTCGACATACCCTCAAAATCGAAAGTTATCGATAAAAAACGATTTTTTTGGACTTAGCGGAGAAAAGAAGCCTTAACTGAGTCATTTTTACATCGATTTTAAATTTTAAAATGTGTTTCGACAGCTTTCACTTCGTAAAGACCTTTTTTTAACATGATCAATTTATCATAAAAATATTTTCCGCTGAAGTTAAAATTTTATTTTTTTTTTCGATTTTTTCAACTTCGGAAGCTTTTTTCGTAAACTTTATCAGAAGACCTAATATATTTAATGCACTTTTCAAGTAAATATAAAAAAGTTTGGCATCTTTTTGTTTAGTTTGCACTGAAATTTCATTATGCCGCCAATTCGGTGAATGGACTGAAGCGCAAATTGATATTAATTTGAAATTTTATTTTTCGATGAAGCTCATTTCTGTTTGAATGGGTACGTAAAAAAGCAGAATTGTCATATTTGAAGAAAGGAGAATTCACAAGCTTTTGATGAAACTTCATTACATCAATAAAAAATTAATGTTTAATGCAATTTATGGAGTCATTGGCCCAAATGTCTTTAAAATCGATGGTACTCAGAATGTTACTGTCAATGATGAACGGTATAGGAACAGGGTTCGAAATTTTTTCGTACCCCAATTATTTACGTGGTATTTATCTTGCTGATCTGTGACTCCACACAGTGGGCGCTTTAATATAATTAAAGAAACTTTTGATGAATAATTAATTTTACATAATGGCCCAATTAATTGTCCACCAAGAAAGTGTGATTTAACCCCCTTTGATTATTTTCACTTGTTACTTGTCTACATCGATGAAAGACAAAGAATTGAACACCTGAAAATCAACAAGATTTATTTGCGAATGCGGCCACAAAAGCTGCAAAAAGTTGTTGAAAATTGGTGTTCCAGATTGCTCCTTTTACGCACCAGCCGTGTCGGCTATATAGCGGTAATCGTATGTAAACATTAATTTCATAAAACTTTCTTTCCAATTGATAGTAAAAATGTATTTCCTTGCTATATTATGATTTAAACTTGTGTAACTTCATAAAAATCACCCGAAAATAGCCTTCCATAAAAGCCAAATTCTACACTGGCCACAATTGGCTAGTGTTGGCATCGGTGACCTTTGGTCAAACAATTCAGTTATTGTTCGCAAAATTTCCCTATCTCTTATCGATTCCATTATTAATACCCATTTTTTAATTTTACTTTTATTTTAACCCAATGAACTGCCAACCATCAAGTTTGCCCACCCTTTACTTATTGATTAACCTATTAAAAGTGGATTCTGCATAAAATGTAATCGAAAATTTTAATGAGTTTCCTGTTTTTACTAAAACTTATGGCTCGATTGTGTATTGCAACTCAACTTTAATTGTGTTCTCAATTGCCAAATTGACATTATGTATAGCAACTGAAAACCTATAGCAAAAACCCAGTTGCCTTGTCAATTACACGGTGTTACAAATGAGCAACTTTTGTAAAAACTTGGAATGCGGACTAGTGGAGGTTATAGGCCTAGGGGAGGACATACAAAAATCATTTTCAAAGATTTCGAAAAGATGAAAACCACGTTTTATTAGGAATTTAATTCTCTTGTAAAATTGATATAGACTATTTGAGCTTTCATATAAAAATAAGCAATAAAAAAGTAAAAATGTGGACAAATTTCGGGTTGTTTTAGATATTATTTTTGCATATTGCGCTTTTCTTGAAGCGCAGTCTGTTTTCTTTACTTTACTGTTAAAAATATAAAATCGGTTACAAACTGTCTGAGCTATGGGTCGGTAAGTTTACGAACCTCGTTAAAATCGTTTTTTTGCGTATAACTCTTAATTAAATTTTTTTGCGCGATTTGTTATGTTCTCAATGAGGCCTTCAACCCAAACAAGTTTTTTTAGTGTAACAGAGTGTTATTCATGTAATGATATATGCCCAATATCTCGCAATAGAGTCCGATATAGAAGGTTGAGGCTCCATGCTCCACTGGGAGTCAAGGATAGCAGAAAAATAAGACATCATTAAGTATCATATCTTTTGGAGATGGCTGACGGAGTCATTGGTCCATATATCTTATATTCTTAAACGAGCAATAATTGTATGTATTCATATGTATATATATATATATATATATATATATATATAGAATGACTATCTCGAAAACGATTTTGATAAAATTTTGACAGTGGGTACCTTTTTTGATGTATACGTCGAAAAAGAAGGGACTTTTGGAACCTTTGCCTCTAAAGGGCTATGAAAATAAGCGGACAGGTGTTTGATACTTTTTTGAAACTATGTCCGATAGGGGGTAAAAAAGGGTGAAAATAGTTTTTTTTTGTACTTTTTTTCTTTTTAAACCAAAGAATATAGAAAAGAACTTTGTACTGCAGTCAATAGATGTGAAAGAAATATTGAACACGTATTTGGTACTTTTTTGATTTTGGGGCCAAAATGGGTAAAAAAGGGATAAACTGATAACTTAACATCTCAAAAAGTAATATGAATAGGAATTATGTTAACAGCGTTTTAATAAAATGTGCCCAATTCATTTGGTACCCAAGAAGTACCAAATATGCATATGGAACTTTTTGAAATTAGGGGATAAAAAAGGGGGAAAATTATTAATGTTATAACTTTGAAACAAATGAATGTTTTCTGCATGTATGTTCTTTATAGAATAGTAAACTATGAATTTGATCATGTTATGCTCTTTAGCGGATAAGCCGGCGAAGGTTTCAAAGCTGGTAAGACTAAATTCCGTTAGGTGGCGTCACTGAAAATTACTAAAAATTAATTAAATCGTAAACTGTACATTTGATCATGCTATGATCTTTAGCAAAGTTGTTGCGGATAAACCGACGAAGGTTTATTATTGGGAATGACCAAAGTCTGATAGGTGGCGCCACTGAAAATTACTTAAAATTAATTAAATCGTAAACTGTGCATTTGATCATGTTAAAATCATAAGCAAAGTTGTTACTCATAAGCAGACGAAGGTTTTTAGTTTGTATGAACAACTTCAGGTGGCACCACTGAAAACTACTCAAAATGAATTAAATCGTAAACTGTGCATTTGATCATGTTATAATCATAAGCAAAGCTGTTACGCATAAGCAAACGAAGGTTTCTTAGTTGGTATGAACAACTTCAGGTGGCGCCACTGAAAACTACTTAAAATGAAATAAATCATAAACTGTGCATTTGATCAGACTGTAATCTTTAGCAAAGTTGTTGCGCATGAGTCGACGGAGGTTTCTGTTGGTATGACCAATTTCCAAAATTATTAAAATGAGTTAAACTGTAAACTATGCAAACTATGTGTTGGTCGGACAAAATAAATAAAATAATTCAAAATTAACTTTATAAAATAAAATATATAAAAACTTTCAAATTTGCCTCAAAATGCTTATCATAAAGCTCCGAGCAAGGCTCGGTCAACCAGGTACTGCTTACTTAAACGTGTAACTGCTATTTATCATTCAACTCTCAACTGACTGATCCGTGAGGAAACCAATCTCCATGAAAAATTAAGTACTTACATTTCAAAATAGATATTTCATTTAGTAGATGATGCGAGTACATACCTGCAAAGAAATAACACAAAAAATAAATTATATTTATAATTAATTGCAATAATTAATAATATTTATAGTTTTTAATTTATTTATATAAATAACAATTGAAGTTTATGGTTTAATGCTGCTGCTTAAGGTTTAATAAATAATATTAGATCATTTTATTAATATACCAAGCCCGCATTAAAATTGCATTGAAAATAAATTTATTTCTCTTTAAACTAAATAACTATTAAATATTTGCAAAAAAAAAATTAATAAAGATTTTAACAAGAAAATTTGACCCAACGATTTTAGATTTGAGCAAAATAATAGTTGCCTTAGCATAAGGTCTTTAAAGCGGATCCGCTTCAATGACTACTTACTTATGGTCCTTCGAACCGGATTCTTATTTTTATCATGGGGATGAATTATTTAAAAAATTATTCGAATTATGATTTTATTCATTCTTCCAAAATTGTATTTAATATCGTTACTTTAATATAGAAAAGCACTAACTAATATATATGACTAAAAGAATAGCTAAAGCCATGATAGCATGGTACCCTATCAATGAGAGGCTAATGGCAATAAAACTTAAGACCAAAGCTCGTAATATGATAATTATCAATGTCTACGCCCCTACTGAAATCCAATCTGAAAACGATAAAGACGAATTTTACGATATATTAAGCAGTTGGATGAACAGTAATGTACATAATTGTGACATTACTATGATACTGGGCGACTTTAACGCCAAAGTTGTCTCAAACAACACCGGTTTGGAACACTACATTGGTAAGCACGGTGTCGGAGTAAGAAATGACAACGGAGAAAGATTAATCGAACTATGCTGTGAGAGGAAACTGGTTGTAGGTGGCACAATTTTTCCTCATAAGCTCCACCATAAAATAACTTGGATATCGCCGAACGGTGTCACTAAGAACCAAATTGATCACATTTTGATCAACTCTAAGTGGCGATCATCTTTACTTGATGTACGCTCGAAGCGCGGAGCAGATATAAACAGAGACCACCATCTAGTTATATCTAAAGTTCGTTTGAAGGTAGCGGCTCTGAGGTCAGAAACGGCAAAAGTCGATCGGAAAATTGCAGCAAGCAAGCCAAGCTGAGTCAGCTGCAAATAAAGGCGACATGAGGACCTTATACAATATATCAAGGGCGTTGTGTGGCAAACCTACCTACACCAATAGTCCCATTCTGAGTAGTAGCGGTACACTTCTCTCAACCCCGGATGAACAATTAATACGATGGATGGAACACTTCCAGTCAACATTAAACAATCCCATTGGATTAGAACCGCTGACGGAAGTGCAAAATGAAACCAACCATGACTGTTTATTCAGTGGAATTTCAGACAGCCCACCTACATTACAAGAAGTGAAGAATGCCATTAAAAGCCTCAAGCGTAACAAGGCCCCGGGCAATGACAATATATCAGCGGAGATGCTTTTATGTGACGTTGAAGGATCGGCGAGACTGTGGCACCCATTTGTGCGTAAAATATGGGAAGAAGCAGCTCTACCAACCTCCTGGAATGAAGGTATACTAGTCAAAATACCAAAAAAGGATGACTCCAAAGACTGCAATAACTACAGGGGAATAACACTTCTTCCAATACCGAGCAAAATACTAAGTCGAGTAATTTTGAATAGAATGTCTGACGCAGTTTTTGAAACACTCCGCGAAAATCAGTTTGGGTTCCGAGAGAATAGATCTTGTGTTGATCTAATCAACACAGTAAGAATAGTATTGGAGCAATGTAATGAATTCCGCACCCCCATTTATCTAGCGTTTATCGACTTTATGAAGGCCTTCGACAGTGTCAACAGGTGCTATCTATGGAGAATTTTAGAAAACCGTAACATGCCAACGAAAATTCTAAACTTAATTCAGGCAATGTACGTGGACTTTAAATGCCGGGTTCTACATAAAGGTAAATTGTCTAATCCGTTCGAAGTTACTCCTGGAGTAAGACAAGGATGTATATTATCACCTATACTTTTTATCCTTGTCATCGACAATATAATGCGCACGGCACTGAATGGTAGACGTGGTATCCAATGGATACCATTTAAGCAACTCGAGGACTTGGAATACGCCGATGACGTATGTCTTCTAAGCCAAAGACCAGCTCACCTTCAAGAAAACACTAGCGCTATTACTGTTGAATCTCGGGCAGCTGGGCTGGAAATCAATATCTCCAAGACAAAGATTATGCCTGGAGGCTATGGCGCAAACCCGTCGCCACACATCAATGTGGATAACGAGGGTATTGGTTGTGTAGGTACCTTTAATTATCTTGGTAGTTTGGTATCTACAAAAGGTGGCGCCGATGAGGATATTGAATCGCGTATTAATAAGGCAAAATCTGCATTCGGCATTCTCCGAACTATATGGAAATCTCGGCAAATATCAACAACAACTAAGTTACGAATATATAACTCGAATGTCAAGTCCATCTTGTATTACGGCTGCGAAACTTGGAAACGCACAAATGCCATCGATAAGCGCCTGCAAACCTTTGCAAACAAATGCTTGCGGCAAATCCTTAATATATGGTGGCCAAATCGAATAAGAAATTAAGATCTACTAAACGCTACAAACCAAATCCATTCTTCTATAGAGGTATGTCAACGGAAATGGCGATGGATAGGCCACACACTTCGAAGGCCAAATACCAACATTGCTCGACAAGCGCTTCGTTGGAATCCACAAGGAAGCGGCCGTCGTGTTGGTGCACCTGTTAGAACGTGGAGAAGGTCAATTGATGCGGAGTTACAAGCAGCAAACTATTCATGGAATGATGTATGCCTAACATCTCGCAATAGAGTTCGATATAAAAGGATGGTTGAGGCCCTATGCTCCACTGGGAGTCAAGGATAACAGAAGAAGAAGAATATATTTCTTAGATTACAGGAGAGGGAAAAAAAAACAAAATAAAATCTTAAGTTTTAAAGATACAGAAATTTTTTAAAGGCAGTTTTTTACTAAATTCTCTAAAGAATTTAATGCTATAATTTGTTTTTAAAATTAAAAGATTTTTATAAAATTATATAAGATAAAGTTTTTAAAAGCGATTTGAATGAAAAACGACTAAGGGCCTTTCTATATTAAAGTAACGATATAAAATTCTTAATCTTAATAAAGATTATAATATTAAAATATTACAAATATTTTATGTGTCATTCTTCAGATACCTCCTATCAATTCCAATAGCTTTTAATTACGATATCATTGTGGGTTTTTTTCTAACTTGCATTTCTGCAATTGTATTTATTCTATACAAAGTTTCTAATTTGTTTATTTTTTTATAGCGCGATATATAAATGAGTATTGAGTAAATTACGCCATCCAAATATGTCTATTAAGTGTATCATCTTTTTTCTACATCTACTAGTTATATCGTATAAATGATTTGTTGTTTTTTGTGAATTTGTCTGTGATGAAAAAAATGCATTATGCAGATGAGTATATGTTGCACAGTGTTATGGATAGCTGATTGTTGAGTTAGGCCCTGTTTAATTTAGAGACGGTACCGGTTAATATAACAGATTTATTTAGAAGGTCGAAATATATATTACAATTTTGGTTGAAATTGGATGTCATTAACCCTTTTATTACCAGGGTCAAAAGTTAAATTTTTTAAATATTAAATTTAAAAAAAAAAACAAGTAAGAAAAGCTATAGTCGGTCAAGCCCGACTATATAATACCCTTCACTACTAAGGTCAAATATGGACCAACAATTAAACAAGTTTTCTTTAAGTCTTAGAGACATACATACATACATATACTATGTGCTTTTTTTCCAAAATTTCGAGATTTATATCATTTCCGGCTAAGGACCTGATATGGGAGCTAGGGTCAATTGTGGACCGATTGTTACCAAATTTTGAGTATTGGTTTACATTTACAAAATATTTATCTGTGCAAAGTTTAAGTGATCAAATGCATTTATCTTTAGAGTTATTAACGTAAGCTTATATGCAATTCCAGGATGGTACAATGGGTGATACCTATAAGCTGTCAGTAGACCTTCCTTTTACATCGAACTCTATTGCAAGATGTGAACCGCCGTGGTATAACGGGTTAGCCATCCGCCTAGCATACCAGAGGTCCTAAGTTTTATCCCCGTCCACTGGTTATTGGGTATTAGGCTATGTAAAACTTCTCTAACTAATGCATTTGCCGTTCGGAGCCGGAGTTTAAACGTAAGTCCCTTTCAATGTGTCTAAAAATAGAATCGGATGCAGCTCATTATCTGAGAGAAGTACACCTTGTTCCAATTGGAATGGTATTGGAATTATGTATGTATGTATTGCGAGATGTTAGGCATCCGCAGCAATTGACCTTCTCCACGTTCGAACAGATGCGCAAATACGACTCTCTATGGTGTTTCTGATGCAAAAAGCCATTTTTTGACCATCGCTGTTAAAATTCTAATGATGCAATTCTACAGAGAAGAGCCTTAATATCTAAATATTAAGGATCAATAATTGTTTTCAAGAAAAAAATCTGTTATAAAAAAGGAACATATTAATGTGCTTATTGCTCTAGACGGAAAAGTGATAAAATTTGTTATCAAACTCAATACCTCATGCATCAAATATAGTTTCACAGCTTTAATCTTGATGTCAATTTAATTAAGATACAGAACCTTATATTCAGTCTGCAGAAGAAAGTAACTAAATCTCGTATAAAGTTTAGGAGATATCAGGAAATCAAAAAAGCTCTACAAAATTCAGTGTTTTCGTTTTTCTTTGGACGAAAACTAAGTTGGCTCGGTTTTGCACGGTGCTCCCACCATAACCACATGAAAGGCGAAAGTCTCTTTGTTAGATTGAGTTAAAAAACAATTCACCGATCGTAGAACAAAGTTCGACATTTTCTGAAAAACTTCAAGTAAATGGTTACGCATAATTTAAGCAAAAAGTGCTGCATTCGTTTAGGCTTAGCTTTTGAATCAAATTGCCTTTAAGTGTAAGTCTTAGGTAGGCACCCCTAGGAATCTACGGATTTTAACCAAAATTAGTAGAATTTCATCAAATTCTGTTGAGAATTGCTGCTTATATATTGAGAAGAAAAATAAGTGAAAAATGGGGATCCAAAGCTGGTACATCAATCACAGGACGGATTTGAAGCAAAATAAATCGAGCTCTTTGTTGGATAAATTAATAGACGTGTGCTGAATTTCATTAAACTTTGTTTAGAATTCCAGCTTATACATTGAGGACAATAATAAGTGCAAAAATGGGGTCCAGGGCAGGTACCTCAAAGATTCAAGGGATCTCAACAGAAATTAGTATAACTATTTCTTGGATCAATTATAAGACGTGTGCTGAGTTTTTTCAAATTTGGTTGAGAATTGCGGCTTATACATTACAAAAAAAATTGGTGAAAAATGGGGTCCAAGGTTGATGCCCAAGGAGTCAACTGATTTCAACGAAAGTTAGTGGACTTCTGTTTTAGATCAACTTATAGACTCAAATTATGTTCTGAATTGCAGATTGTACATTAAGAAGAAAAATAGGGGAGAAATGTTGGTCCAAGGCAGGAACCCCAAGGAGTCGCCTAATTTTAACCAAAATCAGTAGAGCTTATTTCTGAATTCATTAATAGACATGTGTCGAATTTTATCAAGTTCTGTTGAGAATTGCTACTTGTACATTGAAAAGAAAAATAGGTGAAAAATGAGGGTCCAAAGCAGGCACCCCAAGTAGTCGAAAAATTTCAATCCAAATAAGTGGAGCTCTTTTTTGAATTAATTAATAGACGTGTGTTGAATTTCATCAAATTCTGTTTAGATTTGCGACTCGTACATTGAGATGATAAATGATAATTTGAAATTAAATTATTTGTTCTTATCTATATAAAACTGAACAATAATTGAAAATTTCATCGCTGTAGGATCACACCTTCTATTTTTTTTTTGCACTTCAATGTATAAAGAAACAGGACTGTGCAACGCCGCTTCCCTGTGGATTCCAAAGGAGCGCTTTTCGAGCACCGGGATTGGAAGCAGGGATTGGTTTGTCTTGTTAAGTAGATCTGCATTTCTTATGCGATTCGGCCACCATATACTAAGGATTTATCGTAAGCATTTGTTTGCAAAGCTTTGTAGACGTTTATCGATGGCATTTGTGCTTTCCAAATTTCGCAGATGGACTCGAATGTCAAGAGTTTTATATATTTATATCTGTTGTTTATATTTAATTCAAAGATAATTAAAAATACCTACACATCCAATAACCTTGTTATCCACATTGATATGTGTCAACGGATTTGCGCCATAGCCTCTAGGCATAATCTGTGTCTTGGAAATATTTATTTCCAGCCTAGCTGCTGAGCTGAGATTCAACAGTGATATCAATGGTATTTTCTTTAAGGAGATCATAGCTTTGGCTTAGTGGACATACGTCATCGAGTTATCGAGTTTTTTAAAGGGTGTCTATTGTATACCGTGTCTACCAATCAGAGCAATGCGCATTACGTTGTCGATGACGAGCATAACAAGCATAGGTGACAAGATACATCCTTGTCAACACAAGAGCGATTCTCTCTGAATCCAAACTGATTTTCGCGGAGTGTAGTTATTCTGTGATGAAGCTGTTGCTGTATCCAATTCCTTACTTAAACCTTCTCGTGGTGCATCCTGGTAATTTGAGCAATCTAGTTGAAGATGCTAAAAACAACCCGTGTGGGATTCTAGGTCAGGGCTAATATGAGAGGGGGTTATCTTAGAGCCATTCCAAAGTATTTGGTCTAAGGGCCTAAGGTAAAAAGCGTCTCTTCAACATGTTAGTTAAGGCTGCAAGCGGGCGTCTATCTCGGATCGAGCGGCTCGCTTTACAAAAGTGGCTCTTGTCTTTGGACTCATCATCCCCCGACTTAGCACTTACAATGTTTTAAGCATGGAAAGAAACAACATTATAGAATGTACTACTCTAAGGGGTAATCATGAGAGAAATCCCCTTCTAGGGCAGAAATCGGACTATAAAACCTAATATTGGGTGTGTATGTACCTTTCATTATCTTGGAATTCGGTGTCTACTTTTTGCGCCGACAAGGATATTAATAAGGAAAAATCTGCCTTCGGCATTCTCCGAGTTATTTGGAAATCTCGGCAAATATCAACAACAACTAAGTTACGTATATACAACTCGAATGGCAAGTCCATTTTGTATTACGGCTGCGAAACTTGGAAACGCACAAATGCCATCGATAAGTGCCTACAAACATTTGTAAGCAAATGCTTATGGTGGCCGATTTGTAAAAGAAATGAAGATCTACTAACGCGAAAAACCAAATACCTGCTTCTGTAGAAGTATGTAAACGGAAATGGCGTTGGGTAGGCCACAGACTTCAAAGGCCAACTACCAACATTGCTTGACAAATGCTTCGTTAGAATCCACAGGAAAGCGGCCGTTATGTTGTGCACCTGCTAGAACATGGAGAAGGTGGATTGAAGCGGATTTGCAAACGGATTTGCAAACTATTCATGGAATGACGTATGCCTTATACAAGGATGGTTAAGGGGCCTATGCTCCACTGGAAGTCAAGGAAAACAGAAGAACATGAGGCTAACATACTAGTTTTACTTAGAGGACTGAAAAATCAAAGATTATATACATTTTAGGAGGTTGGTAGTATGTGAGATACCTACATATACGCTGTCGTTTCTACATTAAGTGTTGCTAAATTAACCTCACAAATGAAAAGTACTTTTATTAACGAATCGTTACACTGTGCCCGATTCTCATTATTATCATATACTTAAGCACAAACAAATAAAACACACTAATATTTAGTAATATAATATTTGTCTTTCTATATCTTATTAGATATTTATGCACCAGAGCAAGTAGCAGCAAGAGCAACAAAACAAAAAAAGGTTGGCGTTTGAATATTTTGTGAATTTTGATGCGAATGACAATTTTTTTTTTTTATTAAATTGGCATTAAATCGTCGAAAATACACATTCGAACAGACAACAAATTTTTAGATTTTTACAATATTAGTCACACTCATATTCTTCTAAAAGATGCGAGTAAAAATATAAACAATTTTGATACAAATTATTTAAGTTATTTAAGGGGTTTGTTGTCGTCGCTGCTGCTGTTTTGCTTGATTTCATTTTGAAGGTAAATGTCTGAAAGGCGGAAGAATTTTTTGTTTTTCCGCTGAGACTGATGAAAAATGTCTGTGCCTATAGTCTATAGGTATATAGTAGATACTATATGTATATTATAGAACATCAGCGTTAAGGTGTCACTAGACATGTAGACAACAATTCTGATGGTGTTAATAATGATGACAGAGATGATGGCTTTATAAATTGTAATTACATGCAATTACATGGTTTTTTGTGGAAAAATTAGATGACTAAATTTGGTAATTATATGAAAATAATGCAGATATACAAAGTGGGATTTGATAGTATTACAGTGCAACATGAAAAAATATATATAAAATATATAAAGACATCATTATGTGATAAAAGACCAAAAAAAAAGACTTGTGTCTCCCAGTTTTGCCACAGGTCATGCGTTTTTTTATGGGCATCCAAAGATCTGGATCCCCTGTTCAGGTCCATTCTACTACAAAACAATCAACTACAATAGAAAAAGTGCATTTTGCATGGAGCAAAACTCGTTCTTTTGTTGGTCTTTTATTACATGACAATTTCTTGGCTACTAGACGGAAATTAGGAACATCTGTAGAAGAGGAGCTAGGCCTTTAGAGCAACAAAACAATCAACTACAGTAAAAAAGTGCAAAACTCGGAGGCACGGGTCTTTCTTTTTTTTTTGGTCTTTTATAGCGTGTCAATTTCTTAATTACTAAACGGAGATTTTGAACATCAGTTGAAGAGTAGCTAGGCCTTTAGAGCAATGTTTAAGGACGCTTCTGTCGGTAGCACGGTGTAAGAAAGTTACCCACCTCGTGTCTGTATAACTGGGTGTGTATAACTTTCGCCAATTTGGTCAGATCGGAACATTTTTTATATTTTCGAAAATTTTGTAGAAAAATTAATAAAAATGATGCTTACTAT